>CM065594.1:179439222-180022888 GCA_033119425.1 Bufotes viridis | reverse complement strand
TCAACAAAATAGTGACTTTCAGTGAACAGCTCAGCTGAGTTGTTCTGATGCACGGGTGTAGAAAGGTAGATCATTCAATCGCTTCTTTATCCCTGCCTATCTCGCCCTCACAGAAGCTGCATCCTCTCCCTACACTAGTCAGAGCAGTGTGACGTGCGGCGCTACGTGACTCCAGCTTAAATAGAGGCTGGGTCACATGCTGCACTTGGCCAATCACAGCCATGCCATTAGTAGGCATGGCTGTGATGGGCTCTTAGGGCAAGAAGTAAAACGCTAGCTGATTGGCTGCTGTGCAGCCCTTCAGAAAGCGGGAAGTAATCGACGAACACCGGACCCGAACCCGAACTTTTTTGAAAATGTCCGGGTTCTGGTCAGTGTCACGGACACCCCAAAATTCGGTACGGATCCAAACGATTTTCAAACTGTTCGCTCAACACTATATATGTACACACACTCCTACAACAGCCCCTCCCACAACAACAAATTTAACACCTTAATGGCCCTATGCTCATTAGCAATCAGACAATACCAACACCAGTCTAACAAATTCCTTACCTGTTCTGAAGCACACCAAAACACAGCTGAAGTTATGCTACAGTGGAAAGTTCAGCTGAAGTTCTGCTGTTCTGAAGCACACCAAAACACAGCTGAAGTTCTGCTACAGTGGAAAGTCTAATTCAACCAAAAGTCTTCTGCACTGGCAAAGCTATCATCCACAAACCCTCAAGAGAGCAATTCCGGTAGGGCAGTATTTACGAGCCACGAGAAACTGCTCAAGTGTAGAGGCCTTTGACCGTGAAAGGGAATTGCTATATCAAAAGTTTTTAGCTTGTAGTTATCCTAATTTTTTTTACATAAAGCATAAAGAAGGGCCAAAACTGCAGAAAGAAGTATGTGTTTATAGAATCAACAACAAACCAATAAGGAGACAATTGTACGGTGCAGTAGAACATATGATATACAGCATCAGAAAGTGAGAAAGAAAGTGAGACAAATACCTAAATAATGCTGGCATATTTTGAGAGCAGACAAGGACTTAAGAGATATTATCCCCCAATTTCCCAGAGAATATTGTCCATAGTCACTTTCAGTGGAGCCATAAGAAAGAAATTAAGATGACATGGTTGACCACAAAAGGCTCCTATCCATGTGGGAATTGCAATTTATGCAATAAAATTATATCTCAAGGAGTTTGTAAATCCAGTTAATGATAAAAAATAACGAATTAAACAGTACATTAATTATAAAACCACTGGAGTAGTGTATGCCATTATATGTGGATGTCCAAAGCAATATATTGGTAAAACGACACAGGAATTGAGGAGGTGTATTTCCAAACATCTGAGCAACATAAATATTGAGGCTGACACGCCCCTACCTAGACACATAGGAGATGTACATAAGGGAGATGCCAGTAGTCTTAAATTCTGGGGAATTAGCAAGATCTCACTGGTCCCCAGATGAGGGAATATTGATAAAAGATTACAGCAGGAGAAAGCCAGATAGATTTATGAGCTGAAAAGCCTAGCCCCTCAAGGATTAAACAAAGGATTCACCTTTGCTTTCCTTCCTTAAAATTGAGGCAAAGTATTATTTAGGGATCAATATTAAATAAATAATGTATAGAGTGAACATAAGACCATTGGTAAAAAATTAGAATAACAATGTGAGAGATGGTGTGGATCTTCATGATTAACTGAACTAATTTTTCCCTTGCTTACTCCCCCTATACTGACTCTACCATTAAGTAATATTAATTATTTATTTTTATTATTAAAAAAAAAATATGATCAGTTATAATGGATTGACTCTATATGATGATACATACATTGAATATATTAATACTATCTATTAGTGTAGGGACAGGCTGCTGCTGGTGCTCTCAGGGAGAGATTAGGGAAGAAATCTGTTGAACTTGGTGGTGCACTGTTAACTCTTCAAACTACAGCAATTATTGAGGGTGCTATGCTACATATTTGTACCCAACCCTGAGCCCAGTGATACTGCAAAATAATTTTTAATCCATCTGTTACTGAGGTGAGGGTCGGCGGCCATTTTAGCAACTGCAGTGTCCTTGGAACTGCATGTGACCTGCATGTGTGCCAGCCTGCCAGGGAAATCAGTCTAATTATTTTTTGGTAGCTCAGTGGAGGAAAAGTTCCTTTTTTCTGGCATGTCAAGTCCCCTTACATTACCTACTTAATAATTTTGCGGTGACTTAGTGTATTTCTGTAGTTGCTGTAATAAACCCATACTGTTGTACCACAGAGCATGTTTGCATACACCGCTGAAAAACTTCTTTTAAAAATTTGCGGTGAAAAACTGCATTTCTGTAGTTGGGTTCAATAAACCCATACTGTTGTGCCACTGAGCACATTTTCATACACCGCAGAAAAAACAGTTTTAAAATTTTGCAGTGAAAAACTGCATTTCTGTAGTTCGGTTAATAAATCCGTACTGTTGTGCCACAGAACACATTTGCATACAACGCTGAAAAAACAGTTTTAAAATTTTGTGGTCGCATACTGCATTTCTGTAGTTGAGTGAATAAACCCGTACTGTTGTGCCACAGAGCACGTTTGCATACAATGCTGAAATACTTGTTTTATCATTTTTGGGGTCACATACTGCATTTCTGTATTTGGGTTAATAAACCCGTACTGTTGAGCCCCAGAGCACGTTTGTATACAACGCTGAAAAAACTGTTTTAAAATTTTGTGGTCACATACTGCATTTCTGTAGTTGGGTCAATAAACCGGTACTGTTGTGCCACAGAGCACGTTTGCATACAACACAGAAAAACCTGTTTTATAATTTTTGGGGAGACATACTGCATTTCTGTAATTGGGTTAATAAATCGGTACTGTTGTGCCACAGAGCACGTTTGCATACAACACAGAAAAACCTGTTTTATAATTTTTGGGGAGACATACTGCATTTCTGTAGTTGGGGGAATAAACCCATACTGTCATACCACAGAGCACGATTGCATACACGGCTGAAAAACCTATTTTAAAATTTTGCGGGACATAGTGCATTATTGTAGTTGCTGTAATAAACCCGTACTGTCCTACCACAGAGCACGTTTGCATACACTGCTAAAAAACCTATTTTAAAATTTAGCAGTGACTTAGTGCATTTCGGTAGTTGCTGTAATAAACCCGTACTGTTGTACCACAGAGCACGTTTGCATACACCGCTGAAAAACGTATTTTAAAATTATGCAGTGAAAAACTGCATTTCTGTAGTTCGGTTAATAAACCCGTACTGTTGTGCCACAGAGCATGTTTGCATACAACGCTGAAAAACCTGTTTTATAATTTTTGGGGTGACATACTGCATTTCTGTAGTTGGGTTAATAAACCAGTACTGTTGAGCCACAGAGCACGTTTGTATACAACGCTGAAAAAACAGTTTTAAAATTTTGTGGTCACATACTGCATTTCTGTAGTTGGGTGAATTAACCCATACTGTTGTGCCACAGAGCATGTTTGCATACAACGCTGAGAAACCTGTTTTATAATTTTTGGGGTGAAAAACTGTATTTCTGTAGTTGGTTTAATAAACTTATACTGGTGTGCCACAGAGCACGTTTGCATACAACCAGAAAAACCTGTTTTATAATTTTTGGGGTGACATACTGCATTTCTATAGTTTGTTGCAATAAACACTTGTTTTGTGCTACAAAGCAGATCTGCGGCCTACTCTGTATTTTAGTCATTTTAAGTAACCTGTGGAACACGGCATTTACATAGTTGGTTGCAAAAACACCGGTTTTGAGTTAAATAGCACATTTGCGGTGTACAATATATACTGGAGAATGAATCTGGATCGCACATCCTCAACACTATGCTTTTGATATAACGACTGTCTCAGCATAATTACGTGGCATATCCGCCCAATTTGTAATACATTGTATGCTGTGCTAAAGAGGCATTAGTATACAGTTTGATCAAGGAGCATAGGCCCACTTACCGCGACAAGGAAGCCTCTACAATTGGGAAACTACTCTAACCTATAAATGGTGCAGCCGTGCGCGGTGACCACCGTCGCCCCAGCACCGCATTGGCAGCAGACGGCGGGACCCAGGAGCCACACAGCATCCCCACTGTGCAGCAAAACCTCCTTGGCTCTGGGTCCCACCGCCCCACCAGCACAGCACTGAGGTAGCAATGGGGTTGCCCCACCAGCACAGCACTGCTGCACAGTGGGGTTGCTGTGTGGCTCCTGGGTCCCGCCGTCTGCTGCTGGTGCAGTGCTGGGGCGCTGGTGGTCGCCGCACATGGCTGCGCCATTTATAGGTTAGATTAGTTTCCCAGTTGTAGAGGCCTCCTTGTCGTGGTAAGTGGGCCTATGCTCTTTGATCAAACTGTATACTAATGCCTCTTTTGCACAGCATAGAATGTATTACAAAATGGGCGGATATGCCACGTAATTATGCTGAGACAGTCGTTATATCAAAAGCATAGTGTTGAGGATGTGCGATCCAGATTCATTCTCCAGTATATATTGTAATTATTTCTTTTCTTTTTCCCCCCTCTGGGGTCAGCACTCCACCCCATTTGGACTAGGTGTTTTTAATTAGCCTTAGTTTGCAAGGGGTTTATAAACTCCTACTATCTCCCAGATGCACTTCCTGAGGGTTGTGACTGGGTGAGCTCTTTGCACTCGTTCACATGGTGCAGTACTGCGTGTCTGCCATTGCTGCCTCAGTACTGTGCTGGTGGGGCGGAGGGAGCCAGAGCCAAGGAGGCTTTGCTGCACAGTGGGGTTGCTGTGTGGCTCCTGGGTCCTGCCGTCTGCTGCTGGTGCGGTGCTGGGGCGCTGGTGGTCGCCGCACATGGCTGCGCCATTTATAGGTTAGAGTAGTTTCCCACTAGAGGCTTCCTTGTCGCGGTAAGTGGGCCTATGCTCTTTGATCAAACTGTATACTAATGCCTCTTTTGCACAGCATACAATGTATTACAAAATGGGCGGATATGCCACGTAATTATGCTGGGACAGTCATTATATCAAAAGCGTAGTGTTGAGGATGTGCGATCCAGATTCACTCTCCAGTATACATTTGCGGTGTACGCTGCATTTCTGATAGTCAAATTAAACCGTTTACCTCTGCTGTTATATTGTTGGTTTGAAAAATGCCATGGGTGGCATTGTCAGACAGCAGGGTTGCTGTTTGACTCCTGTGTCCCGCCGCCTACCAGTGCAGTGCCCCTTATTTTCATCGCATTGTCCTGCACCCCTTAGTCAGAGTAGGTTCCACTACAAGAGGCAACCTTGGCGTGGTGAGTGGGCTTATGCCTTTTGATCAAAATGTACACTAATTCCTCTGGTACAGCATGCAGTATAGGGGGCTGTACATATTAATAGAATGCTGAGAAGCAATAGATCAAAAAATAGCATTGTGGATGTGCGACCCAGTGCTCTCTCTCCTGGATATTTGCATGTTTCCCCAGTCATCTCCATGACACCACATCCTGAGACTGTCTTCCTCTGATAAGACAGGAAAAAACACAGAGAGGTTTTAAACCCCACCCCTTCCCTCCATCGCCAGTGTTTTTTCCTGTCTCATCAGGATAGGAAGCAGGAGAGGTGTATGGAGGCTCTTATACGGGCCCACCTGCATGATGATCAGGCCAAGGTCGGATCTGTAGGTTCGGCTCTACGCCTCCTTGGATGCAAACGGTTGCTCTCCCTGCAAAGATCCCCTCTGCGGCGGTCCTGGGGAATTTCATGCAGAAGGGAAAGGAAGATGGCGGCCGGAGCGGAACTAAGATGTGTTCCCTCCGATCTCCGGCGCATGACTTCAGACGCTGTGGGTGGAGCCAGACGTTGTGACATCATTTTCGAGCGCCGCAGGTCCTGGAAGGTAAAAGAGATAAAAACCCACAGGATCAGCAAGATGGCGTCCGATCAGCGTCTGTCTCTCACCCAGAGAGCTATCACTGGGACTTTGGCAAATTGGGAGCAAGCATGAGTGCCCCATTACGCCGGGCTCTGGAACTGAGCCTGCATCAAATCCAGGAGCCTTAAGTAGCCTGACTTGAGGCACATGATGTACTTTTTTTGCCCTGGTTAGCTGATCCTTCTCTCCCTTATACTTTCAGGGAGAAAAGGGTTCTTCTTCTGCTCCTAAGAAAACAAGGAAATGTGGAATATGCTATAAGCAGTTTCCCAGTACCTGGGACTAAACCCTTATGTAAGGAATGTACTTCCAATATTGTGAAAGCTGAATCCTCTAGTTTCCTTGAAGATATCAGGAAACTAGTAAAGGATGAGGTTCAGTCCACTTTAGCGTCTAGAGACCCTGCCACAGCTAGGATTTCTCCCCAATGCATCCACATTTCTCACAATCTGGTTTCTGACTCAGACTCTGAGGCGTTATTAGGCTCAGACTCTGAATCTATACAAAAACCATATGCATCTTCAGACAAAGACAATGAATATAAAAGATATCTATTAAATCCGTATGACATTGAGGGCACAGGAAGAAATATTTGGGGGGCTGGGGGAAAGGAAGCATTCGGTATACCCGGTACCAGATAACGTGCAAAGGTTGATTAAATCTGAATGGGAAAAACCAGACAGGGGTTCTTTTATTCCCAGAGGGATCAAGAGGCGATATCCTTTTAGTGTGGAAAATTACACAGATTGGGAATCTATCTCCAGAGTGGAGGCACCAGTAGCAAAGGTTGCAAGACATACTGCCCTACCTATTGAGGATTCGGCACAGCTTATGGATCCCATGGACAGAAAGGCTGAAAGCCTTCTAAGGAAAACTTGGGAGGCCACAGCGGCCCTTCTTAAACCTGGGGTAGCCTCCACATGCGTAGCTAGGACCTTGTATTTATGGTTAGAACAACTTGAAATTCACCTGGTCAATAAAACACCATGGGATGAAATCCTTGAGAGTATTCCCATGTTAAAAATGGCAACCAGTTTTTTGGCTGACGCAGTGGCAGAATCCGTGAAACTCTCACCCTGTACGGCAGTCTTATCCAACACGACGAGGCGAGTTTTATGGCTTAAGGCTTGGTCTGGAGATATGTCCTCCAAAAACAAGCTTATCTCCCTTCCTTTTCATGGCTAATATCTTTTCAGACCAAACCTAGATAAGATTCTAGATGTCGCTACTAATAAAAATAAAGGCTTCCCAGAAGAAAGTTATAGGTCAAAAAGACAAAATGTTCACGACCGACAGTATCAAACAGAAAATAAGAGGAACAAAGAGAAAAACGGGAGATGGAGTTACGCAAAAGGGATTAAAGAGTAAATTCCTTCCTCTTCCCACAACAGAGGAGAACCTTCCTCTACTAACCCCAAACAATGACACCAGACAGGTAAGGTGGAGACACAGCTCCTTTCTAAAAACGTGGGAGCAGGTAACATCAAACACCTGGGTTTTAAATATCATAAAGGAGGGTTACAGGATAGAGTTAAATTCTCTCCCTCCACTAAAATTTGTCATCACCACCCTTCGCCCCTCTCAGCTATGTACCTTAAAGAAAGACATAAAAGATTTACTAAGCTTAGCCGTGATAGAACCTGTCCCGGAAAACCACTTAGGACAGGGCCACTATTCCTGTTTCTTTATAGTAAAAAAAAAACAAATGGGAAATTGCAGGTCATAATAAACCTAAAACCTTTGAACAAATACGTTATGTATCAAAGGTTCAAAATGGAGACTCTAAGATCGGCGGTAAAACTAATAAAAAAAGACGCAGCAATGGCCTCGATCGATTTAAGAGATGCGTACTACCACATCCTGATACACAGAGAATCCAGAAAATTCCTGAAATTCGCAATCCGATCAAAAGGTCATATCTAACATTACTAGTTCACGTGTCTCCCCTTCGGGATATCTGCAGTGCCAAGAATCTTTACAAAGGTCATGGTGGAGGTAGTGGCGGACCTAAGACAGCAAGTAATCAACGTCAACCAATAGTTAGACGACCTTCTGATTGTTGCAGACAACAAGGTTCGGTTATCAAGCCACATACAAACAGTTCTAAACCATCTCCAGTCCCTGGAACGGATCATCAACTGGGTAAAATCAGACCTATCCCCAAGCTGTATAGTAATTAACTGCCTGAATAAAGTACGTTTAAAATTTGAGTTTATTTATGCTATATGTTAAAATTGGTTCTCCACCAAAATAAACAGATCAGGCTGGTGGTGCGAGTTTGAGTCTGGAATTTGTATAAATATGTCCAGCTCCATAGAACTCACATCCACCAAAGTTTCTGAGGGCTAAATGTGGGGCCCACACATAAGGTGGGACAAAGTAGCCAGGTCACTCCAGTCTACTGACACCCACTGCATGTAAATCCCAATAGTTATTGTAATGTAGGTGCAGTCACTTAGCGGTCTAGTTATTGGTAAATCTTCTTTAATTATAAATATTAATTTATGCCCTCAGATTAATGGGCTCAACATGGATGTACAGTCGTGGCCAAAAGTTTTGAGAATTACATACATATTGGAAATTGGAAAAGTTGCTGCTTAAGTTTTTATAATAGCAATTTGCATATACTCCAGAATGTTATGAAGAGTGATCAGATGAATTGCATAGTCCTTCTTTGCCATGAAAATTAACTTACTCCCAAAAAAAACCTTTCCACTGCATTTCTTTTCTGTCATTAAAGGACCTGCTGAGATCATTTCAGTAATTGTCTTGTTAACTCAGGTGAGAATGCTGACGAGCACAAGGCTGGAGATCATTATGTCAGGCTGATTGGGTTAAAATGGCAGACTTGACATGTTAAAAGAAGGGTGATGCTTAAAATCATTGTTCTTCCATTGTTAACCATGGTGACCTTAAAAAAAAGCATGCAGCCATCATTGCGTTGCATAAAAATAGCTTCACAGGCAAAGATATTGTGGCTACTAAGATTGCACCTCAATCAACAATTTATAGGATCATCAAGAACTTCAAGGAAAGAGGTTCAATTCTTGTTAAGAAGGGCGTCCAAGAAAGTCCAGCAAGCACCAGGATCGTCTCCTAAAGAGGATTCAGGTGCGGGATCGGAGTGCCACCAGTGCAGAGCTTGCTCAGGAATGGCAGCAGGCAGGTGTGAGCGCATCTTCACACACAGTGAGGCGAAGACTTTTGGAAGATGGCCTGGTGTCAAGAAGGGCAGCAAAGAAGCTACTTCTCTCCAAAAAAAAACACCAGGGACAGATTGATCTTCTGCAGAAAGTATGGTGAATGGACTGCTGAGGACTGGGGCAAAGTCATATTCTACCATGAAGCCTCTTTCCGATTGTCTGGGGCATCTGGAAAAAGGCTTGTCCGGAGAAGAAAAGGTGAGCGCTACCATCAGTCCTGTGTCATGCCAACAGTAAAGCATCCTGAGACCATTCATGTGTGGGGTTGCTTCTCATCCAAGGGAGTGGGCTCACTCACAATTTTGCCCAAAAACACAGCCATGAATAAAGAATGGTACCAAAACACACTCCAACAGCAACTTATTTCAACAATCCAACAACCGTTTAGTGAAGAACAATGCATTTTCCAGCACGATGGAGCACCGTGCCATAAGGCAAAAGTAATAACTAAGTGGCTCGGGGACCAAAACGTTGACATTTTGGGTCCATGGCCTGGAAATTCCCCAGATCTTAATCCCATTGAGAACTTGTGGTCAATCCTCAAGAGGCGGGTGGACAAACAAAAACCCCCTAATTCTGACAAACTCCAGAAGTGATTATGAAAGAATGGGTTGCTATCATTCAGGAATTGGAATAGAAGTTGCCCAGTCGAATTGCAGAGCTCTTGAAAAAGAAGGGCCAACACTGCAAATACTGACTCTCTGCATAAATGTCATGTAATTGTCGATAAAAGCCTTTGAAACGTATGAAGTGCGTGTAATTGTATTTCACTACATCACAGAAACAACTGAAACAAAGATCTAAAAGCAGTTTAGCAGCAAACTTTGTGAAAACTAATATTTGTGTCATTCTCAAAACTTTTGGCCTCGGCTGTACATACAACCATAGGAAATTGTTATTGTATGTAGGATGGTTATTGTGGTACTTGTAGTCCGTTGCTGGCATCTTCCATTGTATGCATTTTTTGCTGTTTATTGCCCCTAGCAACGGACTACAAGTGCAGGATGTGCTCCCATATATACATGCACAACTGCATATGGGTTGAGCATATCCTGCTTGTTAAACACCACACCACGTTTTCTAACGGCTGTACATAACATCGGTGGCGCTCACTTTGTTCACATTAACTATGTGTCACTGATAGGAGTGCTCTTGTTCGCTCGACGCGTTTCTTTACCGCAATAATGTGGTTGTTCATCAGGAGCAGTTGAAGTGCACTACTCGATTAAAGCCCCACACCTAGTGATGAGTGTGTGGTTAATGATCATGGCGCTGCACACCTCTGATAAAGTGTATGCAGTAAAGATGTAGGTTGTAGTTTGAACACACTGACCACAGTGCTGCACACCTCCGATGACGTGCGTGCAGCAACAATGTTGGTAGTGTTATAGCGCTGCACGCTTCTGATATCGTGTGTGCTGCATATTAGAGCCTCCGGCATATGATAGCCATAGCACGGGCGATCCCCGCACTGTTTAAATGGAGAACTCTCCACCCCCATCACCGCCCAGCCTCAAAAACACTAGCCAATGAGGCGCTTATGTAAAGAATACCATGCCTCCTCCTGTCATAATACTCATGCTATCGGCGTATGGGGTATGTATGTGATCGTGATGAATGCTTGAGAGACCTGCAGTCTTAAAAAGGACACCTTAATTTAGGTATCGACCTAATACATGTCGTAGACCCAGCTAGAATTGTTAAAATGCAAGGGTCTCAGAACAAGTAAACAGTGACCATCCATACATATAGATGCTATAGAGGATATATGGATGGTCACTTAAAGCGCAGCCAGGGGTAGGATCGCCAGTTGCCAGATACATAACTCAGCAATCCCGTCCACTATCATTGCATAGTGAGGGGGACACCCACCCAAGAAGTTCCCACAAAACCACATATACTGCATTCCAATGCAGTAATTCCAGTCTGAATGTCGTTCTAAACTGGAAACCGCAGGTGTATCACAGTAGTTAATATATGGGTCATAGTCATGTAAAAGAAGGGGCATACCCCTTCAGATGAAGCAAGCATAAGATATTGAATCATTAAGGCCTATAGGTTTAATGGTATCAAGAGTGAAAGTCCATTGGGCCTCTTTTCTCAGGAGTATGATATCAGTGTCCCCCCCTCTGGGTTATGCCCTCACATGTTCTATGCCCTGGAACATAATGCAGCTTTTTCCTGCGGGGTGGTTTATGGCAACATGTTGTGCGATAGGAGTATCACCGCAATTGTTGATTTTCAGTAAGTGTTACCCTATATGTCTTATAAACTAACGTTTAGTCTTGCCCACATATTGTAGGCCACAAACACATGTTGCCAAATATACCACACCCACAGTTTTGCAATTGATGAAAGATTTGATGTCATAACTCCGGCCAGTGGTCGTACTTATAAATTGACCTCCTTTCTTAATAGCCTTACAGGCAACACAATTGCCACATCTGTAAGTGCCATTCGGTTTTCTCGAGGTTAGCCAAGTTTCACTGGCCGGAGGGTTAAACATACTGTGGACCAGTCTGTCCCTTATATTGCCTCCACAACGATAGGTCACCTGAGAGTACTCACCCACCAGGTCGCCAACAATTGGGTCAGATCTTAAGATATCCCAGTGTTCTTTGAGAAGTGCCTGAACCTCTCTGTGTGCGGTATCATAGGTCCCTATGATCCGCACCTGAACATCATCCAACGTCTTCTTTTTGGGATGCAGGAGGTCCTCCCTTTCACATGCAGCCACATGAAGGTAGGCCTTCTTGAGTGGTGCCCTCGGGTACCTTCTCTCCAGAATTCTCCATTGGAGATCACGTGGCGAGTTCTCAAAGTCTGACTATTCAGAGCAGTTCCGTCTGGCCCTTAGATACTGCCCCTCGGAATCCCTCTCTTGAGTGGGTATGGATGGCTACTATCCCATCTCATGAGGGCATTAGTGGCAGTGGGTTTCCGGAACATCCTCGTTTTCAGCTTTCTAGTTGAGTCGACCTCAATGGACAAATCCAGGAACGTGAGTCGAGTTTCATCAATCTCTGATGTAAAGAACAGTCCCAGAGTATTGATATTAAGCCTGGACACAAACTCCTTGAACTTATTTTTGGTTCCTTTCCACAGTATGAATATGTCATCTATGAACCTCATCCATAACAAAATGGATGAGGTCCATGGCTCCATCTCCTCATTGAACACAATTATTTTTTCCCACCAGCCCAGGTACAGGATGGCGAAGGTTGGGGCACAGGGACTGCCCATCGCCACCCCCCTGAGCTGGTGATAGATGACCCAGTCAAAGATGAACACATTCCGATGTAGAATGAAGTCCAACAGTGTCATGACCAATGAATTGTGTTCTTTGAGGTGGGAGCCTATTTCATTGAGGAATGCCTGCACAGCTTCACATCCCAGTTGATGTGGGATCGAGCTGTACAGCGCCTCCACGTCCAAACTGGCAAGATGGATGTCATTTAATCTTCTTAAGGCATCCATAGAATCCCTCACATAAGATGGTAGGCAGGTAACGAAAGGTCTAAGAATTCTGTCTACATATCTGCTGATCCTCTCAGTGAGCTCACCAATACCCGACACTATCGGCCTTCCTTTGAGGTGAACAGCACCCTTATGAATTTTGGGGATACTATAGAAGGCCGGCAGTGTCGGGCATGCAGGGAGCAGATATGTGTGTTCGTTCTGATTTATGAGGTTACGTCTCCTTGCCAGGATGAGGATATCATTCAGTTCCCTCTTAAACCCCTCCATAGGATTATTCTCTAACCTGGCATAGCAAGATCTATCATTCATAATTCTTTTGCACATAATCACGTAACTTTTAACATCCAAGATGACAGTATTGCCCCCCTTGTCAGAGGGCTTAATGACAATCTTGGAGTCTTTTTGTAGAGAATCCAGAGCTAGTTGTTGATGCTCTGATAAATTACGTGAATATGGATCATTTATCTGTAGAGATCTCATTTTGTTGGTTATCACCATGAGTAAAACATCCAAGGGTGAGAACTCTGCCATTGGGGGATATTTTAAATCCGTAAAGGGACTCTCACCTGGCCCTCTGTGTCCATCCTCCCAGAGATCAGCCAGCAGTTTGACATCCGCCAATTCTGCCTCGTTGATGCCAAGTCTCGCACACTGTTCCCTATCATGTGTGAGAATTTTTTTTTTCCATTTTATCTTTCTAACGAATAAGTTGATGTCCTTCACCCAAGTGAATGGGTTAAACTTGCAGTCCGGGACAAATGATAGTCCTTTACTCAGGGCTCCCATCTCCTCCCTGCTCAATGTTTGTTTGGATAGGTTGATGATCTGTGATTCATCGCTTGGTATCCTTCTAATCAGTTTCCTCTCCTGTTCCTGAGGGGAAATTCTATTGTCTGTGGGGGGGGGGGGGGTTCCTAAAAATCCTCCCCGATACCTTCTCTCACTGGTGCCCCTTGCACGACCTCTACCACCACTCCTTCTTCTGCCTCTACCTCTTCCTCTGTTTCTGAAGCCTGTCCCTTTATTTGTCTCAGGGTCAGTTTCACACTCTGAGGAAGATAAATCCGTCTCAATTTTTACAGGATTTTTACCCTGTGAACTCCCTGCAAATTCAAGAATCTTACCCTCTCAGAAGTCTCTAATATCCCTCACAAATTGATTGTGTTTTCTCCCCTTCAGATAACCCATAAACCTCTCCACTCCCCAAGCTATCAAAAAATATTCCTAGGGATATCCCTGGACGCGACTTCTCAAAGATCATTCCTCCCGCCCGTGAAAATAAACAAGCTACAAAACCTATTAAGGGAATTCAAAAAGAAGAAATTCTGCTCCGATCGCACAGTGATGAATGGTTTAGGCAGCCTTTCTTCCTGTATCCCGGCAGTTTTGCGCACTCAATTTCATCTAAGACCCCTTCAAAAACTCATCTTATCCAGATGAAACAGATCTCAGACAACTATAGACAAACAGATCTTCCTGGACGTAAGTGTCAAAAATTCCTTAAATTGGTGGCTCAGAAACGACAACCTAAAAACGGCGTTTTCTGGAATCAAGATCGGCCCTTTGTAATCACGACAGATGTCAGCCTCAGAGGCTGGGGAGCGGTGACTCAGCACAAAACTTACCAGGGAAAATGGACAGCTTCCATAAGACAGCAATCCTCGAATTTCAGGGAATTGCGAGCAATTTGGGAAGCCCTGAAACAAACACAACATCTGTCAACACATCGCCACATCCAAGTTTACTCAGACAACTTGACAGCAGTAGCATTCATTCAGCACCAAGGGGTAACAAGAAATCGTTCACTCCAGGGTCTGCTGAACAAAATATTTTCGTGGGCGGAAGAAAAGATACAATCAATATCAGCAGTTCACCTAAAAGGTTCATTAAACGTAAAAGCCGATTATCTGAGCCGTCATGCTCTAGATCCGGGGCAATGAAGACTATGCCCGGAAATTTTCCAGATGTTAACACACAGGTGGGGCAGACCCTCAATAGACCTTTTTGCATCGCGAGTAAACCACCAAGTGTCTCAATTCTTTTCTCTCAACCCAAGAGATTGTCCTACAGCAGTGGACGCATTCAATCAAGACTGGACAACCCGCCTAGTCTATGCATTTCCACCAATTCCCCTAAATCCCAGGGTCCTTCAAAAACTCTTGAAAGAGAGATGCACCCTGATCTTGGTGGCCCCCTTTTGGCGCCAAAGGAGTTGGTTTGCTCTAATAAAGTCACTCAGCCTGGCACTCCCCTTCCTTTTACCTCTGAGGCCGGATCTACTACACCAAGGCCCCATTCCTCATCCAAACATACAAGTCCTAAAATTATTGGCCTGGATTCTGAAGAATCGATCCTATTGAAATTAGGACTATCTAAGAAGGTGGTCGCCACCTTACTCCTAAGCAGAAAACAGAACACAAACAGAGCGTACATCAAAGTATGGAAAAAATGTGCTGAATGGTCGGGGGATTCCTTTAATCAGTTTAAACCCAATATTTCATCAATCTTGGACTTTCTACAAGATGGCCTAAGCATGGGGTTATCTAACACCCTCAGGGTCTAAATATCAGCTTTAGGAGCCCTATACAATACCAGCCTTGCAGAATGTCCTTGGATAGACAGGTTTCTTAAAGCAGCAGACAGGATTAGGCCAACGATCAGAAAAATGGTAGCTCCTTGGGATCTTAATACAGTATTATCAGGCCTGACCTCCAGTTCTTTCAAACCTCTGAAATCGGTCTCCATAAAATGGCTCACTATTAAAACAATTTTTTAAGTGGCAATAACTTCAGCAAGGCGTGTCTGTGAACATCAAGCCTCATCAATTCAGGATCCCTTCATTACAATATTTCAGGACAAGCTAGTGTTTAAGTTAGATTCAACCTTTTTATCAAAAGTGGTATCTACTAGAGATGAGCGAACACCTGGAAGTTCGGGTTTCGGAAGTTCAGCCGAACTTCCCGAAAAAGTTTGGGTTCGGGATGCGAACTCGACCCGAACTTTATCCCGAACCCAAACCCCATTGAAGTCAATGGGGACCAGAACTTTTAGGCACTAAAAAGGCTGTAAAATAGTCCAAGAACGGGCTAGAGGGCTGCCAAAGGCAGCAAAATGTAGGTTAATCCCCTGCAAACAAATGTGGATAGGGAAATGAATTAAAATAAAATAAATAAAATTTAACCAATATCAATTGGAGAGAGGTCCCACTGCAAGGAATCATGCGTCATATCACCCACCATCGGAGAAGGCCACTCTCAGTTATTTCGGCCCAGCACCCAGACAGAGGAGAGAGGTCCCACAGCAAGGAATCATGCGTCATATCAACCACCACCGGAGAAGGCCACTCTCAGTTATTTCGGCCCAGCACCCAGACAGAGGAGAGAGGTCCCACAGCAAGGAATCATGCGTCATATCAACCACCACCGGAGAAGGCCACTCTCAGTTGTTTCGACCCAGCACCCAGACAGTGGATAGAGGTCCCACAGCAAGGAATCATGCGTCATATCACCCACCACCGGAGAAGGCCACTTTCAGTTATTTCGGCCCAGCACCCAGACAGAGGAGATAGGTCCCAAAGCAAGGAATCATGCATCATATCAACCACCACCGGAGAAGGCCAATCTCAGTTATTTCGGCCCAGCACCCAGACAGAGGAGAGAGGTCCCACAGCAAGGAATCATGCGTCATATCACCCACCACTGGAGAAGGCCACTTTCAGTTATTTCGGCCCCAGCACCCAGACAGAGGAGAGAGGTCCCACATCAAGGAATCATGCGTCATATCACCCACCACCGGAGAAGGCCACTTTCAGTTATTTCGGCCCCGCCACCTAGACAGAGGAGAGGTTCATTCAACTTTGGGTTGCACCGCAAGATAATGGTAAAGTTAAAAAAATGAGGATTCAATAAAGAAGTGCCCCGGAGTACAAGAATACATGGTTGAGGGGGAGGCAGTTATAAATGTCTATTCTGCACAAGGGAGGGACAGGTCCTGTGGGATCCATGCCTGGTTCATTTTTATGAACGCCAGCTTGTCCACGTTGGCTGTGGACAGGCGGCTGCGTTTGTCAGTAATGACGCCCCCTGCCGTGCTGAATACACGTTCAGACAAAACGCACCTCCAAGGCATAAAATGCTAACTCTGGCCACGTGGACAATTTGGAAACCCAGAAGTTGAATGGGGCCGAACCATCAGTCAGTACGTGGAGGGGTGTGCAGATGTACTGTTCAACCATGTTAGTGAAATGCTGCCTCCTGCTAACGGGCTTAATATCAGGTGGTGGTGCAGTTAGCTGTGGCGTGGAGACAAAACTTTTCCACATTTCTGCCATGCTAACCCTGCCCTCAGAGGAGCTGGCTGTGACACAGCTGCGTTGGCGACCTCTTGCTCCTCCTCTGTCTTCGCCTTGGTCTTCCACCTGTTCCCCTGTGACATTTGGGAATGCTCTCAGGAGCGCCTCTACCAGCGTTCGCTTGTACTCGCGCATCTTCCTATCATGCTCCAGTGCAGGAAGTAAGGTGGGCACATTGTCTTTGAACCGGGGATCCAGCAGGGTGGCAACCCAGTAGTCCGCACACGTTAAAATGTGGGCAACTCTGCTGTCGCTGCGCAGGCACTGCAGCATGTAGACGCTCATGTGTGCCAGGCTCCCCAGAGGTAAGGACAAGCTGTCCTCTGTGGGAGGCGTATCGTCATCGTCCTCCATATCCCCCCGGCCAAGCACCAGTGATGGGCCTGAGCTGTGTCGGGTGCCACCCCGCTGTGAACCTGCTTCATCCTCATCCTCCTCCACCTCCTCCTCACCCTCCTCGGTCCTCCAGTAGTGGGCTCTGGCTGGCCACATTTGTACCTGGCCTCTGCTGTTGCAAAAAACCTCCCTCTGAGCCACTTCTAACAGACTGGCCTGAAATTGCTAAAAATGAGCCCTCATCCTCCTCCTTCTCCTCCTGGGCCACCTCCTCTTCCATCATCGCCCTAAGCATTTTCTCAAGGAGACATAGAAGTGGTATTGTAACGCTGATAACGGTGTCATGGCCACTGGCCATGTTGGTGGAGTACTCGAAACAGTGCAACAGGGCACACAGGTCTCACATGGAGGCCCAATCATTGGTGGTGAAGTGGTGCTGTTCCGCAGTGCGACTGACGCGTGCGTGCTGCAGCTGAAACTCCACTATGGCCTGCTGCTGCTCGCACAGTCTCTCCAGCATGTGCAAGATGGAGTTCCACCTGGTGGGCACGTCGCATATGAGGCGGTGAGCGGGAAGGCCGAAGTTCCGCTGTAGCGCAGACAGGCGAGCAGCGGCAGGATGTGAACGCCGGAAGCGCGCACAGACGGCCCTCACTTTATGCAGCAGCTCTGACATGTCGGGGTAGTTGTGAATGAACTTCTGCACCACCAAATTCAGCACATGCGCCAGGCAAGGGATGTGCGTCAAACCGGCTAGTCCCAGAGATGCGATGAGATTTCGCCCATTATCGCACACCACCAGGCCGGGCTTGAGGCCCACCGGCAGAAACCACTCGTCGGTCTGTTGTTCAATACCCCGCCACAACTCCTGCGCGGTGTGGGGCCTGTCCCCCAAAAATATGAGTTTCAGAATGGCCTGCTGACGTTTACCCCGGGCTGTGCTGAAGTTGGTGGTGAAGGTGTGTGGCTGATTGGATGAGATGGTGGAAGCAGAGGAGGAGGAAGCCGAGTAGGAGGAGAAGGCTACAGGAGGCAAAGAATGATGCCCTGCGATCCTTGGCGGCGGATGAACGTGCGCCAAGGAACTCTCCGCCTGCGGCCCAGCCAACACTACTTTTACCCAGTGTGCAGTTAGGGAGATATAGCGTCCCTGGCCGTGCTTACTGGTCCACATATCTGTGGTTAGGTGGACCTTACCACAGATGGCGTTGCGCAGTGCACACTTGATTTTATCGGATACTTGGTTGTGCAGGGAAGGCACGGCTGTCTTGGAGAAGTAGTGGCGGCTGGGAACAACATACTGTGGGACAGCCATGGACATCAGCTGTTTGAAGCTGTCTGTGTCCACCAGCCTGAATGACAGCATTTCAAAGGCCAGTAGTTTAGAAATGCTAGCATTCAGGCCCAGGGCTGGAGGGTGGCTAGGTGGGAATTTACGCTTTCTCTCCAAGGTTTGTGAGATGGAGAGCTGAACGCTGCCGTGTGACATGGTGGAGATGCTTGGTGACGCAGGTTGTCGGTGGCACATCCTCTGTTTAGTGGGCGGCAGGTGCCAACATTCCTCCCGAGGCGGAGGAAGAGGCCGAGGCAGCAGCAGAAGAGGGAGCAGGGGGAGCCAGAGTGAGTTCCTTGCTTTTAAGGTGTTTACTCCACTGCAGTTCATGCTTTGCATGTAGATGCCTGGTCATGCAGGTTGTGCTAAGGTTCAGAACGTGCCTCGCTTCAGGCTCTGATGGCACAGCGTGCAAACCACTCGGGTCTTGTCATCAGCACATTGTTTAAAGAAGTGCCATGCCAGGGCACTCCTTGAAGCTGCCTTTGGGGTGCTCGGTCCCTGGTGGCGGTGGCCAGTAGCAGGCGAACTCTCTTGGAGGCGGCTGTTCTGCTTTTGCCCCCGCTCCCTCTTTTGCTACGCTGTTGGCTCGGTCTCACCACTGCCTCTTCCTCTGAACTATGAAAGTCAGTGGCATGACCTTCATTCCATGTGGGGTCTAGGACCTCATTGTCCCCTGCATCGTCTTCTACACAGTCTTCCTCACTGACCTCCTGTTCGGTCTGCACACTGCAGAAAGACGCAGCAGTTGGCACCTGTGTTCCTTCATCATCAGAGACGTGCGGACACCGATGAGGTGGTATTCCCATGTCCTCATCATCAGGAAACATCAGTGGTTGTGCATCAGTGCATTCAATGTCTTCCACCACTGGGGAAGGGCTAGGTGGATTCCCTTGGGAAACCCTGCCAGCAGAGTCTTTAAACAGCATAAGAGACTGCTGCATAACTTGAGGCTCAGACAGTTTCCCTGATATGCATGGGGGTGATGTGACAGACTGATGGGCTTGGTTTTTCAGGTGCCACCTGTGCGCTTTCTGCAGAAGACTGGGTGGGAGAGAATGTTGTGAACATGCTGGATCCACTGTCGGACACCCAATTGACTAGCACCTGTACCTGCTCAGGCCTTACCATCCTTAGAACGGCATTGGGCCCCACCAAATATCGCTGTAAATTCTGGCGGGTACTGGAACCTGAGGTATTTGGTTCACTAGGACGTGTGGCTGTGGCAGAATTGCCACGTCCTCTCCCAGCACAAGAGGGTACATTAACACCACCACGTCTGCATCCCTTACTAGATGTTTTCCTCATTGTTACCGTTCACCAAGCACCACAATAAGAAAAAAAATATTTGGCCCAATGTATTGATTTCAAATTCAGGCCTTTTTTTACAGGCACCTAACACTATCTGCCTATTTATTTATGTAGCGTATTACACTAATCCAGGCACAGCAGTAACCACTGATTTAGGTTAATTGCTCTTTTAGGGCTAGTATTTAGGCCATGGATGAATGGTATCTTTTTATGGACAGATTTACAATTGGCCTGCAACAGCTCGAACACCAGATTCAGGGTATTGCTATTTTGGCAATTGAATTTCACCCCAGAACAAAATATATGTTTTGGCGGACACTATGAATCTTGACCTGCAACAGCTGGGACACCAGATTCAGGATATTGCTATTTTGGCAATTGAACTTCATCCCAGAACAAAATATATGTTTTTTGTGGACACTATGAATCTTGGCCTGCAACAGCTGGGACACCAGATTGAGGGTATTGCTATTTTGGCAATTGAATTTCACCCCAGAACAAAATATATGTTTTTGCGGACACTATGAATCTTGGCCTGCAACAGCTGGGACACCAGATTCAGGGTATTGCTATTTTGGCAATTGAATTTCACCCCAGAACAAAATATATGTTTTTGTGGACACTATGAATCTTGGCCTGCAACAACTGGGACACCAGATTCAGGGTATTGCTATTTTGGCAATTGAATGTCATCCCAGAACAAAATATATGTTTTTGCGGACACTATGAATCTTGGCCTGCAACAGCTGGGACACCAGATTCAGGGTATTGCTATTTTGGCAATTGAATTTCAGCCGAGAACAAAATATATGGTTTGGCGGACACTATTAAACTTTGCCAGCCACAGCTAAAACCACTGATTTATGGTATTGCTATTATGGCAATTGAAGTTCACTCCAGAACAAAATATATGTTTTTGCGGACACTAAGAATCTTGGCCTGCAACGGCTGGTTCACCAGATTCAGGGTATTGCTATTTTGGCAATTGAATTTCACCACAGAACAAAATATATGTATTGGAGGACACTATTATACTTTGCCAGCCACAGCTGAAACCACTGATTTATGGTATTGCTATTTTGGCAATTTAATTTCACCCCAGAACAAAATATATGTTTTGGCGGACACTATGAATCTTGACCTGCAACAGCTGGGACACCAGATTCAGGGTATTGCTATTTTGGCAATTGAATTTCACCCCAGAACAAAATATATGTTTTTGCGGACACTATGAATCTTGGTCTGCAACAGCTGGGACACCAGATTCAGGGTATTGCTATTTTGGCAATTGAATTTCACCCCAGAACAAAATATATGTTTTTGCGGACACTATGAATCTTGGCCTGCAACAGCTGGGACACCAGATTCAGGGTATTGCTATTTTGGCAATTGAATTTCAGCCCAGAACAAAATATATGTTTTGGCAAACACTATTATACTTTGCCAGCCACAGCTGAAGCCACTGATTTATGTTATTGCTATTTTGGCAATTGAATTTCACCCCAGAACAAAATATATGTTTTGGCGGACACTATTATACTTTGCCAGCCACAGCTACAACCACTGATTTATGGTATTGCTATTTTGGCAATTGAAGTTCACCCCAGAACAAAATATATGTTTTTGCATACACTAAGAATCTTGGCCTGCAACGGCTGGTACACCAGATTCAGGGGATTGCTATTTTGGCAATTGAATTTCACCACAGAACAAAATATATGTTTTGGCGGACACTATTATACTTTGCCAGCCACAGCTGAAACCACTGATTTATGGTATTGCTATTTTGGCAATTTAATTTCCCTCCAGAACTAAATATATGTTTTGGCGGACACTATGAATCTTGACCTGCAACAGCTGGGACACCAGATTCAGGGTATTGCTATTTTGGCAATTGAATTTCACCCCAGAACAAAATATATGTTTTTGCGGACACTATGAATCTTGGCCTGCAACAGCTGGGACACCAGATTCAGGGTATTGCTATTTTGGCAATTGAATTTCACCCCAGAACAAAATATAGGCGGACACTATTATACTTTGCCAGCCACAGCTGAAACCACTGATTTATGGTATTGCTATTTTGGCAATTGAATTTCACCACATAAAATAATCTATCCTTTGCCAGACAGCAGACAGTATTATACTTAGCTAGCCAAAGCTGGAACACCAGATTTAGGGGATTGGTATTTGGGCAATTGTATTTAACCCCTTAATAAAATATAGAAATTTCTATCCTGAGTTTCTAGGGATGACAATTAGCACAGCCAAGCCCCTGATGTAGGATATAGCAAAAAAAAACTAGTATTGATGGACTTGGTGGCAGCTTGTTCTGGTGCACCACAAGTCACAAAATGGCCGCCGATCACCCCAGAAAAAAAGTTACAGGAAAACGCTCTGTGCAGCCTAAAAACCAGTGACCAAGTAACTAGCAGAAGTTCAATCATTCACAGCTGTAGATCGATCTGTTCATTAGGTGCTGTTGATGACTTTTCCCTGCCTAATCTCGCCCTCACAGAAGCTGCGTCCTCTACATACACTAATCAGAGCAGTGTGACGTGCGGTGCTACGTGACTCCAGCTTAAATAGAGGCTTGGTCACATGCTGCACTTGGCCAATCACAGCCATGCCATTAGTAGGCATGGCTGTGATGGGCTCTTAGGGCAAGAAGTAAAACGCTAGCTGATTGGCTGCTGTGCAGCCCTTCAGAAAGCGGGAATTAATCGCCGAACAACGAACCCGAACCCGAACTTTTTTGAAAATGTCCGGGTTCGGGTCCGTGTCCTGGACACCCCAAAATTCGGTACAAACCCGAACTATGCTCGAACTGTTCGCTCAACACTAGTATCTACCTTTCATAGGTCAAAAATGACCAGGAAGCTACCTTCCATACCTTAGATGTTAGGCGGGCACTACTAAAAAACATAGAAACAACTAGGGGGTGGAGAGTCGACAAAAATCTGTTTATCCAATTTCCTAATAAGGGGAAAAAGGCAGCAAAAAGTTCTATATCAAGGTGGATGAGAACAGCCATCTCGGAAGCTTACAAAATCTGAGGGAATTAAGCCCCTTCTTCCCTTAGAGCGCATTCGACAAGAGGCATGGCCGCTTCTTGGGCAGAAAGGTCGTCAGTTTCTCTACAACAAATCTGTAGAGTGGCAACTTGGAAGAGGGTCCACACCTTTACTAAACATTACAAACTAGATGTTTTTTCTAGTGAAGACATGTCGTTCGGACGTAAAGTCCATTGTGCCGTGGTCCCCCCTAATAATTTCTTTAATATTTCTCAGGATGTGGCGTCATGGAGACGACTGGGAAAATGAGTATTACACTCACCGGTAATCCGGTTTCCTGGAAGTCTCCATGACACCACATACATCCCACCCATTTATTTTGAATTATGGTTTTCCATTAATATAAGTTAAGTTATCCCTTCATCCTGGAGTTGTCTCGTTAAAATATACTGGCATTGGAGGGAAGGGGTGGGGTTTTAAACCTCTCTGTGTTTTTTCCTGTCCTATCAGAGGAAGACAGTCTCAGGATGTGGTGTCATGGAGACTTCCAGGGAACCGGATTACCGGTGAGTGTAATACTCATTTAGTCTTTCTTTTTCATTACTGGTGTCAGCACTACTCCCATTCGGCACAGGTGCAGCCTGAGCTCTAAGTCATGCAGCAGACTCTTTTACTTTTGGATGACTCTTCTGACAGGGTTTTCCCGGGCCATCCACATAGCCCTGCCCTAGAAGTGAAAGACATTGAATGCACTAATGCCCAACCACTTATGTTGCAGGATAATGACATGGGAATACCACCGCAGCACATCTCTGATGATGACAAAACACAGGTGCCAACTGCTGCGGCTTTCTGCAGTGTGCAGACCGACGAGGGGGGCAGTGGTCAAGAATGGCTGGAAGATGATTTGGAGGACGATGAGGTCCTAGACAGGACTGGACTCCAGTTCATGCTAGTGACGTGTGCAGTTCTGAGGACGAGGCGGTGGTCGCACAGAGGCAACAGCACAGCAAAAGAGGAAGCAGGTTGCAAAAGCAGAGCATCCGTCCCCGAGACAGTTCGCCTGCTACTGCCCACTGCACCCAGGGAGTTAGCACACCAAAGCCAGCTCCAAGGAGTTAATTGGCGTGGCAGTTCTTCAGACAATGTGCAGACGACAAGACACGAGTGGTTTGCATGTTGTGCCATCAGAGCCTAAAGATAGGCATAAACATTCTAAACCTGAGCACAACTTGCATGACCAGGCATCTAAATGCAAAGAACGAACTGCAGTGGAGTAAACACATTAAAAACCAAGAAAGGTCTCAGGCTCCTCCTGCTTCCTCTTCTGCTGCTGTCTCTGCCTCTAACTCTACCTCTGGAGCATCTCCACCATGTCACACGCAAGCGTTCAGCTGTCCATCTCCCACTGGAGAGAAAGAGAAAATACCCACCTACCCACCCTCAATCCCTGTTCCTGAATGCCAGCATTTCAAAATTACTGGCCTTTGAAATACTGTCATACCGTCTGGTGGAGACAACCTGCTTTAAACAGCTGATGGCGGTGGCAGTCCCACAGATACATGGACCAGTAAGCACGGGCAAGGAAGCTATATCTCCCTAACTGCACAATGGGTAAATGTAGTGGTGGCTGGGCCCGAGGTGGATAGTGGTTTGGCGCATGTCCTTCCACCACCGAGGATCACAGGGCATTATTCTTTGCCTCCTGTTGCTTCCTCCTCCTCCTCCTCTTCTACCACCTAATCATCCGGTCAGTGAAAGACCATCACCACCAACTTCAGCACAGACAGGGATAAACGTCAGCAGGCTGTTTTAAAACTCATGTGTTTGGGGAAAAACCCCAAACCACACAGGAGCTGTGGAGGGGCATAGAAGAACAGACAGATGCGTGGTTGCTGCCAGTGAACCTCAAGCCCGGTCTGGTGGTGTGCGATAATGGGCAAAATCTTGTAGCAGCTCTAGGACTAGCCAGTTTGACGCACATCCCTTGCCTGGCACAAGTACTGAATTTGATGGTGCAAAAATTCCTTAAAAACTACCCAGATATGTCAGAGCTGCTGCACAAAGTGCGGTCCGTCTGTCCGTTCTGACCCTGTTGCTGCTCGCCTGTCTGTGCTGCAGTGTAACTCCGGCCTTCCCGCTGACCAACTTATATGCAATGTGAACTCCACCTTGCATATGCTGTGAGCAGCAGCAGGTGATAGTGGAGTTTCAGCTGCAGCACGCATGGGTCAGTCGCTCTGCGGAACAGCACTACTTCAACACCAATGAGTGGGCCTCCATGCGAGACCTGTGTGCCTTGTTGTGGTTTTTAAAGTACTCAACCAACATGGCCAGTGCCGATTATGCCATTCTTAGCATTACAAAAGCACTTATATGTCTCCTTGAAAAAAAAGGGCGATGTGGCACAGAAGGAAGAGGAGGAGGAAGAGGGGACATTTCACAGGGTTTCAGGTCAATCTTTCAGAAGTGGCTCAGAGGGTGGGTGACTGTACTAGCAGAGGCCAGGTACACATGTGGCCAACCAGGGCACAGTTCTGGAGGTCGAGGATGAAGTAGAGGAGGATGAACCGGGTTCACAGCAGGGTGGCACCCAACGCAGCTCATGGCCATCACTGGAGAGTGGCTGGGGGGATACGGAGGAAACAGACGATACACCACCTACAGAGGACAGCTTATCCTCTGGGCAGCCTGGCACACATGAGCGACTACATGCTGCAGTGCCTGCGCAACGACAGCAAAGTTGCCCACATTTTAACTTGTGCTGACTACTGGGTTGCCATCCTGCTGGATCCCCGTTACAAAGACAATGTGCCGTCCTTAATATCCTCACTGGAGAGTGATAGGAAGATGCGCAACTACAAGCACACGCTGGTAGACGCGCTCCTGAGGGCATTTTCAACTGACACCGGGGAAAAAGTGGACACAAAAGGCGAAGGCTGAAGCAGAGAGGTCGCCAACGCAGCTGGGTCACGGCCAGCACCTACAAGGCAGGGTTAGCATGGCCGACATGTGGAAAAGCTTTGTCACCACACCACAGCAACTGGTACCACCAGCTGATACGGAACGTGTTAGCAGGAGGCAGCATTTGAACAACATCGTGGAACAGTACATGTGCACACAGCTACGCATACTGACTGATGGTTCTGCCCCATTCAACTTCTGGGTCTCCAAATTGTTCACATGGCCTGAGCTTGCTCTTTATGCCTTTGAGGTGCTGGCCTGCCCTGAAGCCAGTGTATTGTCTGAACTTGTATTTAGCATGGCAGGGGGTGTCATTACAGACAAACGCAGCTGCCTGTCCACAGCCAACATGGACAAGCTCACGTTCATTAAAATGAACCAGGCATGGATCCCACAGGACTTGTCCGCACATTGTTCAGAATAAACAATTATACCCGCCTCAACCATACATTCTTGAACTCACTTATTCTTAGATTTTTTTTTATTTATTTGCCCCCTTATTTTGGGGGCTACCCTGATTTAGAAAAATAAAAAAAACACCACATTCACCGCCTCCTTAACCTCCGACTCCACATCCACTTCCTTATCTGAGTTACAGGTTAATAACTTTTAATTTTTATTTATTGTATTTCAAGTTATTTCCCTATCCACATTTGTTTGCAGAGCACTTGCCATGCACTTAAGCACATTTTGCTGCCTTTTGCAGCCCTCTAGCCCTTTCCATTACATTTTGCGGGCCATTTTAGTGCCCAAAATTTCGGGTTCCTATTGACTTCAATGGGGTTCGGGTGCGGGATCAAGTTTGGGTTAAGTACGGATCCCGAACCCAAACTTTTTTGTGAAGTTCGGGCGAACCCGTCAAACTCGAACTTCCAGGTGTTCGCTCAACTATAATTAAGACTTAACATGAGTTGAGTAGTAAGATCAGGATACAAATACATGATTGGGAACAATAAATGATAGACATGATGGGAATATAATGTTGTTAAAAGCTGATGTGTATTTAAATACAGTGGTCTCTCAAGACACAGTATTAATTGGTTCCAAGAGGACCATTGTATGTTAAAACCATTGTAATTTGAATAATCGGTTCCAAAGCCTCAAAATGTCATCCAAGATAAGAGAAAATAAAGATTTAAGAAAAATAAGCAGATAACTAGGACAGATAAAACGAGTCCATACTAGGGTTGAGCGAACCCAAACTGTAAATTTCAGGTTCGTACCAAACTTTATGGTTTTTGGTGCCCGGACCCGAATTTCTTGGCGCTTTTTAAAAGTCTGCAGTGCATCCAATCAACAAAGCGTTTCACTTGTCTGCCCTTAGAAGCCATCACAGCCATGCCTACTAATGGCATGGCTGTGATAGGCCAAGTGCAGCATGTGACCCAGCCTCTATATAGGGTGGGTCACTCTGCTCTTCTCAGTGTAGGGATAGGATGCTGCTGCTGCTGTGAGGCAGAGATTAGGGAAGAATTCTGGCGTACTTGTTGTTGTTCAATCTTCAAACTACAGCGATTATTGAGGGTGCTATTCTACATTTTTGTACCCAGCCCTGAGCCCAGTGACACTCAAAAATAACTTTTAATCCATCAGCTAGTTCGGTGGGCGTTGGCAGCCATTTTTGCAAGTGCAGTGTGTTTTTGTGCTAGATAGCACATTAGCGGCCTACGCTGCATTTCAAATATTCCAATAAAACCGTAACATACTGCATTTTTATTGTTTGCAAAAAACACAGTTTTTGTGCTAGATAGCACATTAAGATCCTATGCTGCATTTCTGATATTTCAATAAAACCGTAACATACTGCATTTTTATTGTTGTTTGCAAAAAACACTGTTTTTGTGCTAGAGAGCACATTAGGATCCTACGCTGCATTTCTGATATTAAAATAAAACCGTAACATACCGCATTTACATAGTTGTTTGCAAAAAACACAGTTTTTGAGCTAGATAGTACATTTGGATCCTATGCTGCATTTTTGACAGTCCAATTAAACCGTTAACTTCGGCTGTTACATTGTTGGTTTGAAAATTTAATTTTTTTCTGATAGTGAAGTAATTATAATGAATTGCTCCGTTACACTGTTGTGCACCGGCACTGCCTTACTGTTGGTGAACTTAATTGTTGACTATTGGCAGTTAAATTGTCACCTGAGATAAACCATCTGTTAGTTTGGTGGGTGATCACAAATAATGAGGAGAACGTGAAATAAGGGAGGTCGCCCTGGTCGTGGTGCTGCTGGTGTTGGTGGAGCTCCTGTTGCAGGGAGAGGACATGGTCGATCTCTGCCAGCTACACGCCCAAATGAAGCACCTTCCTCAGTTGCACGTAGATGACAGAGCCTTCAGCGTTAAATAGTAGGCTTGAATGCCGCTCTATGAATGTTGAGGCCAGAACAAGTACAGTCTCTAGTAGATTGTGTGGCTGACAGTGCCTCCAATATCTTCACATTGTCTACCACCCAGTGCAATGCTGAAAGCCAGAGTTCACACCTACAAGCCATGGGCATCTATCTAGCACCTCACCCCCTTGCAAATCAGCCAAGCAGTCTGAGCCCCAAGTCATGTAGCAGTCTCTTATGCTTTTTCATGAGTCTGCTAGCAGGGATTCCCAGGGCCTTCCACCTAGCCCTGCCACAGAAGTGGAAGAGATTGAGTGCACCGATGCCCAACCACTTATGTTTGAGGATGAGGACATGGGAAGACCACCACAGCACGTCTCTGATGATGACAAAACACAGTTGCCAACTGCTGTGGCTTTCTACAGTGTGCAAACCGACAAGGAGGGCAGGGGTGAAGACTGGGTGGAAGATGATGTGGAGGACGATGAGGTCCTAGACCCCACATGAAATCAATGTCATGCGAGTGACCTGTGCAGTTTGGAGGGAGAGGCGGTGGTCACACAGAGCCACCAGCAGAGCAAAAGAGGGAGCAGGGTGCAAAAGAAGTGCTACTGCCCATCGCACCCAGGGACTAAGCACAACAAAGACAGCTCCAAGGAGTTCCCTGGCATGGCAGTTCTTAAGACAATGTGCAGACGACAAGCCACGAGTGGTTTGCACGCTGTGCAATCAGAGACTGAAGCGAGGCATAAATGTTCTAAAACTGAGCACAACCTGCATGACCAGGCAACACGAGCTGCAGTGAAGTAAACACCACAAAAACCAAAAGAGGACTCAGACTCCACCTGTTCCCTCTTCTGCTGCAGTCTTGGCCACTTCTTTCACCTCTGGAGTGACAGTGGCACTGGCCACCCCGAAAACAGAGGATGTGTCAGCAACGCCATCACGTCTGTCACGTCCGTTACCTTCAACAAGTAGCACCACAATGTCCCATGGCAGTGTTCAGCTGTCCATCTTCCAAACAATGGAGCGAAAGAGGAAGTACCCCCCTATCCACCAGTGATCCTTGGCCCTGAATGCCAGCATTTCAAAATTCCTGGCCTTTAAAATGCTGTCAATCCATCTGGTGGAGACAGAGAGTTTTAAAAACCTTATGGCATTGGCTGTCCCACAGTACGTCGTTCCCAGTCGCCACTACTTTTCCAGGAGAGCCATCCCTTACCTGCACAAACAAGTGGGGGACCAAATCAGGTGTGCACTGCGCTACGCCATCTGTGGCAAGGTCCACATAACTACCAATATGTGGACCAGTAAGCACAGGCAGGGACGTTATATCTCCCTAACAGCACACTGGGTAAATGCAGTGGCGGCTGGGCTTGAGGCAGATAGCTGTTTGGCGCATATCCTTCCGCCACCGAGGATTGCAGGGCATTTCTCTTTGCCTCCTGTTGCCTTCTCCTCCTACTCCTCTTCCTCCTCTAACACCTCCTTATCTGGTCAGCGTAACACCTTCACCACCAACTTCTGCACAGCCAGGGGAAAACGAAAGCAGGCCGTTTTGGAACGCATCTGTTTGGGGGACAGACCCCACACTGGGCAGGAGCTGTGGACGGGCATGGAACAACAGAGCGATGAGTGGTTGGTGCCACTGAGCCTCAAGCCCGGCCTGGTGGTGTGCAATAATGGGCGAATTCTCGTAGCAGCTCTGGACCTAGCCGGTTTGACGCACATCCCATGCCTGGCGCATGTGCTGAATTTGGTGGTGCAAAAATTCCTGAAAAACTACCCCGATATGTCAGAGCTGCTGCAGAAAGTGCAGGCCATCTGTGCGCGCTTTCAGCGTTTTCACCCTGCTGCTCGCCTGTGTGGCTGCAGCATAACTTCGGCATTCCTGATCACCGCCTCATATGCGACATGCCTGCAAGGTAGAACTCCTTGAGACTGTACGAGCAGCAGCAGGCCATAGTGGAGTTTCAGCTGTAGCACGCACGGGTTAGTTGCACTGCGAAATAGCACTACTTCACCGCCACTGAGTGGTCCTCCATACGAGACCTGTGTGCCTTGTTGCGCTGTTTCGACTACTCCACCAACATGGCCAGTGCTGATGAAGCTGTTCTCAGCGTTACTATCCCACTTCTATGTCTCCTTGAAAAAACGCTTCGGGCGCTGATGGAAGAGGAGGTGGCACAGGTGGAAAAGGAGGAGGAAGAGGGATCATTTCTACAGTTATCAGGCCAGTCATTCACAAGTGGCTCAGAGGGGGGTTCCTGCACCAACATAGGCCAGGTACACAATTCTCCAGCCAGGGCACAGTTCTGGCGGATGATGAGGAGGCGGAGGATGAGGAGGAACCGTGTTAACAGCAGGGTGGCACCCAAAGCAGCTCAGGGCCATCACTACAGCGTGGCTGGTGGGATACCGAGGGCACAAACAATACACCTCCCACAGAGGACAGTTTGTTGTTGCCTCTGGGCAGCCTGGCACACATGAGCAATTACATGCTGAAATGCCTGCGCAACGACCACCGAGTTGCCCACATTCTAACTTGTGCTGATTACTGGGTGGCCACCCTGCGAGATCCCCATTACAAGGACAACGTGCCAGCCTTAAAAGGATTCTGTCACCCCCCAAAAGTCTTTTTTCATTTTTGGGCTTATTAAAATCCTTATTGTGTGATTATTCAAGATATAGTGCTCTTACCTTTTTCTGTGGCTTAGTTTCTTTAAAAATCACACTTTTATAATATGTTAATTACTTCGCTACCAGCAAGTAGGACGGTTACTTGCTGGTAGCCGCCGGATCCTACTTTGAAAAAAAAAAAACGCCCCTCCTCCGGTTGATTGACATGCATTGTCTGCATTTCAAATCCCACGCCTGCGCCTTACGTGTCTTCATTCGGTGCAGGCGCTCTGAGAGAAGGACGCTCGCTTCCTCAGCACTTCCACAGTGCGCCTGCGCCGATGATGTCACCTCTGCACCTGGAAGAGAAGACATCGTCGGCGCAGGCGCACTGTGGATATGCTGATAAAGCGAGCGTCCTTCTCTCAGAGCCCCTGCGCCGAATGAAGACACATAAGGCACAGGCACGGGATTTGAAATGCAGACAGGGCCAGCCGGAGGAGGAGAGAGCTCACTGGCTCTGTAAATCAACCGGAGGAGGGGGCATTTTTTTGAAAGAAGGATGCGGTAGCTACCAGCAATTAACCACGCTACTTGCTGGTAGTGAAGTAATAACATATTATAAAAGTGTGATTTTTAAAGAAACTAAGCCACAGAAAAAGGTAAGAGCGCTATATATTGAATAATCGCACAATAAGGATTTTAATATGCCCAAAAATGAAAAATGACTTTTGGTGGGTGACAGAAGCCCTTTAATTCCCTCACTGGAGCATGATCGGAAGATGCGCATCTCCAAGTGCATGCTGGTATACGCGCTGCTGATGGCATTCCTATCTGACAGCGGGGCCACAGTGGAAGCACAAGGCGAAGGAAGAGGAGGAGAAAGAAGTCGGCAATGCAGCCGGGGAACCGCCAGCACCTCAGAAGGCAGGGTTAGCATGGCCGAAATGTGGAAAAGCTTTGTCAACATGCCTCAACAACCAACACCACCAGCTGATATGCAACATCTTAGCAGGAGGCAGCATTTAAGCAAATGATGTGTGCACACGCCTACACGTACTGACTGATGGGTCTGCCCCATTTAACTTCTGGGTCTCCAAATTGGGCCCATGGCCTGAGCTTGCCCTTTACACCTTGTAGGTGCTGGCCTGCCCTCCAGCCAGTGTATTGTCTGAACGTGTGTTTAGCATGGCAGGGGGGCGTTATCACAGACAAGCACAGCCACCTGTTTACAGCCAATGTGGACAAGCTCACGTTCATTAAAATGAACCAGGCATGGATTCCACAGGGTTTGTCCATACCTTGTGCAGAATAGACATGTATACCTGCCTCACACAGCAATTGATATACTCCAGCACACTTTCTCTTTGTTTTATTTTATATATTCCACAATGTTTTCTGGTCTACCCAAATAAAATAAAAATAAAAATAAAGTATTGGCTACCTCCTCCTCCTCCACCACCGCTTCCACATACACCCCCACGTCTACCTACACCGCCACGTCCACCGCCTCCTCAACCTCCTACTCCATATTGACCTCCTCCTCCTAGTTCAAGTTTATTATTTTACATTTTTATTTTATTTTAAGTCATTTCCCTATTTGGTTGCAGGGCACTTGTCATTCTCTTACCCACATTTTGCTGCCTTTTTTCAGCCCTATAGCTCTTTCCATGACTCTTTTAGAGCCGTTTTAGTGCCCCAAAGTTCAGGTCCCCATTGACTTCAATGGGGTTCGGGGTCAAGTTCGGGTCAAGTTCGGGTTCCGAACTCGAACTTTGTGTCGAAGTTCGACCGGACCCGGCGAACCCGAACTTCCAGGTGTTCGGTCAAATCTAGTCCTTACATATAACAGTCAGGAATTGCTGCTAACGAGCAACAAATACAGCTATTTTACCAGAGAAGTGGCCTTGACTGGTTGGATCTGAGTCTGAGACATTGTGTGTTGAGTCTAGTTTCAACTTATGATGCGTCAGAAAAGGCCATTGAATGTTGAAAAAATTGTATCCTGAGGCCATTGTATCTTGAGGGATCACTGTATATGATTATAAACTATAAATATGTCCTGGATGAATTTAAACATAATTGTGAATATAGGATAATAATGGAGCACTTATGAATACATGATCAGAAAATCATAATTTAATTTATATCAATATTGTTAACCACTTCAGCGCCCCTTAATGACCAGGCCACTTTTTTCTGCACTACACTACTTTCACTGTTTATTGCTCCGTCATATAACTTACCACCCAAATGAATTTTACCTCCTTTTCTTCTCACTAATAGAGCTTTCATTTGGTGGTATTTCATTGCTGCTGACATTTTTACTTTTTTTGCTATTAATCAAAAATGACCGAAATTATTGCAAAAAAAAGAAATTTTTCCCTTTCTGTTGTAATTTTTTTTTTTTTAAAACGACATTTCTATATACATTTTTCACAAAATGTATTGTTCTACATGTCTTTGATAAAAAAAAATCCAATAAGTGTATATTTATTGGTTTGGGTAAAAGTTATAGCGTTTACAAACTATGGTGCGAAAAAGTGAATTTCCGCATTTTGAAGCAGCTCTGACTTTCTGAGCACCTGTCATGTTTCTTCAGGTGCTAGAATGTCAGGATAGTATAAATACCCCCCAAATGACACCATTTTAGAAAGAAGACACCCCAAAGTATTCGCGGAGGGGCATGATGAGTTCATGTATCATTTAATTTTTTTTCACAAGTTAGCGGAAAATGACACTTTCTGAGGAAAAAAATAATAATAATAAAGTTTCCATTTCTGCTAACTTCTGGCAAAAAAAAATAAAAATCTCCCACGGACTCACTATGCCCCTCAGTGAATACCTTAGGGTGTCTACTTTCTGAAATGGGGTCATTTGTGGGGTGTTTTTACTGTTCTGGCATTTTGGGCAGGGCTAAATTGTGAGCAACCTTGTAAAACCTAAAGGTACTCGTTAGAATTTGTGCCCCTTTGCGCACCCCGGCTGCAAAAAAGTGTCACTCATGTGGTATCGCCGTACTCAGAAGAAGTAGGGCAATGTGTTTTGGGGTGTATTTTTACATATACCCATGTTGGGTGAGAGAAATATCTCTCTAAACTGACAACTTTGTATAAAAAAATTTAAAAAGTTGTCATTTACAGAGATATTTCTCACACCCAGCGTGGGTATATGTAAAAATACACCACAAAACACATTGCCCTACTTCTTTTGAGTACGGCGATACCACATGAGTGACACTTTTTTGCAGGCTGGGTGAGCAAAGGGGCCCAAATTACAATGAATACCTTTTAGGATGGCATTTTTACGCATTTTTCTTCTCACGCTTTAGGGCCCCTAAAATGCCAGGGCAGTATAAATACCCCACATGTGACCCTATTTTGGAAAGAAGACACCCCAAGGTATTCCGTGAGGGGCATGGTGAGTTCATAGATGATTTTTTTTTGGCACAAGTTAGCGGAAATTGACTTTTTTTTTTCTTACAAAGTCTCGTATTCCACTAACTTGTGACAAAAAATAAAATTTTATATGAACTCACCATACCCCTCACGGAATACCTTGGGGTGTCTTCTTTCTAAAATGGAGTCACATGTGGGGTATATATACTGCCCTGGCATTTTAGTGGTCTCCGCAATCATTACATGTATGGCCAGTATTAGGAGTTTCTGCTATTCTCCTGATATTGAGCATACGGGTAATGAGATTTTTTATTTCCGTTCAGCCTCTGGGCTGAAAAAAAAAATGAACGGCACAGATTTCTTCATTTGCATCAATCAATGTGGATGAAAAAATCTCTGCCAAAAAATGTGCAAAAAAGTAAGGCCCCATTCACACGTCCGCAAAAATGTCCGCATTTATTCCGCAATTCTGCGGAATAGATGCGGACCCATTCAGTGTAAATGGGGCCGGCGGTGATGCGGAAAGCACACTATGTGTGCAAAAGATAGAGCATGTCCTATTCTTGTCCGCAATTGCGGACAAGAAAAGGCATTTTCTATATAGTTCTGGCAATGTGCGGATTCGCAAAATGCGGAAAGCACATTGCCGGTGTCCGTGTTTTGCGGATCCGCGGATCCATGGATCCGAAAAACACATACAGACGTCTGAATGAGCCTTACAGGGGGTGATTAGTGACAGGGGGTGACAGGGGTGATCAGGGGGGTGACATGGGGTGATCAGGGGTTAATAATGGGTTAATCAGTGACAGAGGGGGGTCTGTGTGGTGATTGGTGCACTTACATATGTTTCCTTTGGTGGTCCCAAGCAAAAGGGACCACCAGAGGAACGAGCAGCAGGCATATCAGACGCTGTTAACAAAACAGCGTCTGATATGCGTTTTTTTTTAAACTTCTACAGCCTGCCAGCGCATGATCAGCGCTGGCAGGCTGTAGTTTAACTTCTCCCCGACGCGATCCTGTAAGCGCGCACGCGTGTGCGTGCGTTCACAGGAAATTTCGCGTCTCGCGAGATGACGTGCGGATGCGTCCAGGTGGAGTAAACCAGCCGCCGCCTGGACGTATCCGTGCGTACAGCGGTCCGGAGCTGGTTAATCATGGATTTCAGTACTAGTCCAAATAATCATGAAGTAAAAAATTGTGATTTAGTATAGATGAATTAATTGTTGTATCTGATCATGTTATGGATAGTTTACAAAATTCATTTAGGTAGAATTGACATTATTCTTGATAGTAGTAAGAAGTCCAAGTCAGGGTGAATTGAGTCCATCTTATGAGAGAATCATTTGAGAGTCTAAGTCCACAGAGATGCGCAGTGATAATAAAGTTGAGCCAAAACTCTAAGATCTTGAGCACACGCAGTAATGTAAAAGAGCCGAAATCCTCAGGTCTAGAGCATGCGCATATAGCGCGCTATAATGAGAACGAATCTAAGTCCATTGACATGCACGAGACTTGATGAAGGTAACGTCGTTGTCATGCTGAAAGATGAAGTTCCTCTTCATGTTCAGCTTTCTAGCAGAAGCCTGAAGGTTCCGTGTCAATATTGACTGGTATTTGGAACTGTTCATAATTCCCTCTATCTTAACTAAGGCCCCAGTTCCAGCTGAAGATAAACAGCCCCAAAGCATGATGCTGCCACCACCATGCTTCACTGTGGGGATGGTGTTCTTTTGGTGATGTGCAGTGTTGTTTTTGCGCCAAACATATATTTTGGAATTATGGCCAAAAAGTTCAACCTTGGTTTCATCAGACCATAACACCTTCCCACATGCTTTTGGGAGACTTCAGATGTGTTTTTGCAAAATGTAGCCTGGCTTGGATGTTTTTCTTTTTAAGAAAAGGCTTTCGTCTTGCCACTCTACCCCATAGCCCAGCCATATGAAGAATACGGGAGATTGTTGTCCCATGTACCACACAGCCAGTACAGAGGGGGAAAGAAGGAATAAAGGTTTAAAAGTAATATAAGCAATGTGTTATTTACTGTAATGTACACGCATATTACATTACCGATTTTCGCAATCAAGAAAATAATCACAAATTCGTGAATTTCTGATGAATATTCGCCCAAATATTTTCAAAATATCGTAAATTTGAATATTGCCCTCACTACTAGTCATGAACTCCATTGAAAGTCAATGGGGATGGATCCGTTTTCAATGGGGGACGGATCCGTTGACTTGCATTGTGGGTCACGGCGGATCTGTCTTTCTCTGCAGCTTGCTGCGGTTTGCTCTCTGGTATGGGTACGCAATCAAACGGAGATGCTTTTTGGAGCATTCCGTTCAGTTCAGTTGCATTTTGTCCCCATTGAGAATGAATGGGGACAAAACGGAAGAGTTTTTTTCTCCGGTATTGATATCCTATGACTAGTGATGGGCGCGAATATTCTAATCGCGAATATCATCACTTTGAGAATTTGCGAATATTTAGAATATAATGATATATGAAACTGGTCTTGTTTGAAAGCTGACATTTTAGGCTTTCATACAGCTAAATGACAGCTAAAGTCCAAGCAATAGAGGAGAAATCACTGTTAGAAATCAAATAGGGAATAATCGCGGGTAAAAACTTTTTTTTACTTTCACTTTCAGCTACATTCACAGTATGCCAATTTCTATCAGTGATATCTTCCCCTGTACTGAACAGATTGCTGTCATGAGATTGTCTGAAAGCCTGGAATTTCAGCTTTTAAACAACAACAGTTGCATGTTTTTAGCTGCTACCTTTCGGGAGATAGAAGCATCTAAAGCAGCCCTCCCCCCTCTAGTTAGCTACTTTTCCCAGCTGGAGCTGGACTGGGGCAAAACAGTTAGGTTGTTAATCTGTTCTGTTATACATAGACTTACTATGCATCAGACTCAGCGTCAACAGACGGTCTAATATAGAGGCATGTTAATCTAGTTCACCTGCTGTGCCATTCATACTTAATCTGTTCTGTAATACATAGGCTTACTATGCATCAGACTCGGTGTGAACAGACAGTCTAATATATAGGTATATTGAGCTAGTTCACCTTCTGCCCCATTTACACTTAATTTGTTCTGTTCTACATAGACTTACTGTGCATTAGACTCAGCGTCAACAGACAGTCTAATACAGGCATCTCCAAACTCCGGCCCTCCAGATGTTGCAAAACTACAACTCCCATCATTCCTGGACAACCTACAGCTATCAACCTACAGAAGGGCATGATGGGAGTTGTAGTTCTGCAACACCTGGAGGGCCAGAGTTTGGACATGCCTGGTCTAATATATAGGCACCTTTATCTTGTTCACCTGTTGGGCCATTCATATTGCAGTGTCCTGAAACACACTGGTAGACACTGTAATTATGTTTCATAGAAATGTGCTAATTGTAATGTAAAGTAATGTCACCAATGCAAAATGTAAATCTGTAAATTCCTATTAACAGGCTGATAAACCGCCACTTCACATTAGTCACCACATTAGTCACTAGTACAGCTGCATGATAGGTGGTGTTGGTATATTTCCCCATAAAAGGGACAGGCTAGAGGCAGGAAATATGGGAAGTGTGTAGTGAGGAGAGAGTCAGTTTAAAGTGAGGAGAGTCAGAGAGAATTCCACCATGTAACTACCACTTTAGCCCTCTTTGCAGTGGCCTGGCTAAGGGTGGTTGAAGGAAGAATCATCCGAAGCTATCCAATACAGACCAGTGTAGACTTGGGTATAGAGCAAGTCTAGTGGAGATAGAGGCATTCTCTAGCTTATGTACTCCATAGCACCTAGTGACTGGGAGAAGTCTCAAGTACTTGGACACAACATTATAACTAAGCGCAAAGTTGTGCTTTACCACATTCCTCAATGGACCGTGTGGAACCATTTCTATTGACAACTAGAACAAAGAATAGAGCAGAATTCGCATGTCTGGTGTTAGGGAGAATCACCCTGTAATTTGTGGAAAGGAAGAAAGATAGAGAAAGACATATAGAACCAGATAAAATTATATCCAGTACCTGGCTGTTAGGAAGTGGGCCAGTTACCCTACCAGCAAAAGGAAGTATATTAGTGTTATCCGCACATTGAAGCTTTTTAGTACCTCAACTGAGCATGTTACCTGGAATAACAGCATAAGTAATAACAGAAGTGTTTCTGAATACCTCCATGATAGCTGAAAAAGGAACGGGCAGTGGCAAAAATGCTGCGCAAAAATGTTGTTGAAGTCAGCACATGTAGCAGAATGGCTGGTGGTAGCAGCAGCCACAGCAACAGTCCAGAGCTACCATTGTCATCTAGTGGTCATGTTTTAACCAATAATCCAGCTGTACTGGAATGGTTGACTTGCTCTTCAAAATCATCTCAAATGACATCAGACACACAAAGCCAGGAATATGTGGTTTTCTCTGACACCACACTTAGTTGGCAAGGCCCTGAACAACGTCTGTGTCCTCACCTGTCCTAAAATTGCCTCTTTCTTCTGCTGCTCCTCCTGCTTGGGAAGTAATGCATGTTGCCAGATTTGCTCTGCTTTTTAGGCAAGGGCAAGGAGGGGAGGTGTGTAACTGGCTATGATGACATTTGGGTGGGAGCATATGTTATAGGCGGTCAGGGACGTGGCCATGAAACTGGTGAGGCTGACATAAGTGACGACCAGACAGTAGTGGATGATCATGTAGCCTATCGCGCATGGGAGCTGGGTGAAGTGGGGGCATTATCATCAGGGGTTGAGGGTGACAGAAGGCCAGTGAGCTAGCAGAGGAGGCAGAATGCAACTTGGCCAGGTAATGGCAATGCTGCCTCTGCCCCAATGTCCTCCTCTGTTTACTCATCCTCCAATTGAATCCTGGCTGTCTCCTCAACAACTGGAGATAGGAACCATGTCACAGTTAATGGGATAAACACAATTTATTGAGACTGAGAGACTAACTGTTAAAAATAGGAATCAGGTGTGGATTAACCAGGATTTCCAGACACCAGTGCCTGATGCAACACACTAGATCATTCTGGTAGTAATGATCTGACTAATGTGCTGCCACACCGGAACATTGTGACAAATGGCCCACATACTGCTGCTAGTGTTGAGCGAATGGAATTTTAGGGAAGATTCAAAAACCAAATTTTCTTGTGCTTTGTGGTAGTGAATCAATATTCCCCAAACAGCAGTAAAAAAACAAAAAAATCCTACTTACTTCATCCATTTGATAGCAGCAAGTCGACCACTGACATCTTAATTGAAGATGTAGCCATGCGATATCTCGCTCTAGATCTTCAATCAAGATGGTGGCTGGCTCATCGCAATTGTTTATTTTAAACTCCGTTATTACTGTCAGATGCCGTAATCAGCTATGATCGCGGCATCTGAGAGGTACAATGACGGGGTGTGGCGCTTCCTCCCCATTTTTTTCCGGGACCACTATTGTGATTCTTCATGCTGTTGCTACCCTCACCACTCTGTTTCTGGGCCACTAGTGTCCCTGTTTAAATGTGTTGACATCATTTATTTTTCTGTTCTTCTGATCCATCAGTAGAATCCAAAAATAACAAAAAAAAATGTCCTGTTGTTTTAGCGTCCTGTAGCGTCAGTATTTTGCATCAGGATTTGATCATGATTTGGAAGCCAAATGGAGGAGTGAGTCCAAAACACAGAAGACATCTTGAAGACATCGGCGAGCTGAGACCACACGCTGTGCGCTTCAGGTCCAGGCACAGTACATGACAGGCTGAACTAGAAGAGTTTGGATGTGAGAAGCACTGTCAGTGTCACAGGGCGCCGGCGCCGCGATCTTCCTGCGCTGCCTCTCTCCCTGAGTGGGGATGCGCGCGGCGTTCCCGTCTCCCAGGTAACAGGGGGCGGAGCGGACCCGACCGCACTCCTGCTGTCTGTGTGGTCGGCGTCCTCCGTTCCCCTGGCAATAGTATCAGGCTGAGCACCGAGCTGGCCACTCGGTGCTCGGCTTCTGTGTCTCAGCGGGTCATGTGATGCTGGCCACATCACATGACCTTAGCCTATCACTATTTATACAGGCAGCCTGCTGGCCACAGGTTGCCTGCAATTTTGGTCCTGTGTCTAACTGCTACTACTCAGTGCTTCTGCTACTCTGGATTTTGACCCTTGGCTTTGTTTCTGACCCGTCCTCACCTGCCCTCGTGTACTGACGTGACCCCCAGGTTTGACTCTCGGCTTGAACTCTGACTTGTCCTTGCTATTCCTCGTGTACTGACGTGATATCCTGGTTTGACCCTTGTTATGTTTGTTTACCATCCTTGTTACCCCTGTTCGCTTACGTTAGTGTTTATCTCTGGCATTTTTGTATTGCTCCTGACACTTTACGTGACTTCGGATCCATCTGAAGGGTTCCCTCCTACTGCCTCTGCTGGCTATATTCTGTCTCTGTCCGCTCTGCCTCTCTGCACTTTTTGAGGTTAGGGACCGTCGCCCAGTTACGCCCCTTTGCCTAGGACAGGTAGTGTAAGTAGGCAGGGCCAGAGGCGTGGGGGCAGCTAGTGGATGCACTTCCTTTTCCCTACTCGCTAGTTCATGACAGTCACTGTCTGGAGTAGGAGAGATAAGTTAATTGTTAATTGTATTTTAATGTCTGCTCGAAGCCTGGGTGTCTGATCTGAGGTCTGCTTGAGGAATCATTCATATCTAGCTCTGATCTGAGGTCTGCTTGGCGGTCACTCACATTGGAGGTCTGAATGGGGAAATGTTATTTATATTGGGGCTGTGATCTGAGATCTGATTGGGGGTCTTATGAACACTGAGAGTCTGAGCTGAGGTCTGAATGGGGGTCTTATTAACATTAGGGGTCTGAGTTGAGGTTTGATTAACATTGGGGGTCTGTTTGGGGCTCTAAACCCAGGTATATGGAGGTGAATGGAGTTTTTATAACCACATCAATGTGCACCAGAAAATTTCCACACAAAAATAACAGCATGCTGAGGATCTTAATGTCCACAGTATGCTAAATTTGTTGTAAAAATGCTGCAATGCAGGTCAAAGAAAGAAATCCTCAGCTAAGGCTACTTTCACACTGGCAGCAGCAGGGTCCAGTAGGCTGTTCAGGTGGGGGAACAGCCTGCCGGATCCGTGCTAATGCTACCCCCCGTGCCCCCGGAAGTCTGATCCAGATCCATTCACTATAATAGGGGCGTGCCAGAGGTCTGGCTGCAGCACAGCAAACAAGCCTGCTGGACCCTGCTGCCGTCAGTCTGAAAGTGCTGTAATCCTTATGTAGGGCTGCACTGTAGTATTATAACAAGGTCCCTCATTGCGTCACAGGGCTCCTTTTAAGTGATGATCCGGACGTAGAAAAAACAATATCCACAGGAATTACTCCCGTCCACCATACAACCTGTAGAATATCAAGGGGTCATACAATAGTGAAGCACTGTCACATCCTCTAACTTTTAACAGGGTTTATCGTACTTACAAGCATCTACTTGCGAACAGGCATAAAAGAGATTTTAAAACCTCCATGTTCCCCTCCTCCACACAACCTGTAGGATATCAAGAAGTCCTCCAATAGTGAAGCACTGTCATGTCATTTTGATTTAAAAATGGTTTATTATTAGGGTTGAGCGAACCCAAACTGTAAAGTTCGGGTTCGTACCGAAATTTAGGGTTTTTGGTACCCGGAACTGAACATTTCCGTAAAAGTTCGGGTTCAGGGTTCAGCAAATTCTTGGTGCTTTTTGAAAGGCTGCAGAGCAGCCAATCAACAAGCATTTCACTTGTCTGCCCTTAGAAGCCATCACAGCCATATCTACTAATGGCATGGCTGTGATTGGCCAAGTGCAGCATGTGACCCAGCCACTATATAGGCTAGAGTCACGTAGCGCCGCACGTTATTCTGCTCTTCTCAGTGTAGGGATAGGATGCTGCTGCTTCTGTGAGGCAGAGATTAGGGAAGAATTCTGGTGTACTTGGTGTTTTTCAATTTTCAAACTACAGCGATTATTGAGGGTGCTATGATATATTTTTGTACCCAGCCCTGAGCCCTGTGACACTGAAAAAAACCCTTTAGGCCCCATTCACACGTCCGCAATGTTCGTCCGCACCTGTTCCGCAAATCTGCGGAACAGGTGCGGACCCATTCATTTTGAATGGGGACGTGATGGATGTGGAGAGCACACACTGTGTTCTCTGCATCTGCATTTGCGGAGTGCGCCGCCAATCTTCCAGCCGGCGGCTCCGCAATAATATAGAGCATGTCTTATTCTTGCCCACAATTGCGGACAAGTATAGGCATCTCTATGGGGCTGGCAGCAAGGTGTTTTGCGGATCCGCAACACACTACAGACGTGTGAATGGGGCCTTAATCCATCTGCTAGTTTGGTGAGAGTCAGCGGCCATTTTTTCAAGTGCAGTGCACTTGCAACTGCATGTGTGCCAGTGATATTACTTTAATTCTGTTCTGGTAGCTCAGTGGAGGACAAATTCCCTTTTTTGGGCCAGTCAAGTACCCCTGCGGCCTGCAGTGCATACCTGGCAGTGAAAATTATTCAATTACATTAGTCTGTTACATATTTTTGTGAGCTAAAGTCATTTTTTATTGGTCTGCAACAGGCACTGCATATCTGGCAGTCCAATAACACCGTTAAATACTGAAGTGACCTTGCTGCTATAAAAAAAGCACACTTTTTTGCTAGATTGCAAATTTACGGGCTATGCTGCATTTGTTACAGTCTAATTAAACCGTTCCATACTGCAGGTACAGTGCTGCTATAAAAAAGCAAATTGTTTTGTGCTAGATAGTAAATTTGCGTCCTACGCTGAGTTTCTGACATTCCAATAAAACCGTTAAATACTGCATTTACATAACTGCTATAAAAAAAAAAACAGTTTTGCGCTAAATACAAAATTTGCTGTCTACGCTGCGTTTCTGACAGTCCAATTAAACGGTTACATACTGCAGGTACAGTGCTGCTATAAAAAAGCAAATTGTTTTGTGCTAGATAGTAAATTTGCGTCCTACGCTGAGTTTCTGACATTCCAATAAAACCGTTAAATACTGCATTTACATAACTGCTATAAAAAAAAAACAGTTTTGCGCTAGATACAAAATTTGCTGTCTACGCTGCGTTTCTGACAGTCCAATTAAACCGTTACATACTGCAGCTACAGTGATGCTATAAAAAAGCAAATTGTTTTGTGCTAGATAGTAAATTTGCGTCCTACGCTGAGTTTCTGACATTTCAATAAAACCGTTAAATACTGCAGTTACATTGCTGTTATAAAAAACCCACCGTTTTTGTGCTAGATACAAAATTTGCTGTCTACGCTGCGTTTCTGACAGTCCAATTAAACTGTTACATACTGCAGGTACAGTGCTGCTATAAAAAAGCTAATTGTTTTGTGCTAGATAGTAAATTTGCGTCCTACGCTGAGTTTCTGACATTCCAATAAAACCGTTAAATACTGCATTTACATAACTGCTATAAAAAAAAACAGTTTTGCGCTAGATAGTACATTTGCGTCCTACGCAGGATTTCTGAAATTTCAATAAAACCGTTAAATACTGCAGTTACATTGCTGTTATAAAAAACCCACAGTTTTTGTGCTAGATACAAAATTTGCTGTCTACGCTGCGTTTCTGACAGTCCAATAAAACCGTTATGTTGCTACTATAAAAACACAGTTTTTGTGCTAGATAGCAAATTTGCGTCCTACTCTGCACTTCTGATATTCCAATAAAACCGTAACATACTGCATTTTTATTGTTTGCAAAAAACACTGTTTTTGTGCTAGATAGCACATTAGGATCCTACGCTGCATTTCTGATATTCCAATAAAACCGTAACATACTACATTAACATAGTTGTTTGCAAAAACACAGTTTTTGTGCTAGATAGCACATTAGGATCCTACGCTGCATTTCTGATATTCCAATAAAACCGTAACATACTGCATTTACATAGTTGTTTGCTAAAAACAGTGTTTATGCTAGATATCACATTAGGATCATACGCTGCATTTCTGAGATTCCAATATAACCGTAACATACTGCATTTTTATTGTTGTTTGCAAAAAACACTGTTTTTGTGCTAGATGGCACATTAGGATCATACGCTGCATTTCTGATATTGCAATAAAAGTGTAACATACTGCATTTACATAGTTGTTTGCAAAAAACAGTTTGCGTGCTAGATAGCACATTTGCGGCCTACTCTGCATATCTGATATTCTAAAAAAAACGTAACATACTGCATTTACATAGTTGTTTGCAAAAAAACACAGTATTTGTGCTAGATACCACATTAGGAATCTATGCTGCATTTATGAAATTTAAATAAAACCGTAACATACTGCATTTTTATTGTTATTAGTAAAAAAAGACTGTTTTTGTGCTAGTTAGCACATTAGGATCCTACGCTTCATTGGTGATATTCCAATAAAACCAAACATACCGCATTTTTATTGTTTGCAAAAAATCAGTTTTGTGCTAAATAGCACATTAGCGGCCTACGTTGCATATCTGATATTCCAATAAAACCGTAACATACTGCATTTACATAGTTGTTTGCTAAAAACACTGTTTTTGTGCTAGATAGCAAATTAGGATCCTATGCGTGATTTCTGATATTGCAATAAAACTGCTACATACTGCATTTACATAGTTGTTTTCAAAAAACACAGTTTTTTGCTAGATCGCACATTAGGATCCTACGCTGCATTTTTGATATTCCAATAAAACCGTAACATACTGCATTTACATAGTTGTTTGCAAAAAAAACTGTTTTCTGCTAGATAGCACATTAGGATTATATGCTGCATTTCTGATATTCTAATAAAACAGTAAAATACTGCATTTTTATTGTTGTTTGTAAAAAAACACTTTTTGTGCTAGATAGCACATTAGGATTCTATGCTGCATTTCTGATATGCCAATAAAATTGTAACATGCTGCATTTGTTAGAAGGCCAGTTTATTGGCCTGTATTTGTGGGAGGGGCGTAAGTAGCACATTTATACCAGGCAGGCGCCTCCCTTGTGTGTGTTGACAGTGCTGCGTAGTTGTGTGCAGTCTGAGCCACCTGTTTCAGCACATGGGCTGAATCTGCAGCTTCCATACCCAGTCAGCGTCCAGGATCCCAGTTGAGGTAGTTCCAGTCGGGTGAGGGTTTGCGGCAAGCTGTTACAGTCCGGCTGATGATGTGTTGGCTCCTTTGGTGAGGAGGAGCAGCATTGCATCGGAGCGATCTGCCTGGCAGCCCACGTTTGGCGCCGACGTGGCAGCACGGTTAGTCCGGCCGGCGGTGTGTCGGCTCCTTTGGTGAGTAGGAGCAGCACTGCACCAGAATGATCCTGCCTGGCACCCCCACATTTGGCGCCCACGCGGCAGTACGGTTAGGTAGCAGGGGTCAGCGTGACTCCGTCTTGTTTTCTCGCGACTGACAGCCCACGCTTGGCGCCCACCCAGCAGCACGTTTAAGCAGCAGGGGTCAGCGTGACTCCGTCTCGTTTTCTCACAGGCTTCTATGTCTTGCACAGGTCTCCTTGCTTAGTCTGTCCGTGTATATCTGTATGTCTTTCTTGTCTGCTTTTCACTTCGCTGCTCGCCAGCAAACCTCTCTCGCTATCCGCTATTTTTTCTGCAGACAAACTTAAGCCTTGTTCACACTGACATCCAGCATTTTCCCCTAACTTGCATTATAGAGGGTGAGGTTCAGGCTGCTGTATCTAGTTGAAGCAGAGTTGCTGTTAACAGAGTGTTATTGTTTCTTTAGTATAAATGCTATTTTGCAATATGTATATTAAGTAGACGGTAAGCTCCTCTGTGTTGAGGTATCTTCCCAGCAAACCTCTCTCACTATCCGCTATTATTTCTGCAGACAGACTAAAGCCTTGTTCACACTGACACACAGCATTTTCCCCTTACTTGCATTATAGAGGGTGAGGCAGCTGATTAATTAAGGTGGAGCAGAGTTGCTGTTTTCAGAGTGTTATGGTTTCTTTAGTATAAATGCTATTTTGCGATATGTATATTAAGTAGACGGTAAGCTCCTCTGTGTGGAGGTATCTTTCATTTGTCTTGTTTCATTTGTTTTGGAAATGTAAAATGTGTGTGTATCACTTTAAGGTTGTGAACCTGAGTTTCTGTACTTAAAGAGGACCTTTCATCACCCTAACAAATCTAAACTAAGTACACATACATGGAGAGCGGCACCCAGGGATCTCCCTGCACTTACAATTATCCCTGGGCGCCGCTCCGTTCTCCCGGTATAGGCTCCGGTGACTTCAGCTCTGCGTCTCAACTGGGAGGAGCCTGCCCTTGTTCTCCTGGGCGTCTCCTTCTCCCAGGCTGTAGCGCTGACCAACCGCAGCGCTCAGCTCATAGCCTGGGAGAAGAAAACCTGTTTTTACGGCATATACACCCACATCTCTACTGGGCGCATGTGCTGATGGTGGCAACGTTTGCATGTACTCACCTATAGCGGAATGGTGTGGTGCAGGGGGTTTATATTATTGCATATACCACAGTGAGGATTATCTTTACATGTCATTTGTTGCTTTTCAGGTCACGTCACAGCTCGCCATTTTCAGTTGATGTGGTCAATCACATCTTGTGCTTAGGTAGTAGAGAAAAAAAAAAATCACATTACGGGGTGGGTTTCCCATTAGGTTACGGGCTTTGCTACTTGACGTTTTATTTTAGGTTGTTATAGGTTCTGAATGTTGGGTAAGTCACTTTTTCATCAGGTTGCGGTCTCACAACATTAGACCTGACCCGTCACTCAGGCCTCGGCGGTTTCAACCATTTTGTTGGTTCCGATGCCTCATGTCAGTGTCGGCATACTACCACAGCCAGGATCATTCATTGCATGTCATTTTTGCTTTTCAGGTCAAGTCACAGCCCGCCATTCTCAGTTGGTGTGATCAATTACATCTTTTGCTAAGGTAGTAGGACGGAAAAAAATAAAAATAAAATAGGGGCATATTAAAAAATAAATAAATCACATCATGGGTGGATTTCCCATTAGGTCGCGGGCTTTGCTACATTTTATTTTTTAGGTTGTTATAGGTTCAGAAGGTTGGGTAAGTCATTTCTCATTAGTTTGCGGTGTCACAACATACGACCTGACCCGTCACTCAGGCCTCGGCGGTTTCAACCTTTTCGTTGGTTCTAATGCCTGTAGGCATCACGTCAGTGTCGGCATACTACCACAGCCAGGAGCAACTCTGCATGTCATTTGCTTTTCAGGTTGCGTCACAGCTCGCCATTCTCAGTTGCTGTGGTCAATTACATCTGATGCTAAGGTAGCAAAAAAAAAAGGGGGGCGTTTAGAAAAAAAACTAAAAAAATATAAAATTACATGAAAAAAAAAATTGTATATGTGAAACTTTATCAGCTTACAAACTCGCTACTTGACGTTTCTTCAAAGACTGCTATAGGTTCAGAGTGTTGGGTAAGTCACGTTTTCCCCCCCTGGTATTGCCCATATGGCACAGGTAGGTGAGTGTTAGGTCCCGAGCTACTTGAGAGACCTTGGTGTGGTGCTCGGGCTTAAGACATGTCCTCCACTGTAGGACATGTTGACTAACCTCTCAATTTTAACATCAGTTTAAGGGCTTAGTAAGACCGCAGTGTGCACCTGTTTTGTCATTTGTTATTGCTATTAAGTCACGTTTTCATCAGTTTCACAACGTCAAACTGTACATGTCGCTCAGGTCACGGCGGTTTCAACTATTTTGTTTTTCTGATGCATCCGCTGGAACTGCTTTTGTTGCCATTTCTTGGCCTCTATATAATTATTTTCTTTCCGACTTTCCATTCAGGGTGCCTGGTTTGTGTCTTTCAGCAATTACTGGCAGCAGTAACAAACCAAGGCCTTGCGACTAGTCTGTTGCGGTTCCCACGGCCCACTCGCCACTGGTGTTGGGAGCGAGTATTCGCAAGGCGAGTTTGATCTCGAATATCGTGATTTCGAGGTTTGCGAATATGTCAAATACTTGACCCCATATTCGCAGTTACGTATATTCGCTCTTGAGAGGGATAGTGAGTGATAGGGAAACTGTATCTGGGAAAAAAAAAAAATTATATTCAGACATAATTTCCCCAACCTTAGTTGCTTCTTTCATAATTCCCACTATTCCTGTCAGAGTAGAGATTTAATAGGTAAAATTGTCCTGCCAATGTTCGTCACTTGAATAATCACATTTAATATATTCACGGTTTGCATTCCCTTACCTACCTAGCATTAACAGGTCGTGTCAGACTCCAGTACGCTGAGTGTATTGTGGAAATCCGTGCATGTCTTTTCGCCCCTTCCATTCACTCAAATGACTCCCGCCATTTCAAGCTTCCTATACGTGCAAAGCTGTTTAAACATTATTAATAACGAACAGTTTATGCGCACGCAAATATTACTCAAATTAATCGCTAGTCATGATATTGCATGCAAAATAACGAATATTGTTATATCGTGAATGTGCGACGAATGTGATGCAGGTTGTTCGTCGGACGTCGCAAGGTTGAATGTGGGTCTTTGCGCTCATCACTACTCGCACCTCTCAGTCGCGCGGCATGACCGCATGCCTATGTCCAAATTAGGGTTGTAACCTACATCTATCAGCCTTTCCTTCAGGTGAGGTGCGGCATATGCTTCCTCTAGGTACGAAAGTTCCGGCCCATTATATCCGGAAGCTAGGTCACTGGCGCTCTGCATGTTCATTATGTTCATACCTCAATTTAGTCGAGAGATGTTCTTGCATTCCAGAGGTTAGTCATGTTGGTGTTGTTGTTGGCACTGGTTTCATTGCCATTTTGAGCCCCAATATAATCATTCTATTTCCAACATTACTTTCAGAGTGCCCGGCTTCGTGTCTTTCAGCAATTACTGGCAGCAGTAACAGACCAAAACCTAAGAGTACTCTGTTGCGGTCCTCACGGCACCACTCACCACTTCTCAGTTATGCGGCATGTCCTATGCCAGTGTCCAATTTTAGGGTCCAAACCGACAGCTATCCGGCCTTTCTTTCAGGTCAGGTGCAGCATGTGCTGCCTCTGCGAACAATAGTTCTGGCTCATGTTATCCGGAAACTAGGCGCTCTGCATGTTCAGCAGGTTCCTTCCTCATATATACATATTTTTATATACAATAGGTGTAATAGGCAGCTATCATGAATACAATATGTTCTATCATGTTTTATCCAATTATTTTGCATATTTTTATTTTACCTTTATATCTATATTTTTTGCATTTACAATTGATGATGGGTATTCCATTATTGTTATAGAATTGATACATGATTAGTATTATGCAAACAACAAATTGACAAATAAAAAACGATTTGAAACCGTGAGATAGCTATTCAGCAGCGGTAATCTGTTATACTCGAATGGGGGAAAAAAAGGAGGAGATGAACAATCCAGTACCATTTTTCCCTAAAGCCAAATGGGTCATGTGGAATATAAATAGAGGGGGAGGACTGCATGGGGGCTTTGACCACTGATGAAGGAGACAGTAGCATCTCCGAAACGCGTTTGGGACTAAGCCCCCCGCATATATATACAGCATAGATATTATCTATCAAAAAAGGAGCGCTCCTGATTTACATACAAGCTTGGAAAAGGAACTGACACAATGCAAATGGTATACTAATCCAGCTCACTGCTTGAAAGTCACGTGGAACGCCACAGCTTTGCCTTATCAACAGCCACAGGACGAACAACCGCACTGAGACATTGAAAGCTTCTGAACTGTGAGTCATGCCAATTAGGCATTCAAACATAATATCGCAGTAAAATCGAAATAGCTGCGATTCCAGCGCAGCTCACAGACTATTGAAACACACAATATAATCAGAAATAGCTGCGCTTCCAATGCAGCCTGTCAGCTATTGAAGCACGCAACCTAATTCAAATAGCAGCGATCCTGATGCAGCCTGCAGACTATTGAAGCAGGCAACATAATCAGAATAGTCACGATTTCAGTGCGGCTTTCAGTGCAGTTTGCAAACTATCTAAGTTACGCAAAAAGTTTAAGCGGGTATAGTCCTGATGCTTTAATGTGGTGTAGCACAAGATCATAGTATATTGGATGGCCAATTCATTGCACTGAATAATCACGTTCAACAGCTTATTGGATTCTTACGATCACCTCATGTATACTCAAACAATCTATCTTGAGTGGGCAGTGTTTTTGTATGGACATTAAAAATAACTTTTCCACAGAATACCAGCATTTGGCAATGATGCAGACTACTATATCATCATAACAAACTGCCGGATTATCACAACTGCCACCAGTATTTTGTTATATCAATAATAACATTTTCTATATATCACTGTTGTATTTAATGAAATGTATGTGTAATTGATATAATGCAATAGATGGACCACAGTACATAATAACCAAAAGGTTTATACATGCTGCACACCCAATGGCAGCAGTTAAACAGTGATCGCAATAAAGGTGTACTGTGTTCCATCATATACGGTTGCTGTACATTGAAAACCATCGATATATATTTGCATAGGGGGAGCAATCATATATGCATATATCTGCAGCAAGTCGCAACACACATGCAGTCTGATAGATGACCAAATTGCTATAATATCTCAGGTGTATTGCAGTTTGGTGCCGATTAAAATTTTTTAGAAAGTAAGAAAAAAAAAAAAAGAAGGAAAAAAAAATATATATAATTTTTTTTTTATTATTATTATTTTTTTATTCTGCTTTTGTTCTTATCAAGTGATTTTTAGTGTTTTAAAATAAAGAGTGTATACATTCCTAAAAGAAGCTGCCATAATCATCTATTATTTTCAAGAAGAGTGGTAAAATAGAACCAAGTTGCCACAATCGGATACAGACCCCACTATTTATTGTCATATCGTATGCAGTGCCAGATGAGGTGTGCCCAACATAACGATACATTTTATACATTCTATATGCTTTTATAGACAGGGTGAGTATAATATTGTTGGAGGCACCCATTCTAATAGCCTGTGTTTAGGTGCTGCGTACCCTCCCAACCCTTCTTTTTCATAAACACCTTGCAGGGCATGCCCCCCTTCAGGCATACCTCCTACGCAGCGATTACTGCACAACTCAAGCCGCTTAGCCTAGTTAGGTAGGCAGGTAGACTGTTACGTGTCATGTAGCCCCGACCACAAACATAGCTATTTGCAAAAAACACAGTTTTTGTGCTGGATAGCACATTAGGATTCTACTCTGCAATTCTTATTTTCCAATAAAACCGTAACATACTGCATTTACATAGTTGTTTGTAAAAAAACACTGTTTTTGTGCTAGATAGCACATTTGGATCCTATGCTGCATTTCTGACAGTCCAATTAAACCTTTAACTTCGGCTGTTACATTGTTAGCTGGCAAATTCACATTTTTTGTGATAGTAAAGTAATTGTTTTGAATTGCTCAGTTACACTGTTGTGTGACATAAAGAAATTTTTTCTATTCATGACATCGGCACTGCCTTACTGTTAGTGAACTTAATTGGCAGTTAAATTGTCACCTGAGATAAACTATGTGTTAGTTTGGTGGGTGAACGAAAAGAATGAGGAGAACGTCAAATAAGGGACGTGGCCCTGGTCGTGGTGCTGGTGGCGGTGGTGGAGCTCCTGTTGCAGGTAGAGGATGTTGTCGTTCTGTGCCCGCTACTCGCCTAAGTGAAACACCTTCCTCAGGTGCGAGTAGGCGACAGAGCCTTCAACGTTATTTAGTAGGGCCGAATGCCGCTCTACAAATTGTGAGGCCAGAACACAGACAAGTGCTAATAGATCGGGTGGCTGACAGTACGTCCAGAACCTTCACATTGTCTCCCACCCGGTCCACTGCTGAAAGCTCACAGTTGGCACCTGCAGGCCATGGGCATCTATCTTGCACCTCACCCCCTTGTAAATCAGCCAAGCAGTCTGAGCCCCAAGTCATGCCTTTAGATTTTTGGGTGATTTATACCCCTTTTTTCTTTCAAAGTACCCCTGCACTGCATACCTGACTGTGAAATATATTCTTTAACTTTGTCGGCGTTTAGATTGTTGGGTGATCCATACCCCTTACAAGCACACGCTGGTAGACGCGCTGCTAAAGGCATTCCCACCAGACACCAGGACCTCAGTGGAAGCACAAGGCGAAGGCAGAGGAGGAGGAGGAGGAAGAAGTCACCAACGCAGTTCCGGCACCGCCAGCACCTCAGAAGGCAGGGGTAGCATGGCCGAAATGTGATAAAGCTTTGTCAGCACGCCACAAGAACCAGCACCACCAGCTGATATGGAACGTCTTAGCAGGAGGCAGCATTCCAGCAATATGGTGGAACAGTATGTGTGCACATGTCTACACATACTGACTGAGGGGTCTGCCCCATTCAACTTCTGGGTCTCCAAACTGGGCACATGGACTGAGCTTGCCCTTTACGCCTTGGAGGTGCTGGCCTGTCCTGCAGCCAGTGTATTGTCTGAACGTGTGTTTAGCACGGCAGGGGGTGTTATCACAGACAAGCACAGCCGCCTGTCCACAGCCAATGTAAAATGAACCAGGCATGGATCCCACAGGACTTGTCCGTACCTTGTGCAGAATAGACATGTATACCGACCTCACACAGCCATTGTTATACTCCAGTGCACTTTCTCTTTGTTTTATTTTATATATTCCACAATGTTTTGTGGTCTACCCAAATTAAATAATAAAAATAAAGCAAAAAAAAGTGTTGGCTACCTCTTCCTCCTCCACCGCCTCTTCCACCTACACCGCCACGTCCACCGCCTCCTCAACCTCCTACTCCATATGGACCTTCTCCTCCTAGATCAAGATTATTATTTTAAATTTTTATCTATTTTATTTGAAGTCATTTCCCTTTCCACATTTGTTTGCAGTGCACTTGTCATGCTCTTACCCACATTTTGCTGCCTTTTGCACCCCTTTTTTAGAGCCATTTTAGTGCCCCAAAGTTCAGGTCCCCATTGACTTAAATGGGGTTCAGCTTCAGGTCAAGTTTGTGCCCCGAACTCGAACGTTGCGACGAAGTTCCGCCTAACCCGGCAAACCTGAACTTCCAGGTTTTCGCTCAACTCTATTTATTATACTTTAAACATCCACTTGTGAATAGGCATATAACAAATTTAAAACCTCCAACCTCCAAGCCCCTGACAAAGCTTAATTTTGAATCCAGGGTCGGGCAGCGTGAAGGTTTCAAACTTGTTATATGCCTATTCACAAGTGGATGTTTGTAAGTATAATAAACCATTTTTAAATCGAAAGGACGTGACAGTGCTTCACTGTTGGATGACCCCTTGATATCCTACAGGTTGTGTGGAGGAGGGGAACGTGGAGGTTTTAAAATCTGTTATATGCCTGTTCACAAGTAGATGCTTTTAAGCACGATAAACCCTGTTAAAATTTAGAGGACGTGATAGTGCTTCACTATTGTACTACCCCTTGATATTCTACAGGTTGTATGGAGGAGGGGAGAAGTTCCTGTAGATATTGTTTTTTAAATGTCTGGATCATCACTTAAAAGGAGCCCTGTGACGCAAAGAGGAACCTTGGTATAATACTACAGCGCAGCACTACATAAGGACTACAGTCAATTGAATAGTGACTTGAGCCTACATCACTTGATTTGGAGCTGCAGCGTGATTTGTCCAGGCAACGTACCAAATAATTATTTTCTGTTTTACTTGCCAGTGTGAAAGTAGCCTAATCCATGGAAAAATCTACATGCAATACATGCAAATGTACCAGAAAGCTGCAGGCCTCATTCACATTTCCATGTCAATATTACATACGTGAAAAAGAGCGTCCTTATTTAATCCGTGAAGATGTCCATTAAGTATCTGTGGATGGTCCATGTGTACTTTTTTAGCCTCTGTGAATCATCCGTAATTAGAGATGCGCGAACTTCTATTTTAGGTTCGGCGTTTAAAGTTCGGGTTTGGGTTATCGTACCATCCCGTTATGGATTCTGCTACCGCGGACCATAACGGCATTTGGAATCCATAAGGGGCTGCTTCATTGAACCTGAACCTTGGACAACCCTAAGGACCTGGGGTGACGTCACCATCATATGATCAGTGCAGGGGGCGTGGCTCAGCACTGGATCACCTCTTATCCAATCCAGTGCTGAGCCACGCCCCCTGCACTGATCACATGACGGTTGCTCAGCAGAAACGTAATTTCAAGAGCATTTCCTGTCTTCTGTGAAAAACGGACACACCACTGATGACATGATTTTCACAGACCAATAGACCTCAATGGGCGTGTTTGGTTCACATCATGGACCAAAGTAGTGCATGTCTCCGTGACTTTATTACTGACTCATGGCCAGTAAAAAATACTGATGTGTGAACAGACGCATTTAACATAAATGGGTATTTGTTCTTTCCATAGAAAATGCAGACAGTACATGTCATGTGAACGAGGTCTTAGGGTATGACTTCATAAAGTGGCCATCCCCACTGCAGCTGATTACATCTCTGCCGTATGAGCTGCAGCTGCATCCTATTAACTAATTGCAACCACATTATTCTTCTTTACGGCAGCCACATGGTCCATGGACACAATGGACAGAGCCAATTGTACAAGGAATGAAAAGATAAGCTTTGACCAATTGTGGTGAATCCTGTGTTATCTATACACAGAGGTGATATCGTTACAGGCAGGATTTGTTTAAATATGGATATTGACATGAGAAATTAAAAATAACCTCATGAAAAGATCTGATTACATATCCCCTTTTAACAAAGAAGACAGAAGAAACAACGCAGCAGAATTTGGCTAATAGGATGCCACTGCAGCTTTTATGGTCGCACGGTACTCGGCCACAAGCAAGCTGCATCTGAAGTACAGCATGGTCTCTCCATGTGGCTGTAATTACATCAGTAGAGATCTCAAAGAAATATAATGCTATCACCTCATTTCATGGTAAGTAGTAAAGGAGTAGCCCCTGGAATTCCTGCACAGCACCCTGTAGCAATGTAATTCTACACCATTGATATTGATTAAAATAACATACAGCTTAGTATCTTATTAATTACAAACAAATCAATAAACGCCTTTCTTACTTTTTCCAATTAAAAGGGCAAGGAAAAAAAGAGTAAGACAAACAATGATAGCTAATCAATGGCTATCTCTGCTCCAGTAACTAAAAGGGTCAGGATGATGAGTCTTTTGTCAATAACACAAAACCTTTCATGTAGTGTCTTCTAACTACAATAATTCTTGTCGCATGGATTCGCCAGTAAAAAAAACTGAGCAACTTTTAAGGGTTAGTATCTATCATGCAGAGTAGACAATGCTTAGGGTTGACAGTTTCCACAAACATCTGTTGCTTCTAATATTTAAAAAGGTTGGCTGGTTTCATAAGGAACCTGGACAACACATGTGAACCGCCTGAAATAAAGAATAGCTTGTTGCTTAACAAATAAGTCTCTAATCACCGGTTGAGATCTCCTAGTCAGACTCTGAGAACCTGCCTGCAGTAGTGAGATCAGGTCAATAACACATGACCGCTGCTGCCAGTTGTTGGCCTCTTCCATGCACCGCTAAGGTCAGTGATTGGCAGTGGTCATGTGATGTCGATGTGACATCACAGCTGCAGCAGGATAAACAGGCTTGCTGGGAGAACCAGAGTAGCAGCGCTGTATCTCTCAGGTAAGTAACTACCTGAGAGACTAGGTAAGTAACTATTCTTTATTGCAGGCAGGTCGAATGTGTTACCACGTCTCAATCTGATACTGGAGAGAAAGTCTGGACAAGTTTATGGCACATATTAATGCGGTTGCCCAGGTTCAGAGCTGAGTCTGGAAATATCCCCATTTTCACCCTTCTGGCCGCTCTAACATGAGCATCAGAGTATTTTATGCTCTGATTCTCTCCCTTGGCCTGCGCTGGATCATGCAGGACAAGGGCTTGTTTGTTTATATTTTCACACTGCTAGACAGAGGCTTCCATCTAGCAGTGTTGATGGTGACATCACTGGCACTGCTGGGTGTGATTTAGCGCTGCCCTAGCCGTTTTATAGGCTAGGCCAGCGCTAAAGCCCGCCCATGAGTGCCGTTTACATCACAAGGCTCAGCGCCAGGAGGAAGCCTCCACCTAGCTTACCCTATGGAGAGCTCAGTACGTCACCAGATCTCCAAAAAAAGTCTGAATCACAGGGAAAAAGAGATCTTCGGAGCATTAAATGTTCTGATGCTCATAACAAGGGGACTGCCTGGGTGAAAATGGGGATATGGCTGGGTTCAGCTCTGAACCCAGACAACTCCTTTAATAATAATCAGTGGGGATGTAAATTCACTGGGGCATAATGTGAAACATCACTTGAATATGTGAACTGTCGAGAATGAAACAATCATTACCAAAACCTTTTTTTAAAATAATCTATTGCACCAGCTTGCTGGACAATAGAAACTCACATTATCATAAATGGATTTGTCTTTTGGCACTGTGGAGAAAAACTTCCAGTCAGGAGATACTCACACATAGCAAGGGGCAGCCGAGCTCAGCTTAGGTTTGGCATATTTTTGTGAAGTTCTGGCCATACATAGCCTCTGCCCTTTATTGCTGCTGCTGCTCCGTTAGTCCTTAATTGTGTAATTAGGGTGAAATTGTGGCCTAATACTACACATTTTGGGGTGTTCACGTTCTTTTGTATATAAGTACATCTATTCATCCTTGATTATTGGGTGAAATTGCTATCTGATACTACAGATTTTGAGGTGTTCATGTTCTTTCATACATAAGTAAATCCATGAATCCTTAATTGTGCAACTGGGGTGAAATTGCAGCCTGATACTACACATTTTCTGGTGTTCACATTCTTTTATATATAAGTACATCCATTCATCCTTGTTTCAGGGGTGAAATTGGGCCCTTACACTAGGGATATTATGTCTGACGGACAGGTGCCAGGCCCTTCTAAGGGAAAAAATAGTTGCCAAAATGTTTCTGGAACTGGCAGAAGTAGCAGCAGAAGAAGGGAGGGTGGTAGCAGCAGTGGCAGTGACAGGCCAGGGCTTCCAGTTTCATCCAGTCATCATGTTTTGACCAGCAACCCAGCTATCCTTGAATGGTTGACTTGGTATTTAACATCATCACAAGTGACATCAGACAACCCCAGAAAGGAGCCGGTGGGTTCCTCTGACATCACGCTTATTTGGCAAGGCCCAGGAACAAGCTCTGTGTCCCCACCTGTCCTGAATCTGCCTCTGTATTTTTCTAATTCTTCTGCTCGCAAAGTATGGTATGCCTTCGGCTCTGCACTGCTTTTCAGCGAGGTTATTGAGGACAGTCAGCAACTACTGGCCAGCCAAGATGTGAAGGAGAGACCTGCTGCTTCCTCCTGTAGGCGGGCAAGTAGCGGCGATGAGACTTGTGAACGGTCAGGCACGCAGCCCTGAGACTGGTTAAGGTGACATCAGTGACATGCAGACCGCGCGTGAGGCAGTGGCTGAGTCAGCAGGGTGTTAGCAGTGTGAGATCTGGAGCCAAAAGTGCCCGGGGTAGACCGTCTGCTATGCAGGAGCTTACCTTATGTAAAAGAACTAGTGGTGCACGGGTTTGTGGAGGCAGCGGCAGCAAGGAGTGGTTGGGGGAAAATGCCCTACTCGGAGGTGTGGACATTTTTCATCAAGCCGCTGCATGAGAAGAGTGTGGCCATTTATAGAATCTGTGGACAGAAGGTGAAGCATGGCCAGGGTGCCACTGTTGACACCACAGCCCTGCATCAACACATGCAGAGTCACCAAGTGGCCTGGGAAAACTGTGGCACTAGTGTAGTGGTATAGCCTGACGCAACATGCGCTGCATCACCCAATGGCCCACACCCCTTTTCTTGCAGTCAAGGCTCTACCTCCTCCTACTCCTCATCACTTGTTTAATCAGCAATCGATCACCAAGGCGATTGCAAAAAGACAACAGTATGCGTGCACTTATCCAATGGCGCAGAATCTGAACGTGTTCCTAGCCAATTTGCTGGAACTACAGTCCCTACGTTTCCATGTGGTGGACTCTGCGCCTTTCAGAGAACGGATAGCTTGCACTGAGCCAAGGTGGAGAGTTATAAGCCATCATTACTTCGCCAAAAAGGCTGTAGTAGCCCTGCACATGTAGGTGGGCCATTCCTTGAGCCTGTCAGTGTCTGCTAAAGTTTACGGCAGCATCAAGATGTGGAGCTGTAACTATGGTCAAGTGCAACATATGTCCTTTACGGCCCACTGGGTAAATGTGGTTTCTTCCCAGCCACGCCAGCAACTTGGCCAGTTGACAGCACTACCGTCTCAAGCTGTGAGTCCTGCGCCAATGTCCTCTTCTGCCTTCTCATACTCAATCGTGTCCTCAGTCTCCACTGCATGCACACATTGCAATGGTCTTCCAGCATACCACCTATGCAGAGCATAGCGGTGTCACACTGTTCTGCACCTGGTTTGCCTGGTCGAGCAGAGTAACACTTGGGAGGAACTGCTTTACATGCTTCAAGAGGAAATTGAATCCTGCCAACTGAAAATCGGAATCATAGTCACCGATAACAGGATGAACAGCATGTTGGAGCTGCGTCAGGGAGTGCTGACCCATGTGCCCTTCATGGAGCACGTCATTAATCTGGTTGAAAAGCAGTTTCTGAAATTTCCACCCAACTGCAAGATATCATGAAAATGGCCAGGAAACTGTGCATGCACTTCAGCCACTCTTAAACTGCAAAACAAGTCCTCCTTGAGCTGCAAAGGCAAAAGAATGTTCCCCAACATTGCCTGATATGCAACGTTTGCACCCGTTGGAACTCCACCTGTTGGACAGAATATATGAGCAGAGGAAGGCCATGAACGATTTTTTGATGATGCAAGTGGACAGGAGCACTCCCCTGTGTAACTATGGGATGAACAATGTCATGCCACTCCTTCACATCCTGGAGCAGATGCTGATAAATCTGGCTGGCCAGGGGACAGGAGATATGGTGCCTGAGCCCTGTGGGGCTGAACTGGTGGAGGAAGAGGACATTCATGCACAAGCACTGTATACAGAAATGGTTGGTTTTTCTGCACAAGTGACAGGGGAGGAGTAGGAGGAGCTGGAGGGTGATAAGGAAGAACAGGCAGATGACCCAGACATGCAGTGGCAGTATGCAATGGAGATGGAGACAGTGAATCCCTCTGAGTCCCTTGCGCAAATGGCGAGATGCATGCGGAGTTGCTTGCATAGTGACAGCAGTATTATCTATTGGCAGATGGATGACTACTGGCTCTTCACCATGTTAGACTCTCGCTACTGGTCAAAAATGTAAGCCTTTCTCTACCTGCTGAGAGGGAGGATAAACTCAACTACTATCGAGACATCTTATGAAGTCAGTTGGTCGCAGTCTATGTGCGCCATCACCTCTTCCTGACTAAGGTCTGATGGGGGGCGGGGGAGGGGGGGGGTGAGCTATGTGCTAATGCTTCACTGCCATAACTGCCAGAGGAGGTGAGGTGGGCTGGGAAAGAACAAGCTCCATCTGCAGCAACATAAGTCTGGAGTCTCTGGAGTCTCTAATGAGCACTTTTCTTCACCCACCTACTGAAGAAACCACCCACAAGCAGCAGGACATGGAGCAGAATCTGAACCAGCAGGTAGTGGCATACTTGGACTGCCCCCTTCCACCTCAAATCCAAGAACCCCTGGACTATTGGGCAGCCAAACTTGATTTGTTGCTGCAACTGGCTGAGTTTGCCCTGGACAAACTTTCGTCTACAGCCAGTAGTGTGGCATCAGAACGAATGCGGCGGGGGAGAGCTCACCTTTCCAACCAAAATGTTGACAGACTAACCTTTGTAAAGATGAATCAGGGGTGGATCAGCCAGGAATTACATATGCCAGTGCCTGATGCATCAGACTACATTATTTTGGGTGCCACACCAAAACTTTATGAAAAAAGACCCGATTCTTCTGGACATCTGCTTCAGCCACTATTCTGATGCTGCCATCCTCCTGATGCCACACATATTCTGCCTATGCTGCCATCTTCTCCTACTGCCACCCACCATGTTGTACTGTTACCGCCACTGTTATTGCCCCCACATCCCCACTCTGTCACTGGGCCACTGTGTTGACTCCTCATGCGGTTGCTAGCCTCACCACTCTGTCACTGGACCACTGTGTTGACTCCTCATGTGGTTGCCACCCTTCCCACTCTTAGACTGGGCCACTAGTGTCCCTGTTGGGCCTTGTTGACATCACCATTTATCTTACTCTTCTTCTGATCTGTCTGAAGGACGGAAAAATGGAAAACACAATGGATCCTCTCTTTCGATATATCAAATGGTCCCTATTTTGCATCAGGATAGGCTCATGATTTAGAAGCCAAAAGCAGTAGTCGGTACAAAACACAAAAGACATGCAAATATTCCAATCACATGTCATCTCTGTTCTGGATCCACTTCTGTTTTTTTTTTTTTTTTTTTTTTTCCTTAGCAATACTGATGGATTACTGACCAAATGCTGATGCTCAAAAGACAGGATTAGTTTTTGTTTGTTTTCAGAAGAAGGCATAAATAAACAGTAACATCAACACAAACTTACTGCTGATGCCCTCTCCACTCTGCCATGGGGCCACTACTTTTACCAACGTGTAACAGAACAGGTTCTGAAGAAATCTATGTGGAACCTGCTGATGGTGTAAGAGGAGTGCACTCATTCACTCTATAGTACAATCTTGGGCCACTGCATGGTTATTTATACCTGACGCTAACATTGACCTGTAATAAGTTCACACTTTTCACCCCATAACTGACCAAATAAGTGAAGTGTGAAGTGATTCTAAGAGTGACTCCTGTCAACTGCCTGACATACTGCCTGACGCACAGTAACTGTTTCACAGCGGACTAGCTATACATGTTTCTGCAATGCACTGTACTGTACACTGATTTTTAACAAGCCCCGACTGGCCACAAATACATTTGGATCTAATAAAAAAAATATATATTTTATTTGGCGAAGCATCCATAATGAATTTTTGAAAGCTTCAGTTATCTCTAATTATGGGACCAGGGTCGGCATGGGGGCACCATCTGACTTTTCACCTCAGTCAGCAGAAAGACTAGTTGAACCCCTGGTTCTAATTCAAATCTAAATTGAAAATCACTTTTCCAAACTATAGATAGTGTTAAACCACACTGAATATTAAAAGAGAAAATATCTATAAATGCTACAGATGTGTCCTTTCTTTCCTGTCCTTTTTGGTCAACCTATCACAAAGATTAGCAGCTTAAAATTTATATTGCAATACTCAGTAGTTGGAAATGCTCTATGTGTTGCTGGTTGTGAACTGAGTTGTAGCATGTAGATAGTTTTTCTACTATGTTGAAATTCACTTTACATTCTGTAAAATTGGAGTCCCTAGTGAAGGTTCCAGAAAGGAAAACACGGGCACTCCTGAATGGATGTTTGATGATTTTCTTTAGAATTAACTGTAAATAATATGCTTAGTAAGTTGCAGTAATGCTTTGACATGCCTAGTGGCACTTGTATTGAAGGCTGGTTACAGCCTGTATTTGTGGGAGGGGCTGTGGCTATTTAACATCGGGCGATCACCCTAGGGGAGGGCGGTCATCACGTCCAGCGTCCCTCTGGTTACTCCTGGGTCTTCAGTGCGCTCCCTGGTTCACATCGCTACCTGCAGTTCCATCGTCCCAAAGCAGCAGCACTTCCGCCCTATCGGCGCAGGCCAGGGTCATGGCCTTCCTCCCTCCGGCTTCCAGAACACCTCTCCTGGACAGTGCGGCAGATGACAGCGGGCCCCATACGGCATTAGCACTTGCGGTGGGCAGCACGTGGGCAGTCAGGTAACGCTGGTCCTCTGGGCAGGGCCACGTCACTCCCGGGTCGCCGACGTGCTCCTGGGTCCGTGTCACTTCCGGGTAAGTCGCGGCTCTCCGGTCTCCTTGGCCGGAAGCCGTAGCTCTGTTCGGCCTGCCGGCGCAGGTTCGTCCACGGCTTGTTTTCCCTGCGGCTCCTGGACTGTCTCCCCTGCGGCGCGGGCCCCAAAGGCTGACCAAGACCTCACAGCCTCGGCATCCACATCTCGCCCCAGGCGAGGCAGTCCGCTACATTGGGGCAATACCTTGCGGCGGTGCTTGTTAAATGCAGCAGGGCTGCGGTGATATGCGGGCGCACCATGTATTGGTTTTAATCATGGGTAAGTTCATTGCAGATGCACCCGAGCCGGGCATCTGAGGCGCGCTCATGGTGTTGTACTAGGGTCATACGTGGTAAGAGACCCGCTGTGCACATCAGGGGGTTGTCTCCAAGCCTCTGGAGGTCGGCAGCCTCCATAGGGTTAGTGTTTCTGAGCTCACGCGGGTGCTTCAGGTAGTGGGCTGCATAATTGTCACAAAATTAGCTGGTACAGGTTCTTGTTGATATCTTTTCTGGGTAGGGTATCGGGTCCTTACATTTTAAGTTCAAGTCATTGTGCCGCTCTGCTTGTGGCTAGCGGGTTTTTATAGCAGCAGGGTTGCGTCAGCTTTCTGTTTTCACATGTCTTCCTCGGCAGGTTCAAGTACGTGTTTTCTTCCGTTCACTGGTGGCGCTCTGCTTCCAACGTCATGCAGGAATGATAACCTCGCCACCCAAGTCCGCATAGGCCTCAGGTTAGGTTCCAGTCGTTCCCTTCCAGTCACCCGTGGTCCAAGGGGGTACCCTGGCAACTCAGGTCCATGTTGCCCCTCTGGTATAGCGGCCTGCGTCGCCTAGGTTCCCGCACTTGTCATACATATCTGCTTGTATTGCTCAAATAACTCACATAGTTGCCTGAGTCGCTCATGGTTTACGCATCAGGTGGGTATTATTGCCAGGACCGCCCAGGTTCAAGACACCATTGCGTACTACCACCTGAATCACTCAGGTTCATTTATTATTCTGGTTTATTTGCCTGAATCGCTCAGGTGCACGCATCGTTCTGTATAGCTGCCTGGGTCAATCAGGTCTATTTGCCATCCACTTTTAGTGGGCTAATTCACTCAGGTTCATGCTTCTTTCAGTTGTAGTTGGCGGAATCGCCCAGGTTCACTTGCCATTCACGTATATTCGCCTAAATCGCTTCATTTAGGTTCATTTTTCATCCTTGTTTCTTTGACTGAATCGTTCAAGTTCTTGTTGTTCACGTTTTGCTCAGGTCCATGCATCATTCAGGCATGGTCGCTTGAATCGCTCAGGTTCTGAGTCATTCGGGTCCGTATTTCATTCAGTCACGTATAACTGCCTGACTCGCCCAGGTCCATGCATAACTCACGTTGGGCGGCCTGAATCGCTCAGGTTTATGTACCATGCACGTCTAGTTCCCGAATCACTTGGGTCCACGCGGCAGTCATGCATAACTGACTGAATCGTTCCGTTTCAGGTATCTTCACATACAGCTGCCTGAATCGCTCAGGTTCATGTATCATTCATGTTTAACTGCCTGAATCACTCAGGTCCATGTATCATCCATGTACAACTGCCGAGTCACTCAGGTGCACTCACATCATCCATGTGTGGGCGCCTAAATCGCTCAGGTCCATGTAACATTCCCGTATAAGTGACCGAATCGCTCCGGTCCATTTTCCATCCTTTTATAGCCGCCTGAATCACTCAGGTTCATACCTCATTCATGTGTAGTCTCCTGAATCGCTTAGGTCCACGTATAATTCCCGTATAACTGCCTGAATTGCTCAGGTCCATGTTCCATCCATATATAGCCGCCTGAATCACTCAGGTTCATACCTCATTCATGCGTAGTCTCCTGAATCGCTCAGGTCCATGTATCATTCCCGCGTTACTGCCTGAATCGCTCAGGCCCATGTATCATTCTTGTATAATTGGCTGAGTCGCTCAGGTTCATTCATCATTCATGTGTAGTCGCCTGAATCGCTCAGGCCCATGGATCATTCATGTATAACTGCCTGAATCACTCAGGCTCATACATCATTATTGTGTAGTCTCCTGAATCGCTCAGGTCCACGTATCATTCATCTATAACTACCTGAGTCGCTCAGGTTCATACATCATTATTGTGTAGTCTCCTGAATCGCTCAGGTCCACGTATCATTCATCTATAACTACCTGAGTCGCTCAGGTTCATACATCATTCTTGTGTAGTCTCCTGAATCGCTCAGGTCCACGTATCATTCATCTATAACTGCCTGAGTCGCTCAGGTTCATACATCATTCTTGTGTAGTCTCCTGAATCGCGCAGGCCCATGTTTCATTCATGTATAACTGCCTGAATCGCTCAGGTTCATACGTCATTCATGTGTAGTCTCCTGAATCGCTCAGGTCCATGTTCCATCCATATATAACTGCCTGAATCGCTCAGGTTCATACATCATCCATGTGTAGTCGCCTGAATCGCTCAGGCCCATGTTTCATTCATGTATAACTGCCTGAATCGCTCAGGTTCATACATCATTCATGTGTAGTCTCCTGAATCGCTCAGGTCCATGGATCATTCATGTATAACTGCCTGAATCGCTCAGGCTCATACATCATTCTTGTGTAGTCTCCTGAATCGCTCAGGTCCACGTATCATTCATCTATAACTGCCTGAGTCGCTCAGGTTCATACATCATTCATGTGTAGTCGCCTGAATCGCTCAGGCCCATGTTCCATCCATATATAACTGCCTGAATCACTCAGGTGCATACATCATTCATGTGTAGTCGCCTGAATCGCTCAGGCCCATGTATTATTCATGTATGACTGCCTAAATCGCTCAGGTTCATACATCATGTACGTGCAGTTACCTGAATCGCTCAGGTTCACATGTCATTCATGTTTAATTGCCTGAATCGCTCAGGTTTCACGTGTCATTCCGGTATAACTGCATGTATCGCCCCGTACAACCACCCGATTTTCTCGGGTTCATGTCTCTTCCTGTAATAACCTAAGGCTAAGCTAACCAAGTTGTCTCACACTTCCGCTCTACCGCCTGAGATCGCTCAGGTCCTGTTCCTTCTATGTTTTCGGCCTGATTCGCTCAGGTCATGTTCCCTGGATTTCCGGTCATTCTTTTTCATTCAGGACGGGTCTTCTATCATCAGGTATGTTAGCCTGAAATACTCAGATTTCCTTTTCAGATACGTGGCACCCTTAATCGCTCTGGTCTCTTGTCATCCTTGCCTATGCGGCTGAACTAGGTCACTTCTCCTGATATTCCCGCATTGTCTCCAGGGCAGCCAGGCATCCGACCACAATTGGTCTTCTCCGGTTCCACTCAGTGTCGCTCTGTGTCTCACCGGGTTTCTGCCAGCTCTCGTCGCTCAGTTGATTCACGCGCAAGTTCTTGTCGTCGCCGACGGGTTCTTACGCATCCCTGCATCTCATAATTCCTGCTCGTTTCCTGCTTCCCAGGTTGCAGGTTCAGTCCCGCAAATGAAACAATCTGCCCCGGTTCATCTCGTTTTCCGCACGATTCAATCCCTCTTTTTCCCTGGCACGTCTGCTGCTTCCTTTGTCCACCTGTTCTGCTCAGGCTCGCCAAGTCTTCGTTATTTACTGGCTGGCGGATATCGGCCAGTTGCCTCACGCGCAGTTTGTATCATCGTTCCATCACTTCTGTTCGTCCCGGACTTTCCCAGTTTATAGGTTCCAGTCCTGTCAGTAAAATTTGTCAGGATTGACATGTGGTTAGGGTAGGAGTTCTCAGTTCGTTTCCTCGCGTGTTGTTAGTTTCTCACATTTCTCTCCCAGTCATCCTTGCTACATTCTTAAAAAAAAAAAAAAAAATCCCCCCCTTCTGTCCCTCAACTCCTCCAGGGGTTGGGCTCTAGTCGGCTGGCTCCCGTTCAGTTCGGATTCCCTCAGGCCATCAATTATCCAGCGCCATACTCCACCGAATTCCCGGGTTTGGGTCATGCATTGCCACCAGCAACGCTCAGGGCCCGTCATGCATGTTTCTCTCAGTTCATTCTTCACAGGGTAATGCAGGTCCCTGAACCGCCCAGTTCGCATCTCCCACGTGTAATGGCCCTTTCGCCTGGGCCATACTTCGTGGTGTGGCGCTCAGGCCTGAAACACTCAGGTTATGTCTCTTCATGCCTGGCGGCCGGGATCACTCAGGTCGCATATTTGCCACCAGTCTTGCCTCGAGTCCCGCATCATTCAGGACGCGCGCCGGCCAGCTCTGTTCGCGTCATCACGATCCCCGGCTTTTCTGTTGTCTTCACCTCGTTTCCCTAATCTTCTTGTTTCGGGCACGTCCCTGGGCAGCTTCGGATTGCGCACTAGGCCAATCCCCTTGCTTTCCTGGCATGCTTTCACTAACAACCATTTGTCCGCCTTCTCTCAGGCTCCTTGTCACCGGGACCCCATGCATTTCAGTTCCATACTGGCGGCCAGCCGTTCCACACCCTAGTCCAAAACGCTTGTTTCATGGGTTTCACGGATCGTTTTTCCTTCCTTCCTGTCCGATCTGCGTTTCCAGGTAAGTCACGAACAGTTGCGGCATCCAGTCACACCTCTGTTGGGGTGTTACGCCTTATTCATTGTGAGTGTTGTCTCCAGTCCTATCGGAGGAAAACGGTCAGGGTAGACAGTCGGTTCTAGTAGGACTTAAGATTTTAATTCTTCCACACGCTTTCCCAGTCTTTACCTCTCGTCCCGTTTATGGTTCAGTACAGCTGTTGGAACCTGCAAGGGTCCGCGGCTGGAGCTTCACGACGAGGTTCTAAGCGTTTCTGCGCTCCTGCTTACCACCTGCAGGGTGACGGGGACATTGTTACTTCATCAATGACATTTCATCGCGCTCTGCCATATCCAGCGGCACCTTTCCTTTAATATAGTCAAGTTATATTAGCTGTATCAAACATCACCGGGGGCTCGAGGACCCGTCTTGCCAAGCTGCCCTCAGTGGCACCCAGAGGAACTGCATGGGTCCAGTAGTGCTTAGGCAACCCATGCTGGGTGAACTGTATCGGGAGCTACCCCTGGCCCTAAACAGGTGCTCCTTTTGGGCGCCCATCTAGCAGTATCTTCGAGGCTGACATGTATTTAGGATTTCGGGGGTTCCTTAGGCCGGGGAACACACCTGCAGCACAATCACGCTCCATCCTTCTCAAGCGACATCTTGTATAGCACGGCATTCACCTTTCCCTGCTCCTTCATCTTCAAGCCTGTCAGATGGGTTCCCTACAGGAGCTAAGTCCTTCCGTCGTTAAATAGTGGGTGCCCGGTAATGCGCTCAGGGAGCTCGCCAAGGTGCTCCAGCGTATGCTTCGCTCACATCTCTTCAGCCATTCCCCGGAACCGCTCATCAACAGCGGGGTTGGGGCACAATCCCGGCCCCACCACCAGCCATTCCTTTGGCCTCTCTAGCCCCTGGCACCACGTGCCAGTTCATGTTGTCCCCGGATGGGGCAGTGGAGGTCACCATGTTGTTTCAGCTGCATACACGATCCTCAGGTCAAGATTCTAGGACGTTCCGCTCTATAGCTCCAGGAATCACCGTGTTTCGCACCATTAAGTCCCTGGCACCTACCAGGTGGTGAAAGTCCTCTTTTGCCCACTTATCCAGGCCTTACCCCGCTCCTGGCTCAGGGCACACTTCAGCCAGATAGGTTATAGGGGAGGCTAGGCCAGCCTTCTCCCTCTCTCCCTTCTTCACCTACCTCAGACCATACCACAAGTATTGAAGGCTGGTTACAGCCTGCATTTGTGGGAGGGGCTGTGGCTATTTAACACCGGGCGATCACCCTAGGGGAGGGCGGTCATCACGTGACCCGCCCACCCTTCCCCTTTTTCTTACTTCAACTCCATTGGGTGGCCCACTTATCCAGGCCTTACCCTGCTCCTGGGTCCGGGCACACTTCAGCCAGATAGGTTATAGGGGAGGCTAGGTCAGCCTTCTCCCTCTCTCCCTTCTTCACCTACCTCAGACCATACCACAAGTATACATTCATATCATGAGTAGTGTTGAGCGTGAATATTCGAATCACGAATTATATTTGCGAATATTGCCACTTTGGGAATTCGAGAATATTTAGAATATAGTGCTATATATTCGCATTCGCAAATAGTGCTGATCGTGAATATTCTAATCGCGAATTTATCACAAATAATGGCACTTAGCAACATCCCTAGCAACCAATAGGAAAGTTGCCTACCCCTTAGTGTTGATTGCGAATATTCTAATCGCAAATCTTTATCGCGAATATATTACTGGAGAACACGAATTCTCGAATTTGCTCATTTAGGGCGAATCATCGGCCAAAAAAAAATATTGCGAATTTGAATATTGCCTATGCCGCTCATCACTAATCATGAGGCTTCCAACCCAGTGCAATAAAGGTTGTGCAGTGGCTGGGTTGGGTTTAATGTCACCACATGTTGTTGCTCTCTCCGGAAGGGATGGTAAGGTGTGGTGCACCCAATGTGAATAGTCCAGATAGTTAGGGTCTGCAGTAAACCAGTGTGCTTCTTTACTGGAGGAATTTAAGTGCAAAACAATACAAGCAAGGCAGTGGGCTGGCTTCTCCACTCTCTTCCCAGGCAGAAGAAGGGTTTGCTGCTTAGTAAAGGCTTGAGCTTGTCCCTCTCTTTTGCTCTCAGAAGGCTGGTACCCTGGACAAAGACTGGTGATCCAGGTTCTTTGGCAGAGTATACCCGTCTTAGCGTCGTCTTCTGGTCACTTAATTTGCCTGGCAGAGTCTCTTCTTCTAAGCACTGATCCATAACTGCAGAGCACTAGGGGCTCTGGTTTCTAGTTGAACTAGAACCTTCTACTGGGAGGTTTGGAGAGCAGAAACTCGGCACAAACAAATGCAATATTAAAATGATCGTCTCTCATAGACTTGCTTTAGAGCTTCAATGATACAATGGGAATGACACAGCAGTTTCTATAGACAAAAACAGGTTTTCAGATATAAGCATAGAAGCACCTTGCATTCAAAAGGTCAGTCTGTCCGGTTTTGGTGGTAATCAAGTCTCCCTTTTTTCCCTCAAAAACATGCTCTTCTGTAACCCTTATGGTAACTGTGGAAAATTACTAGCTTCTCATTGTGGCGAAACCAACCGCGCCACTGGGTTTTGGAGGGGACAGATTGCTCACCTCCTGCCCTGTGACTATAGCCCCATGTTTGCTTGTACTGTTTGAGCGGTGATACCCCAGATAGCTCTGCTATGGAGCCCATTCGTATAATGAAAGACTATGGGAAAGACTTTAGCTCCATGGCAATTGAACTGGATGTGTGTGGTCTGAGCGCCATTCAATAATGTGCGCTCAGACCTAAGCTATCTGGGGATATGTTGCATGTATATGTTTTATGTAGTAATTGTAACATTGTGTAATTTTATGTCCTTTTGCAACCATGTGATCAATGGAGTCTGCCTCTATCCCTGGATATAATTGGATTATTTTCCCCATTGTCTCCAGGAGAGAGGGCTCTGTAAAACCAGTTTGAACCAGAAAAACCATGCTTCATTTGGTCAAATAGGACTTTCCCTTAACTTTTTAACCCCTGGTCTGATTCGTGTCATTTTTTAATATGTTGTTAACCTGAATGGATTGATTGTGAATATGTAGTTTTTAAGTGAATAGTGATGTCTGTCCTATTGTCCCCACGTGTGTATTGGCGATTTCTCTTTGTCCTGAGAGATAATTGAATAACTCCTCAATTGTCTCCAGGACAGAAGACATTGTGTATTCTCCTGCCTGTGATGATTACATTAACCTGTGTAGGGTAATTGTATCACAGGCAGAGGGGAGGGATATGCTGGGGGTGTCTGTATTGTCCCATTGTGTGTGATTGGCTGCTGTATCCTGTGTCGCAGTCTTCCTTCTGGTCCCCTAGGGGAGTGTCCACCAGGTGGGAGACCTGCATAAATACTGGGCAGGTAGCCCTCAATAAAGAAGAATTCCTGTTTAACCATTAATACGGAGCCTCGTCTCGTACTTGGGGGGAATTGCTACGTCAGAACGTTCTCTTGCCTGTTCCAGGAAAGGAGGACGTCGTATGGTTCCAGTTCGGTGGATTCCAGCGGTTGTGGGTTGCTGTGCTCTTCGCCAGGGGAATCGCCCGAACGGTATTAACCCTGGCTATACCGGGTTATACCGTAACACTCATTATTAGCTAGTAAGTCCCAAATGTCTCTCAGTATTCATCAACCCTTTCCATAGTGCTGGGCAAACACAGTGCAAGTGAGCAGGATATATATATATATAAAATGCAGTTACACAGTATTAAATAGTATAAGTAAATGCAAGTTAACCTTTTAAATTTAAATGAAGTAAGGAGTTGATGACTTTGCACAGGGGTAACAGGTGTCCACAAATGTCCAAACTTCAAAGTACCCCTGCTCCAGGGCACTATAGTTGTGACATGCAAGCTTTCCATAAGAAAAGGTCCCTTTAAATACAATGGCAGCGCAGCAGATTCCCGACAATCTGCCGCTCGCTGGTGGAGGAGACCACTGTTATCACATGCAGTGATTTCCTCCACAGCATGAGGAAGACCGATCGTTAATGCCATTGCTTGTCCCCATACTGACTCGTTATTTGCCAGCAGCAGACTGTGTTTACACAGCACGATCTACTGCCAGTAAACAACGATTTTTGTGTGCACACAAATGATCGAATTACCCAATGAACAAGCATCATTAACCCATTATTTTTAGTATAGATGTTTGGATGCCTAATCGTGCACTTTCATTGTTTGCCACCGCTTAGAGTATATGGCTGTCACGTTTTCTCATATAAATCTGTGTTATCCAGTCATAAAAGTAATAGTATTCTTTAGCCATGTAGCATTAATCATAGCATTCAAAGTGAAAAGTTATTTGGACATGGCTTATTAATATTGTAATATTCAGTCATTAATTACTAATCAGGTTTCTATGGCACTTCTGAGCTGCTTAGAATAATAGCATATAGAGCCCATTTGTCAAAATCCTTCAGACTAGTAATCATCTAATGCATGATAATTAGTATTTGTAGAGAAGAACTAGTTTATAGCTTTCATAAATAATGACAACAAATAGTAATTGCCATGCATGCGTTTAGATTTAAAGTAGCTTTTCCTAGCTGTATTTCAATTAATAGGGTGTTAATTTTCTGCTTGCATTGATATATTCTGTAGTATATGTCATTTGAAATATATTAGCACATTGCAAATTGTAATGAAGTATCTCAGGTGAAACATTTAGTTACAGTGACAAAGCATTTTTATGTAGAAGCAGTTTTTCATATACATAAATTATTAAAAATATAAAAATAAACTAAATAGTATTAAAAAAGTCTATTACCTTTAGAAGATCTAAGACAGCAGAAAATACACTAGAGAAAGTGATGGACCCATAACAACTAAATTACACATTTTCCTTGAATTCCAATACAAACAATATTGCTCTATTTTTGCCTCTAAAAAAAGCAATAGAAATCATTTGAATTTTTTTCACACCGCAGTTTTTATGGTCCTGTTTAAGCATTGCTTTTATTCGAAATAACTGTTAACCATGTTTTTTGGGCTTTTTCTCCTCATAGAAAATGACTCTTAAAATACCAGAAAAAAGGCTAAAAGCTTCAACATGCTTTATTAAAAAAGGTCAGAAACCCAAAAAAGCCACATAACTAACAAAAATGCAAGTAGCAAAAAAAAACCAAAACTGTTGTGTTACGGGGAGCCAGCAACGCGCTCTCTCTTCACAGCACCCCTGACATTCCGCGCAGGTAGTAGAGCAAGGACGCGGCTGATGTCCTGGTCTCCACAGTATTCAGGGGACGGGGAGGACCTCAGCGTGTCCAGCATCCTCCATCCCCTAGACAACGAGCAGCTGGGGAGCTGAGCGCCTATAAGGATGAATCGGTGCTTAGCTTTGTTGAGATGTGTGATGCGAGTCATGTGACTCACCAGTCGGGGCTATTTAAACAGACAGCCTGCTGGCCACAGGTTGCCTGTGATTGGTCTTGCTACCCTCACCAGCATTTGCGCATATTGTGTCTTTCGTGTGTTTTGACCTCGGCTTTGCTTTTGACCTCAACCCTGTGACCTCCCTGGAATTAACGTGACATCTTGGCTTCTGACTTCGGATTGTTTTGACCTTGTTATTGTGTTGCTCTCTGTGAACCTGCGTGACCTCCTGGCTTTAATTTTGGCTTCCTTGACTTGCTTCCTGTTACGGTACTCCTCCTATTTTCTTTAGGCCCCTGCACGTATCTAAGCGAAGGACTTCCGCCAAGTTGTACACCGTTGGTTAGGACGGGCCATGCAAGTAGGTAGGGATAGAGGTGCGGGTGGATATCAGGGCTGCACTCTTCCCTTCCTTCTGTGACAGAATCACAGGCCTTACCTATATTATGGACCCTATGCGAGTGATTACTGATCAGGCCCATAATCTTGCCCAAATGGGCAGGAATTGGCAGAAAGGTCACAACAGCAGGAATCGGTTCAGCACCCACCTATCGCGACCTCTTCCTTTTAGAATCTCGAGCCCCATTTGAAGCTGCCTGATCGTTTTTCAGGGGATCGCAAGTGTTTTCTAACGTTTAACCCCTTAAGGACTCAGCCCTATTTCACCCTAAGGACCTGGCCATTTTTTGCAAATCTGACCAGTGTCACTTTATGTGGTGATAACTTTAAAACGCTTTTTCTTATCCAGGCCATTCTGAGATTGTTTTTTCGTCACATATTGTACTTCATAACAGTGGTAAAATAAAGTTGAAAAATTTCATTTTTATTTATAAAAAAATACAAAATTTACCAAAAATTTTGAAAAATTCGCAATTTTCCAAGTTTCAATTTCTCTACTTCTATAATACATAGTGTGGTAAGGTGCAAGGTGTCATTTGCGATGGCAGGTACGTGTCACCGAGGTTGCTGGCCTCGGTGAGGTGAGAGCCGGGTTTTTGTCTGCAGCAGCTAGTGCTGTTTGACTCTTTTAAATAGCATGGCTGCAAAGCCGATCCGGGCCGGCTCTTACTGGGAGCAGCTAAAGAGTAGGGTGGGTGGCTGCTCCCCACGGTCCAGTCCGAGTTTTGGGCTGGGTATAAAACACAGCCATCAGCTGTGTCTGGGTGTGATTATCCTGGAGCCTGCTAACAGGACTGAGGAGTTCTCTGTGCTGGAGGACGGAGCTCAGCAAGGTGGTGTTTCCCTGCAAACTGAAGGAGGAATCGCCTGCGGCTGAACCGACTGCTAGGTGTGAACCGCACTTAAACCACCCAAGGTGACTGGACCCTGTGTTGGCCTGTTTTTGGTTTTGCCACATGATTTCTGTTGTGTGTGAACTGTCACCAAGAGACTGTTTTCATTTCTGGTGTGCAAGTGTGAATAAAACACTGTTTGATGCACAATCTGGACTCCTTGTTTTGCCTCTAAACTGCACCCGCACCGCTGTCTACCAGAGCGACTCCCCACATTTGGTGTCGGATGCGGGCATGCGCAGTGAGGCTGGCGTGAACGCCCGAACTTTGTTTTTGCTGAGCAGAAGTGAATGTCCTATATTAAGCCGGCAAAGTTGCAGCCTGTGATCCCCGACAAAATGGAGGCGGCTGTGAAAGCCCTCATAGAGGCTAACGTGCAGCAGCGGGAGACCAACCAGCTACTGCTACAGCACGTGATGGCGTTGCAAGCGGCAGGAGCGTCCCACCGCGTCCACGATGCCCGGAAAGCTGTCCGTGCCGCGATCCCTAAGATGACCCCCTCGGATGATGTGGAGACCTATCTGGCGGTGTTCGAGAAGGTGGCCGTGAGGAGAAATTACCCGAGAACAGTGGGCAGAGGTCGTCGCTCCGTTCCTGGCGTCTGGACCCCAGCAAGTATTTTTGACCTCCCAGATGACCAAGCCGCTGACTACCCGACCGTGAAAGGTGAGATCCTGGCAAGACTGGGGGTGAAGCGTGTTAGTCCGGGCTCAGCGGGTCCACCAGTGGAACTTTAATACGGCTGAACCCGCCAGGCCGCAGTATTATGAGTTGCTGCACAGGTTGCAAAAGTGGCTGCAGCCTGAGGTTCTAAGTCCGGCTGCTATGCTGGACCGTCTGCTGGCTGACATCTTCTGGAGGGCCTTGCCGTACCCCCTGCAGCACTGGATCGGCCAGGTGTCACCCACTAATGCCTTGGACATGGTCGACCTGGTCGAGCGCTATGAGGCCACAAAAACCTTGAAAGGAGGTGTTGTTGGGAGGGCCGGTCAAACCCGGAGGTCTCCCATCCAGTCCCGACGACTGGTACCCGAGAAACCTGCTCGGGTGTACCCCTGTAGACCCGGCCCCGATAGTCTGCTGGCGGTGTCACGAGCCTGGCCATGTGAGGGCCGACTGTCCACAGTGGGGAGAACCCATGGAGACCAATTATGGGTACCGGGCTTCCATGTATGCCCGGAGACTGTGTGCGACCGGCACCCCGAGACCCTAGACAATCGTCATCTGTGCCAGGTGCAGAGTCGGTGATAATCTTGCAGTGGCGCTGCTGGACTCAGGGAGCCTAGTAACCCTGGTAAGTGCTGCCCTGGTACAGCCCTCCCAGTATACGGGCCGGAAAGTTGGGGTGGTGTGCATACACGGAGACTTAAAGGACTATCCCACGGCTGTAATGTCTCTGTCCACGGCGGCCGGCACATGGACTTGTGAAGTGGCGATCTCCGCCAAGCTACCGTATGAACTAATAATTGGAAGAGACTTCCCTGGTTTTCCGTCACTATGGCCTGAGGTGAAAGTGACTAATAGCCCTGAGACAGGGGTAACCCTAGCAGAGTGGCCTGGTTCCTGTGGGAGGCCAGAGCCCTGGGAGCCCGAGTCCGAAGGGCCTGCGGTAGGGGTGACCACCACTTCTGTGATAGAGGGAGACAACCCCACTGAGTGTAATGGTGGGAGACACGGAGGACTTGCCACCGGGACCTGAGTTGGCAGACCTCAATGTCTCCGGGGAAAATTTTGGGACCGCACAACACCGGGACCAAACCCTAACCAGAGCCTGGGAAAGTGTCATAATAATTGATGGTAAACCCCAGAAACCTGGGGCTGAATTAATGTTTCCGCGATTCATTGTCCTTCAGGATATGTTGTATCGGGTGAACCAAATCCGAGGTGAGCCTGTTGAACAGTTGGTGGTGCCCACAGCGTATCGCAGGCTTGTCATGGAGCTTGCCCACCAACATGTTCTTGGGGGACACCTGGGGTGGCAGAAAACCCAGGACCGCATACTGCAGCGGTTTTATTGGCCCAGTGTGTTCAAGGAGGTAGAGAATTATTGTAAGTCCTGTCCCACCTGTCAGATAACTAGCCCCCAGCCACATTTCCGTAGTCCTCTGGTACCGCTTCCAATTATTGAGGTCCCGTTTGAGCGAATCGCTATGGATCTAGTGGGCCTGTACCAAAATCTGCCAGGGGCCACCAACACATTCTGGTAGTTCTCGACTATGCCACTCGGTATCCGGAGGCGGTGCCTCTGCGACATACCTCAGCTAAACTCATTGCCAAAGAGTTAATGGAAATGTTTTCCCGTGTGGGCCTGCCAAAAGAGGTTCTGACAGACCAAGGGACCCCTTTTATGTCCAAAGTAATGAGGGAACTGTGTAAATTATTGCGTATAAAGCAGTTACGGACGTCCGTTTACCATCCACAAACGGACGGTCTTGTCGAGAGGTTTAACCAAACTTTAAAAAATATGTTAAAGAGGGTGGTGTCTAGAGATGGGAAGGACTGGGACCTGCTTCTGCCCTATCTCATGTTCGCAGTGCGAGAGGTGCCCCAGGCCTCTACTGGGTTCTCGCCCTTCGAACTGCTTTATGGCAGACACCCTCGGGGCCTGTTGGATATCGCCAAGGAAGCGTGGGAACAACAGCCTGTCCCCCACAAAAGTGTCATTGAGTATGTCACCCAGATGCAGGAACGGATGGAAAAGGTGTTGCCGCTGGTCCGGGAGCATATGGAGGCAGCGCAACAAGCCCAGAGTAGGGTGTACAATCGTCAGGCTCGAGTGCGGGGCTTCAAGCCGGGAGATCGGGTGTTGGTTCTGGTACCCACCCTTGACAGCAAGTTCCTAGCTAGGTGGCAGGGCCCCTATGAGGTGATCGAGAAAGTAGGGAAGTAAATTACAAAGTACACCAGCCAGGGCGGCGCAAGCCGGAGCAGGTGTACCACGTGAATTTACTAAAGCCGTGGAAAGATAGGGACACGGCCGACGACCACAGCCCCGGCCAGGGCTTCTAGAGTGAAAGGGTCCAGCCCCACAGTTCGAGGCCTGTGAAGCAGTAACCACGGTAAAAATTGCAGACAGCCTGTCTTCCAAACAAGTTCAGGAAGTCAGGGAGTTCATCAGTCGGAACACGGATGTGTTCTCGGACCTCCCTGGCCGCACGTCTCTCATCCAACATGACATCGTCACTGAGCCTCAGGCCAAGATCCGGTTAAAACCATACCGGGTACCCGAGGCTCGGCGACGGGCCATCGCGGAGGAAGTACAGTTAATGTTGAAGCTCGAGGTCATTGAGGAGTCGAAAAGTGAGTGGGCCAGTCCCATAGTCCTAATACCCAAGCCGGATGGGACGTTGCGGTTCTGCAACGACTTTCGCAAGTTAAATGAAGTATCCAAGTTTGTGCGCGTATCCCATGCCCCGAGTAGACGAGCTGGTTGAAAGTTTAGGACAAGCCCGTTATTTTTCTGTGCTGGACCTCACTAAAGGGTACTGGCAGGTACCCTTAACGGAGTCGGCTAAGGAAAAAACCGCATTTGTTACCCCGCAGGGCCTGTATCACTACAAGGTGTTACCCTTTGGCCTGCATGGCGCCCCGCCACTTTCCAAGGTTAATGGACATAGTGCTGCGACCACATCGTCGGTGCGCCTCGGCCTACTTAGATGATGTAGTCATCCACAGCACCGACTGGGAAAGCCATTTACCCAAGGTGCAGGCGGTAGTGGATGCCCTGAGGAAAGCCGGACTGACCGCTAACCCAAAGAAGTGCTCCATAGGGTTAGAGGAGACAAAATATCTGGGATATGTAATTGGGCGGGGAGTCATCAAACCTCAGGTAACTAAGGTAGAGGCCATTCGTAACTGGCCCCGACCGGTCACCACCAGGCAGGTAAAGTCGTTCCTGGGGATTGTAGGTTACTACATGAGGTTTGTGCCCCACTTTGCCACAATAGCAGCGCCATTGACAGACCTGTTGAAGGGGCGAAAGTCTGGGAGGGTTAGCTGGAGTGAGAAGGCGGAGGAGGCTTTCTCCGCGTTGAAGTCGGCCCTGTGTGGGTCCCGGTTTTGGTGACACCCGACTTCAACAAGGAGTTTGTCGTACAAACCGGCGCCTCGGAGGTAGGCCTCGGTGCGGTACTGTCGCAGGAGGTCAACGGGGAAGAACATCCCGTTGTCTTCCTGAGCCGTAAGCTCAGTCCCGCCGAGTCAGATATAGTATAGTGGAGAGGGAGTGCCTGGCTATCAAGTGGGCACTCGAATCTCTCCGCTACTACCTGTTAGGGAGGAGGTTCCGTCTGGTGACCGACCATTCCCCCTCAAATGGATGAGTCAGGCCAAGGAGAGGAATGCTCGGGTCACCAGGTGGTTCCTATCTCTTCAAAATTTCAAGTTTTCCGTGGAACACAGGGCAGGCCGCTTGCAGGGCAACGCAGATGCCCTGTCCGCGTCCACTGCCTCACGTGTGTTCACCCCTCAGGGTTGAACAAAGGGGGGTATGTGGTAAGGTGCAAGGTGTCATTTGCGATGGCAGGTACGTGTCACCGAGGTTGCTGGCCTCGGTGAGGTGAGAGCCGGGTTTTTGTCTGCAGCAGCTAGTGCTGTTTGACTCTTTTAAATAGCATGGCTGCAAAGCCGATCCGGGCCGGCTCTTACTGGGAGCAGCTAAAGAGTAGGGTGGGTGGCTGCTCCCCACGGTCCAGTCCGAGTTTTGGGCTGGGTATAAAACACAGCCATCAGCTGTGTCTGGGTGTGATTATCCTGGAGCCTGCTAACAGGACTGAGGAGTTCTCTGTGCTGGAGGACGGAGCTCAGCAAGGTGGTGTTTCCCTGCAAACTGAAGGAGGAATCGCCTGCGGCTGAACCGACTGCTAGGTGTGAACCGCACTTAAACCACCCAAGGTGACTGGACCCTGTGTTGGCCTGTTTTTGGTTTTGCCACATGATTTCTGTTGTGTGTGAACTGTCACCAAGAGACTGTTTTCATTTCTGGTGTGCAAGTGTGAATAAAACACTGTTTGATGCACAATCTGGACTCCTTGTTTTGCCTCTAAACTGCACCCGCACCGCTGTCTACCAGAGCGACTCCCCACAATAGTAATAACACCAAAAAAAGTTATTGATTTACATTCCCCATATGTCTACTTCATGTATCGATCATTTTGGGAATGCTATTTCATTTTTTGGGGACGTTACAAGGCTTAGAAGTTTAGAAGCAAATCTTGAAATTTTTCAGAAATTTTCAAAAACCCACTTTTTAGGGACCAGTTCAGGTCTGAAGTCACTTTGTGAGGCTTACATAATAGAAACCACCCAAAAATTACCCCATTCTAAAAACTACACCCCTCAAAGTATTCAAAACTGATTTTACAAACGTAATTAACCCTTTAGGTTTTCCACAAAAGTTAATGGCAAATGGAGATAAAATTTCAGAATTTCGATTTTTTTTGAAAAATTTTCCATTTCAATCCATTTTTCCAGTAACAAAGCAAGGGTTAACAGCCAAACAAATCTTAATATTTATTCCCCCGATTCTGTAGTTTGCACGAACACCCAATATGTGGTCGTAAACTGCTGTATGGCCAAACTGCAGGGCGCAGAAGGAAAGGAGCGCCATATGGTTTTTGGAAGGTGGATTTTGCTGGACTGTTTTTTGACACCATGTCCCATTTGAAGCCCCCGATGCACCCCTAGAGTAGAAACTCCATAAAAGTGACTCCATCTAAGAAACTACACCCTTCAAGGTATTCAAAACCAGTTTTGCAAACTTTGTTAACCCTTTAGGTGTTCCACAAGAGTTATTGGCAAATGGAGATGAAATTTCAGAATTTCTATTTTTGTTACCTTGTCTCAAAAAAAGTGTAATATAGAGCAACCAAAAATCATATTTACCCTAAAAATAGTACCAACAAAACTGACACCTTATCCCGTAGTTTCCAAAATGGGGTCACTTTTTTGGATTTTCTACTGTAGGGGTGCATCAGGGGGCTTCAAATGGGACATAGTGTCAAAAAACCAGTCCAGCAAAATCTGCCTTCCAAAAACCATATGGCGTTCCCTTCCTTCTACGCCCTGCCGTTTGGCCATACAGCAGTTTACGACCACATATGGGGTGTTTGTGCAAACAAGAGAATCAGGGCAATAAATATTGAGTTTTGTTTGGCTGTTAACCCTTGCTTTGTTACTGGAAAAATGGATTAAAATGGAAAATTTGCAAAAAATTGCTGTTTTGGGACCGTTTTTATTTTTGCTATTTACATTGTTGAAGTGACAGGTTAGATTGTGTGCTATTTCTATAGAGCAGGTTGTAACAGACGCGACAATACCAAATATGACTACTTTTTAGGGGTTTTTGTTTCAGTTTTACATAATAAAGCATTTTTGAACAAAATTATTTTTTAGTGTCTCCACATTCTGAAAGCCATAGTTTTTTTTTTTTTTTTTTGGGCGACTGTCTTATGTAGGGGCTCATTTTTTGTGGGATGAGATGGCGGTTTGATTGGCACTATCTTGGGGTGCATATGACATTTTGGTCGCTTGCTATTACACTTTTTGTGATGTAAGGTGACAAAAATGGCTTTTCACACCGTATTGATTATTATTTTTTTGATGTGTTCAGCTGAGGGGTTAGGTCATGTGTTATTTTTATAGAGCAGGTTGTGACGGACGCGGCAATACCTAATATGTATACTTTTTATTTATTTATATAAGTTTTACACAATAATATCATTTTTTAAAACAAAAATAAATCATGTTTTAGTGTCTCCATAGTTTGAGACTTTGAGAGCCATAGTTTTTTTTTTTTTTTTGGGCGATTGTCCTATGTAGGGGCTCATTTTTTGCGGTATGAGGTGGCGGTTAGATTGACACTATTTGGGGGGTCATATGAATTTTTGATCGCTTGTTATTACACCTTTTGTGATGTAAGGTGACAAAAAAATGGCTTTTTGACAAAGTTTTTATTTAATTTTTTTTACAGTTTTTACTTGAGGGGTTAGGTCAGGTGATATTTTTATAGAGCAGATTCTTACGGACATGGAGATACCCAATATGTCTACTTTTTAGTTTTTTTTATACATTTAACACTAAAAAGCATTTTTGAAACAAAAAAAATCATGTTTTAGTCTGAGAAGCATAGATTTTTTATTTTTTGGCCAATTGTTTTAGGTAGGGGCTCATTTTTTGCGGGATGAGATGGCGGTTTGATTGGTACTATTTTGGGAGGCATACGCTTTTTTGATCGCTTTGTATTACATTTTTAGTGATGTAAGTTGCCCAAAAATGGCTTATTTACACCATTTTTTTTTTTTTTTTTATGGCGTTCACCTGACGAGTTCAGTCATGTAATATTTTTATAGAGCAGATATTTACGGACGCGGCTATACCTAATATGTGTAGTGTATTTTTTTTATTTATTTTTTTATTCAGTGATATGTGTTTTTTTTTCACTTTTTTACATTTTTTTTGACCCAGACCCACTTGGTTCTGAAAGATCCAGTGGATCTGGTGTCTGTATAATACAGTACAGTACACTATATAGTGCACTGTACTGTATTTTGTACTTTACAAAGTCTGAATAGACCTTTAGCAGGTCTATTCAGACTTTCAGCACCATGGACACAGGACGCTTCTGAAAGCGTCCTGTCTCCATGGCAACCATCACCCGCTGCCATAAGAGGGCAGCGGGTGATTGAAGCAGAAGGAGTGGAGCCCCTCCCTCTGCGATCCCATCCTGTTCGGGGCTGCAAAGGCACAGCAGCCCCCGATGGGAGAGGGAGGAGCTCCCTCCTGTTAACCCTTCCATACCGCGGTCCGTACGGGCCGCGGTACGAGAGGGTTAAACGGCTGGCATCTGATCAAGCACAGATGCCAGCCGTTTCTATCAGAGTGTCAGCAATGTGCTGACACTCTGATAGACCCACTAGACACCAGGGAAACATTACAGAGGAGGCGGGCGGGGGATCACATCGCGATCCCGCCCGCCGCACCGCCCGCCTCCCGCACCGCCTCCCGCCGCCCGCAACCACCCCCTGCACCCCACAGCCACAATATGATTGGGGGCTGCAGGGGGTTAAAATAAACACATTGGGGCATTAACCCTCTGATCCCCGCGGTCACAGACCGCGGGGATCAGAGATCGCACAAAAAGCTGCAAACCGCAGGTCTGAATTGACCTGCGGTTTGCAGCGATCGCCGATATGGGGGGGTCACAAGACCCCCCTGGGCATTGTAACAAGGTACCTGCTGAATGATTTCAGCAGGTACCTTGTTCCGATCACTGCCAGCTGAGCAGCAGTGATCGGAACAACTCATGACGTACCTGTACGTCATTGGTCCTTAAGGACTCGGAAACCATGACGTACAGGTACGTCATGCGTCCTTAAGGGGTTAAGGAAAGCTGTAAGTTGTATTTTCGCTTGCACCCTCATTTTTCGGGTTCAGAACAGCCAAGAGTCGGAATTATTATCTCTTTGCTGCAGGGGGACTCACAAAAATGGGCCTATTCCCTCCCCACGGACTCCCCTTGTTTGGTTTCTGTTGAAGCATCTTTTTCAGGCCTTAGGGGTGTTATCTGATGAATCCGATAAGTCGACTGTGGCAGAATCCCAGTTGAAGTCTTTCATCAAGGGTGACAGACCGGTGGAGGAATACTGCACCCAGTTCCGGAAATGGTGTGTTCCCTCTAGCTGGAATGAACCAGCTCTTAAGTGTCAGTGTAGATCAGGACTCTCTAAAATTCTAGAGGACATTTTTGTCACTGCGGTGGTGGCGATACATTGACGACATCTTCCTCATCTGGACTGGCAGTGTATCGTAGTTGATTGACTTTCAGACCATGCTGAATAATGTGAACAAGGACTTACAATTTTCTTTGGTACATTCTGATACAGAGATTTAATTCCTGGACACTACTGTTAGAGTACATGATGGCAAGTTGCATACCTTTTTGTACACTAAACCTACGGACAAAAACACTTTCTTTGCGATATGAGAGTAATCACCCCAAGAATATGGTGAAACATCTTCCTTTCGCACAGTTCCTTAGGGCAAAACGTACTGTTTCTGATTTTGTGGATCTTGATGGTACTCTTGACACCATGACCCACAAATTTCTACAAAGGGGATATCCACATGGTTTATTTCAATCACAGGTCAGTGAGATCCTTAACATGGATAGAAAAAATACCCTGACCAGGAAAACACTTAATTGCTCACAGACTAGGATCCCTTTCATCTCAACATACTCAGAGTATAGTTCAGACATCCAACGTATTATTATACGTCATTGGGGCATACTACACGGTTGTTTGGGTATGATTCCCCAGTTTAAATCTCCACCACTTTTTTTTTCCTACCGCAGATCTAGGAATCTGCAAGATAAGTTAGTCCGTGCTGACTTAGGTATAAAATTCAAATTGACGCAGAGCTCATTGACACAGCGCAGCGTGGGTAGTTTTCCCTGCTTGTGTTGTGTCAACTGCCGACACATTTGCAAAGGTAGTGTCTTTACACACCGTGTAACGGGAGTATCCTTTCCTATTCTGTATTACCTCACATTCAATTCTAATTTTGTTACTTATGTTTTGACATGTTCTTGTAACCTTTTATACGCTGGTGAGACCTCTACTGACTTAAAGACCCGTCTCAATAACCATCATTATACGATGCGCAAAAAATGCTCTGAACATTTGATATTTACTTATTATTTTTATACAGAGAAGTAACTGTTTTTCTCTTCTTTTTTCCAGTAATCATGGAATACGGTGTGGAGAACTGGGAGATAAGAGCATGTGTACCCAGCAGATGGATATACAGACTCTCCGTTTTAAGCTATATTGTCACTATATTCCTATTCCAGGTTGTGCAGTGGTGGATTTATGCATCTATATGTTGGTTTTATATTAGGAGATCCCATAATTCGGCTGATATATTCAGGGGCCACTGGGACACCCACTCAATGTGCGCAGCACTAACGTGTTGGGGCGCGTTGGTATGGGGTGCCCACTCTGGTGAGGCTTCACCCCTCTGGCGAGGCATGTCCTCTCCTCTTTGTGGTCCACCTGTTTTCCGTTTCCTTTGAGTCTTATGCATCTCATAATGACTTGTATTACTACTTTTTGCAGCTCGCCAGGCTCACCTTCCAGCAGGACAATGACCCCAAACACACTGCTAAACCAACACTTGAGTGGTTTAAGGGGAGACATGTAAATGTGTTGGAATGGCCTAGTCAAATCCCAGATCTTAATCCAATAGAAAATCTGTGGTCAGACTTAAAGATTGCTGTTCACAAGTGCAAACCATCCAACTCAAAGAAGCTGGAGCAGTTTTGCAAGGAGGAATGGGCAAAAATCACAGTGGTAAGATGTGGCAAGCTCATAGAGACTTATTCAAAGCGAATTGGAGCTGTGATTGCCACAAAAGGTGGCTCTACAAAGTATTGACTTTAGGGGGGTGAATAGTTATGCACATTGACTTTTTCTGTTATTTGTCCTATTTGTTGTTTGCTTTACAATATAAAAAAAAAACATCTTCAAAGTTTTGGGCATGTTCTGTAAATTAAATGATGCAAATCCTCAAACAATCCATGTTAATTCCAGGTTGTGAGGAACCAAAATAAGAAAAAAAAGGGGGGTGAATACTTTTGCAAGGCACTGTATGTCTGCTGAAGTAATCTGCAACATCGAATTTACAATCACGAAATTTGGCACACAGGTACATCAGGTGTCCAGGAAGATTTTAGACCGGGTCTCAGCTCTCTAGCACACAAAAAATGCTAATATGGCACATCACATGACCTACATTAGCCAATAGAAGCCTAAAGGTCTTTCTCTTCATATCCCAACTGCCATACACACAGTCACATGTCCCTTATCAGCCAATAGAAGCTCACAGCCAGGTCCTTAGTTTCCACATACACACAGTTTTACACCAGGTTTCCATAACAATCCAGCCATTTTTCTTCACTGCTGTAAATCAGTTTTAAAGGGGCAGGGCACTGTGGAGGACACTGTTAAGGGAGCGGAGTGCTGTGGAGATAACAGTTCAGGGGGAGGGTAGGGTGGCCATACAGGCCACCCTCAAAAGACAGGCTTAAAAACCCCTCCCCCAAGTCCCGCTAAGTCAGGTCCCCTCCCACTACGCAGCCAACAGAGATTGAAAAAATGAAGGTAAAAATCTACTTCTATCAGCTATAGGGGTGGGAGGGAGGGTGACTTTCTCCCTGCAGCTCACACTCAGACACCACAGTGCTGCTGTCTGAGAGAGAGACGTCCAGGACAGGGTGACTGAAAGCCGGACTGTCCGGCCTAAAACCGGACCTCTGGCCACCCTATATGGAGGTCGCAGTTAATGGGACGGTCCACTATGGAAGGGATTGTTAACTGGCTTCACACGGATAATTTCATCTATTTCACTTAATGTTTGTGTGTGTCATTAAAAGATATCGACTGTATCCACTATAACAGTGACATATATAGTACCCCACCCTTTTAACAGTGACCTCCACAGCGGTCTGACCCCTAACAGTAACATCCACACCGCACTCCCCTTTAACAGTGGCGGTCCCTTTATTAACAGTGACCTCCACAGCGGCTGTCCCTTTTTAGTGGCCTCCACAGTACCCTACCTCGTTAACAGTGAATTCCACAATAACCTGCCCCTTAACAGTGAACTCCACAGAGCTCTGCTCCCTTAAAATGTGACCTCCACAACACCCATCCCCCTTAACAGTGACGTCTACAGCACCCCGCCCCTTAACACTGACCTCAATAGCAGACCGTCCCCTTAACGGGGACCTCCACCCTTCCCTTCTGCCTGAACTGAGACCTCCACAGCGCCCGCCCCTTCAACAGTGTCCTCCACAGCATCCCAGCACCTTATCAGTGACCGCCACAGCAGCCCACCCCTCTAAAGTGACATACACAGCAGTGCGCCCCTTTAACAGTGACCTCCACAGAATCCGTACCCCATCTCCATAACAGTGATTTCCACTACATTCCGTCCCCTTAACAGTAGCATCTACAGCAATCTACCCCTTAACACTGATCTCCATAGCAGACAGTCCCCTTAACTGTGACCTCCTTAGCAGCCTGCCCCTAGGGTGACAAGAGGTCCGGTTTTAGGCCAGACTTTCAGACTCCCTGTTCTCCGTCCAGCGCAGGGTCTGGACGGACACAGGGATGTCCTTTTGAACAGCTCAATCTCAGACAGCAGCACTATGCTGTCTGAGCGTGAGCTGCAGGAAGAAAGTCAAAAGCCCTCCCACCACTCAGCTAACAGAAGTTGGAAGTTGATTCTTACCTTCATTTTTTTAATCCCCATTGGCTGTGGAGTGGAGGGGGCGTGGACTAACTGGATAGGAGCGTGGCTTGGTGGGACTTAGGAGCTGGGTTTTTAAGTCCCCTGAACTGTGACCTCCACAGCACTCTGCTCCCTTAACAGTGTCATCCACGGCATCCTGCCCTTTTAAAGCTGACCTGCAGCAGTGAAGAAAAATGGCTAAGTTGTTATAAAAACCTGGTGTAAGACTGTGTGTATGTAGTTGCTAAGGGCCTGTGAGCTTCTATTGGCTGGTAAGAGTCATGTGAGCAGGCTTCTATTGGCTAATGCATTTTTGGGGAATATCTCAGGAACGTTGCGTGCTATAGAACTGACCCAGTCTAAAACCTCCCCGGACACCTGATGTACCTGTGTGCCAAATTTCGTGACGGTGCAAATTCCTGGGAGAGAGAGAGACTGACTCTACTTATAATTAAGGTAACTTTTGTCGGGCGCATGCATGCGGCTTACATGGCGGATGTGTTCCCCTGAGCTCCGCTCCTCACACCGAGCTTACCCCGCATTTAGCGCTGATTAATCATGCAAGGGACTCCTATGATGACCCGCACCAAAGGGAAACCAAAACCGACGGGGACACCCGCTCCCTCACAAACTTTACCGGAACTCTTCAGAATCCCGGGCCGCGCCAGCATGGCAGATCCCGCCTCTGCACCTCCAAGCCCCACGTCCTCGGAGAGCAACAGCCACTCACCTCCTCCGGACGTCCAAGAGCCAGGTCAGACTGAACTTTATAAAAACATTGCCTCCTTATTCCGCACTGAACTCTCCCAAGCAGTGGAGGAATTCTCCCCCCAGATCCATGACCTAGGCTCCCGGGTCTCTGACTTGGAAGCACGCGCTGATGATCTTTCAGACGCCATACACTCTGACAAGGCATGAGACATTTTGTCTCACACAGCCAAGATTGCTGCAATTGAATTTAAGCTAGAAGACCTGGAAAACAGAACCAGGCGGGGGAACCTCCGGATTAAAAGTCTGCCTGAAACTTATACAGACCTATCGGCCATGCTGTCTGCACTATTCAAGGCCTTGCTACCCCAACCAGGCTCTTAATGAACAGAGTGCACAGGGCGCTGGGAAGAGCCCGCTCTGACACCTTACCGATGGATGTCATCCTCAAATTTCACCACCCTGGAACGAGGGACCAGATCTTAGCTGCCACTTGCAACCTTACTGCAATTCCCGGGCTCCCTCCTTCAGTGCATCTCCAGTGCATCTCTATGCGGACCTGGCTCCATCAACTCTCCGCAGGCGTAGGGATATTAAGCCGGTAACAGTAGCTCTGCAAAAAGCGCAGATACGCTATAGATGGGGATTTCCCTTTGCCCTATCGTTCCAACTTAACTCCCGGGACCATGTGATCCTCTCACCCGCAGAAGTCATTGAGATTCTCCAGAAGGCCGGTATTCCATGTGACCAGGACCCTGCTCCAGAGACCTCTCTGAAACCTCAGTGACCAGCACGGGTCTGGACTACGGTACCCTCTACCTCACGGCGATCGGCCCCTTCATCGCCTGCTTGAAACTGGGATCCCTAATAATCGGTTCCTGATCTTCCACTGCTATGGGGACACGTCCCCTTATTTCATGGTTTGCTTTCTATTTTTTTCTCTATGGGACATCCACATTGTCATTGATCTCCCTTCGCCTTCAGATGTTGGTTACCTGATATTTTTCATTTACCGGGGACTGGGCACAATGGACTCTCATGTTGACCCCCAAGTTTGGATTTTTTGAGCTGGGTCGGTTGACCGCGTTTGAGTCAATGGGGCTCCACTTTACCCACCAATTTTTTTCAGGCCTATGAAGGCTCAGTTCTCTCTTATGTTCTCCAGAACTCCCCTGTTCTATGTTTTAATTTTCTTGTTCTCTTATTTGTTTCTTTTGTTTTTATTTGCTTCAGGGGGACTGCTCATATCGAAACATTGCATTATGTACTGCTGCTACGGATGGCAACTGGTTGTGACGAACCTGGGGCAGTTCATATGGGGCGGACTCAGCCTCCCTAGCATACTCTCTGATATCAACGCATGTGTAAGTTACTAACACACAACGTGAGGGGATTTAACTCCCCCAGGAAACGTAAGTCTGCTTTCTCCACCTACGTGAAGCACTTGCCTGATGTGATTTGCCTCCAGGAATCCCACTTCACACCCACTTCCCATCCTAAATACTTCCACCCACAGTAGTCACGCTTCTACTCCTCCACTTATGTCTCCAAAAGCAGAGAAGTGATCACCGTACTACGTAACTAGAGATGAGCGAACACCTGGAAGTTCGGGTTGGGGAAGTTCAGCCGAACTTCCCAAAAAGTTCGGGTTCGGGATCCAAACTCGACCCGAACTTTATCCCGAACCCGAACCCCATTGAAGTCAATGGAGACCCGAACTTTTAGGCACTAAAAAGGCTGTAAAATAGTCCTGGAAAGGGCTAGAGGGCTGCAAGAGGCAGTAAAATGTAGGTAAATGCCCTGCAAACAAATGTGGATAGGGAAATGAATTACAATTAAATAAAATAAATAAAAATTAACCAATATCAATTGGAGAGAGGTCCCATAGCAGAGAATCATGCGTCATATCACCCACCACTGGAGAAGGCCACTTTCAGTTATTTCGACCCCAGCACTCAGACAGAGGAGAGAGGTCCCACAGCAAGGAATCATGCGTCATGTCACCCACCACTGGAGAAGGCCACTTTCAGTTATTTCGGCACCAGCACCCAGACAGAGGAGAGAGGTCCCACAGCAAGGAATAAGGTGTCATATGACCCACCACTGGAGAAGGCCACTTTCAGTTATTTAAGCCCAGCACCCAGACAGAGGAGAGAGGTCCCTCAGCAAGGAATATGGCGTCATATCATCCACCACTGGAGAAGGCCACTTTCAGTTATTTCGGCACCAGCACCCAGACAGAGGAGAGAGGTCCCACAGCAAGGAATAAGGCGTCATATGACTCACCACTGGAGAAGGCCACTTTCAGTTATTTAGGCCCAGCACCCAGACAGAGTAGAGAGGTCCCACAGAAAGGAATCATGCGTCATATCACCCACCACTGGAGAAGCCCACTTTCAGTTATTTAGGCCCTGGCGCCCAGATTGAGGAGAGGTTCATTCAACTTTGGGTTGCACCGCAAGACCATGGTAAAGTTAAAAAAATGAGGATTCAATAAAGAAATGTCCCGGAGTACAAGAATACATGGTTGAGGGGGAGGCAGTTATAAAAGTCTATTCTGCACAAGGGAGGGGCAGGTCCCGTGGGATCCATGCCTGGTTCATTTTTATGAACGTCAGCTTGTCCACGTTGGCTGTGGACAGGCAGCTGCGTTTGTCAGTAATGACACCCCCTGCCGTGCTGAATACACGTTCAGACAAAACGCTGGCCGCCGGGCAGGCCAGCACCTCCAAGGCATAAAATGTTAACTCTGGCCACGTGGACAATTTGGAGACCCAGAAGTTGAATGGGGCTGAACCATCAGTCAGTACGTGGAGGGGTGTGCACACGTACTGTTCAACCATGTTAGTGAAATGCTGCCTCCTGCTAACACATTCCGTATCAGGTGGTGGTGCAGCTAGCTGTGGCGTGGAGACAAAACTTTTCCACATTTCTGCCATGCTAACCCTGCCCTCAGAGGAGCTGGCTGTGACACAGCTGCGTTGGCGACCTCTTGCTCCTCCTCTACCTTCACCTTGGGCTTCCACTTGTTCCCCTGTGACATTTGGGAATGCTCTCAGTACCACGTCTACCAACGTGCGCTTCTACTCGCGCATCTTCCTATCACGCTGCAGTGCAGGAAGTAAGGTGGGCACATTGTCTTTGCACCGGGGATCCAGCAGGGTGGCAACCCAGTAGTCCACATACTTTAAAATGTGGGAAACTCTGCTGTCATTGCGCAGGCACTGCAGCATGTAGTCGCTCATGTGAGCCAGGCTGCCCAGAGGTAAGGACAAGCTGTCCTTTGTGGGAGGCATATCGCAATCATCCTCCGTTTCCCCCAGCCACACAGCAGTGATCGGCCCGAGCTGCATTGGGTGCCACCGCGCTGTGAACATGCTTCATCCTCATCCTCCTCCACCTCCTCATCCATGTCCTCCTCGTCCTTCAGTAGTGGGCCCTGGCTGGCCACATTTGTACCAGGCCTCTGCTTTTGCAAAAAAACTCCCTCTGAGCCACATCTAAGAGACTGGCCTGAAAGTACTAAAAATGACCCCTCATCCTCCTCCTCCTCCTTCTCCTCCTGGGCCACCTCCTCTTCCATTATCGCCCTATGCGTTTTGTCAAGGAGGCATAGAAGTGGTATTGTAACGCTGATAACGGAGTCATCACCACTGGCCATGTTGGCGGAGTACTCGAAACAGAGCAACCGGGCACACAGGTCTCGCATGGAGGCCCAATTATTGGTGGTGAAGTGGTGCTGTTCCGCAGTGCGACTGACGCGTGCGTGCTGCAGCTGAGACTCCACTATGGCCTGCTGCTGCTAGCACAGTCTCTCCAGCATGTGCAAGGTGGATTTCCACCTGGTGGGCACGTCGCATATGAGGTGGTGAGCGTGAAGGCCGAAGTTACGCTGTAGCGCAGACAGGCGAGCAGCGGCAGGATGTAAACACCGGAAGCGCGCACAGACGGCCCGCACTTTATGCAGCAGCTCTGACATGTCGGGGAAGTTGTCAATGAACTTCTGCACCACCAAATTCAGCACATGCGCCAGGCATGGGATGTGCGTCAAATCGTCTAGTCCCAGAGCTGCAACGAGATTTCGCCCATTATCACAAACCACCAGGCCGGGCTTGAGGCCCACAGCAGAAACCACTCGTCGGTCTGTTGTTCAATATCCCGCCACAACTCCTGCGCGGTGTGGGGCCTGTCCCCCAAACATATGAATTTCAGAATGGCCTGCTGACGTTTACCCCGGGCTGTGCTGAAGTTGGTGGTGAAGGTGTGTGGCTGATTGGATGAGCTGGTGGAAGCAGAGGAGGAGGAAGCCGAGTAGGAGGAGGAGGCTACAGGAGGCAAAGAGTTATGCCCTGCGATCCTTGGCGGCAGAAGGACGTGCGCCAAGGAATTCTCCGCCTGGGGCCCAGTCGCCACTACATTTAACCAGTGTGCAGTTAGGGAGATGTAGCGTCCCTGGCCGTGCTTACTGTTCCACGTATCTGTGGTTAGGTGGACGTTGCCACAGATGGCGTTGCTCAGTTAACACTTGATTTTATCAGATACTTGGTTGTGCAGGGAAGGCACGGCTGTCTTGGAGAAGTAGTGGTGGCTGTGAACAACATACTGTGGGACAGCCATGGACATCAGCTGTTTGAAGCTGTCTGTGTCAACCAGCCTGAATGACAGCATTTCAAAGGCCAGTAGTTTAGAAATGCTGGCATTCAGGCCCAGGGCTCGAGGGTGGCTAGGTGGGAATTTACGCTTTCTCTCCAAGGTTTGTGAGATGGAGAGCTGAACGCTGCCGTGTGACATGGTGGAGGTGCTTGGTGACGCAGGTGGTGTTGTCAGTGGCACATCCTCTGTTTGGTGGGCGGCAGGTGCCAACGTTCCTCCCGAGGCGGAGGAAGCGGCTGAGGCAGCAGCAGAAGAGGGAGGAAGGGGAGCCAGAGTGAATTCCTTGCTTTTAAGGTGTTTACTCAACAGCAGTTCATGCTTTGCATGTAGATGCCTGGTCATGCAGGTTGTGCTAAGGTTCAGAACGTTAATGCCTCGCTTCAGGCTCTGATGGCACAGCGTGCAAACCACTCGGGTCTTGTCGTCAGCACATTGTTTAAAGAAGTTCTATGCCAGGGAACTCCTTAAAGCTGCCTTTGGGGTGCTGGGTCCCTGGTGGCGGTGGCCAGTAGCAGGCGAACTCTCTTGGCGGTGGCTGTTCTACTTTTGCCCCCTGCTCCCTCTTTTGCTACGCTGTTGGCTCGGTCTCAGCACTGTCTCTTCCTCTGAACTATGAAAGTTAGTGGTACAACCTTCATTCCATGTGGGGTCTAGGACCTCATCGTCCCCTGCATTGTCTTCCACACAGTCTTCCTCCCTGACCTCCTGTTCGGTCTGCACACTGCAGAAAGACGCAGCAGTTGGCACCTTTGTTTCGTCATCATCAGAGACGTGCGGACTCCGATGAGGTGGTATTCCCATGTCCTCATCATCAGGAAACATCAGTGGTTGTGCATCAGTGCATTCTATGTCTTCCACCACTGGGGAAGGGCTAGGTGGATTCCCTTGGGAAAATCTGCCAGCAGAGTCTTCAAACAGCATAAGAGACTGCTGCATAACTTGAGGCTCAGACAGTTTCCGTGATATGCATGGGGGTGATGTGACAGACTGATGGGCTTGGTTTTTAGGTGCCACCTGTACGCTTTCTGCGGAAGACTGGGTGAGAGATAATGTTGTGAACATGCTGGATCCACTGTCGGCCACCCAATTGACTAGCGCCTGTACCTGCTCAGGCCTCACCATCCTTAGAACGGCATTGGGCCCCACCAAATATCGCTGTAAATTCTGGCGGGTACTGGAACCTGAGGTAGTTGGTTCACTAGGACGAGTGGCTGTGGCAGAATGGCCACGTCCTATCCCAGCACCAGAGCTTACACTAACACCACCACGACCGCGTCCGCGTCCCTTACTAGATGTTTTCCTCATTGTTACCGTTCACCAAGCACCACAATAAGAAAAAAAATATTTGGCCCAATGTATTGATTTCAAATTCAGGCCTTTTTTTACAGGCACCTAACACTATCTGCATATTTGTTTCTGTAGCGTATTACACTAATCCAGGCACAGCAGTAACCACTGATTTTGGGGAATATCTCATATAGGGCTAGTATTTAGGCCATGGATAAAAGGTATCCTTTTATGGACAGCTTTACACTTGGCTTGCAACAGCTGGGACAACAGATTCAGGGTATTGCTATTTTGGCAAGTGAATTACACCCCAGAACAAAATATATGTTTTGGCGGACACTATGAAACCTGGCATGCAACAGCTGGGACACCAGATTCAGGGTATTGCTATTTTGGCAAATTAATTTCACCCCAGAACAAAATATATGTTTTGGCGGAACACTATGAAACCTGGCCTGCAACAGCTGGGACACCAGATTCAGGGTATTGCTATTTTGGCAAGTGAATTACACCCCAGAACAAAATATATGTTTTGGCGGACACTATGAAACCTGGCCTGCTTCAGCTGGGACACCAGATTCAGGGTAATGCTATTTTGGCAGATTAATTTCACCCCAGAACAAAATATATGTTTTGGCGGACACTATGAAACCTGGCCTGCAACAGCTGGGACAACAGATTCAGGGTATTGCTATTTTGGCAGATTAATTACACCCCAGAACAAAATATATGTTTTGGCGGACACTATGAAACCTGGCCTGCAACAGCTGGGACACCAGATTCAGGGTATTGCTATTTTGGCAAGTGAATTACACCCCAGAACAAAACATATGTTTTGGCGGACACTATGAAACCTGACCTGCAACAGCTGGGACACCAGATTCAGGGTATTGCTATTATGGCAAATTAATTTCACCCCAGAACAAAATATATGTTTTGGCGGAACACTATGAAACCTGACCTGCAACAGCTGGGACACCAGATTCAGGGTATTGCTATTTTGGCAAATTAATTACACCCCAGAACAAAATATATGTTTTGGCGGACACTATGAAACCTGGCCTGCAACAGCTGGGACACCAGATTCAGGGTATTGCTATTTTGGCAAATTATTTTCACCCCAGAACAAAATATATGTTTTGGCGGAACACTATGAAACCTGGCCTGCAACAGCTGGGACACCAGATTCAGGGTATTGCTATTTTGGCAAGTGAATTACACCCCAGAACAAAACATATGTTTTGGCGGACACTATGAAACCTGACCTGCAACAGCTGGGACACCAGATTCAGGGTATTGTTATTTTGGCAGATTAATTTCACCCCAGAATAATATATATGTTTTGGCGGACACTATGAAACCTGGCCTGCAACAGCTGGACACCAGATTCAGGGTATTGCTATTTTGGCAAGTAAATTACACCCCAGAACAAAATATATGTTTTGGCGGACACTCTGAAACCTGGCCTGAGACAGCTGGGACACCAGATTCAGGGTATTGCTATTTTGGCATATTAATTTCACCCCAGAACAAAATATATATTTTGGCGGACACTATGAAACCTGGCCTGCAACAGCTGGGACACTAGATTCAGGGTATTGCTATTTTGGCAAATTAATTTCACCCCAGAACAAAATATATGTTTTGGCGGACACTATGAAACCTGGCCTGCAACAGCTGGGACACCAGATTCAGGGTATTGCTATTTTGGCAGATTAATTACACCCCAGAACAAAATATATGTTTTGGCGGACACTATGAAACCTGGCCTGCAACAGCTGGGACACCAGATTCAGGGTATTGCTATTTTGGCAGATTAATTACACCCCAGAACAAAATATATGTTTTGGCGGACACTATGAAACCTGGCCTGCAACAGCTGGGACACCAGATTCAGGGTATTGCTATTTTGGCAGATTAATTACACCCCAGAACAAAATATATGTTTTGGCGGACACTATGAAACCTGGCCTGCAACAGCTGGGACACCAGATTCAGGGTATTGCTATTTTGGCAAGTTAATTACACCCCAGAACAAAATATATGTTTTGGCGGACACTATGAAACCTGGCCTGCAACAGCTGGGACACCAGATTCAGGGTATTGCTATTTTGGCAGATTAATTTCACCCCAGAACAAAATATATGTTTTGGCGGACACTATGAAACCTGGCCTGCAACAGCTGGGACACCAGATTCAGGGTATTGCTATTTTGGCAGATTAATTACACCCCAGAACAAAATATATGTTTTGGCGGACACTATGAAACCTGGCCTGCAACAGCTGGGACACCAGATTCAGGGTATTGCTATTTTGGCAAGTTAATTTCACCCCAGAACAAAATATATGTTTTGGCGGACACTATGAAACCTGGCCTGCAACAGCTGGGACACCAGATTCAGGGTATTGCTATTTTGGCAGATTAATTTCACCCCAGAACAAAATATATGTTTTGGCGGACACTATGAAACCTGGCCTGCAACAGCTGGGACACCAGATTCAGGGTATTGCTATTTTGGCAGATTAATTTCACCCCAGAACAAAATATATGTTTTGGCGGACACTATGAAACCTGGCCTGCAACAGCTGGGACACCAGATTCAGGGTATTGCTATTTTGGCAGATTAATTACACCCCAGAACAAAATATATGTTTTGGCGGACACTATGAAACCTGGCCTGCAACAGCTGGGACACCAGATTCAGGGTATTGCTATTTTGGCAGATTAATTACACCCCAGAACAAAATATATGTTTTGGCGGACACTATGAAACCTGGCCTGCAACAGCTGGGACACCAGATTCAGGGTATTGCTATTTTGGCAAATTAATTTCACCCCAGAACAAAATATATGTTTTGGCGGACACTATGAAACCTGGCCTGCAACAGCTGGGACACCAGATTCAGGGTATTGCTATTTTGGCAGATTAATTACACCCCAGAACAAAATATATGTTTTGGCGGACACTATGAAACCTGGCCTGCAACAGCTGGGACACCAGATTCAGGGTATTGCTATTTTGGCAGATTAATTACACCCCAGAACAAAATATATGTTTTGGCGGACACTATGAAACCTGGCCTGCAACAGCTGGGACACCAGATTCAGGGTATTGCTATTTTGGCAAGTGAATTACACCCCAGAACAAAATATATGTTTTGGCGGACACTATGAAACCTGGCCTGCAACAGCTGGGACACCAGATTCAGGGTATTGCTATTTTGGCAGATTAATTTCACCCCAGAACAAAATATATGTTTTGGCGGACACTATGAAACCTGGCCTGCAACAGCTGGGACACCAGATTCAGGGTATTGCTATTTTGGCAGATTAATTTCACCCCAGAACAAAATATATGTTTTGGCGGACACTATGAAACCTGGCCTGCAACAGCTGGGACACCAGATTCAGGGTATTGCTATTTTGGCAAGTGAATTACACCCCAGAACAAAATATATGTTTTGGCGGACACTATGAAACCTGGCCTGCAACAGCTGGGACACCAGATTCAGGGTATTGCTATTTTGGCAAATTAATTTCACCCCAGAACAAAATATATGTTTTGGCGGACACTATGAAACCTGGCCTGCAACAGCTGGGACACCAGATTCAGGGTATTGCTATTTTGGCAAATTAATTTCACCCCAGAACAAAATATATGTTTTGGCGGACACTATGAAACCTGGCCTGCAACAGCTGGGACACCAGATTCAGGGTATTGCTATTTTGGCAAATTAATTTCACCCCAGAACAAAATATATGTTTTGGCGGACACTATGAAACCTGGCCTGCAACAGCTGGGACACCAGATTCAGGGTATTGCTATTTTGGCAGATTAATTTCACCCCAGAACAAAATATATGTTTTGGCGGACACTATGAAACCTGGCCTGCAACAGCTGGGACACCAGATTCAGGGTATTGCTATTTTGGCAAGTTAATTACACCCCAGAACAAAATATATGTTTTGGCGGACACTATGAAACCTGGCCTGCAACAGCTGGGACACCAGATTCAGGGTATTGCTATTTTGGCAAGTGAATTACACCCCAGAACAAAATATATGTTTTGGCGGACACTATGAAACCTGGCCTGCAACAGCTGGGACACCAGATTCAGGGTATTGCTATTTTGGCAAGTTAATTACACCCCAGAACAAAATATATGTTTTGGCGGACACTATGAAACCTGGCCTGCAACAGCTGGGACACCAGATTCAGGGTATTGCTATTTTGGCAGATTAATTACACCCCAGAACAAAATATATGTTTTGGCGGACACTATGAAACCTGGCCTGCAACAGCTGGGACACCAGATTCAGGGTATTGCTATTTTGGCAAATTAATTTCACCCCAGAACAAAATATATGTTTTGGCGGACACTATGAAACCTGGCCTGCAACAGCTGGGACACCAGATTCAGGGTATTGCTATTTTGGCAGATTAATTTCACCCCAGAACAAAATATATGTTTTGGCGAACACTATGAAACCTGGCCTGCAACAGCTGGGACACCAGATTCAGGGTATTGCTATTTTGGCAAGTGAATTACACCCCAGAACAAAATATATGTTTTGGCGGACACTATGAAACCTGGCCTGCAACAGCTGGGACACCAGATTCAGGGTATTGCTATTTTGGCAAATTAATTTCACCCCAGAACAAAATATATGTTTTGGCGGACACTATGAAACCTGGCCTGCAACAGCTGGGACACCAGATTCAGGGTATTGCTATTTTGGCAAATTAATTTCACCCCAGAACAAAATATATGTTTTGGCGGACACTATGAAACCTGGCCTGCAACAGCTGGGACACCAGATTCAGGGTATTGCTATTTTGGCAGATTAATTTCACCCCAGAACAAAATATATGTTTTGGCGGACACTATGAAACCTGGCCTGCAACAGCTGGGACACCAGATTCAGGGTATTGCTATTTTGGCAAATTAATTTCACCCCAGAACAAAATATATGTTTTGGCGGACACTATGAAACCTGGCCTGCAACAGCTGGGACACCAGATTCAGGGTATTGCTATTTTGGCAGATTAATTTCACCCCAGAACAAAATATATGTTTTGGCGGACACTATGAAACCTGGCCTGCAACAGCTGGGACACCAGATTCAGGGTATTGCTATTTTGGCAAATTAATTACACCCCAGAACAAAATATATGTTTTGGCGGACACTATGAAACCTGGCCTGCAACAGCTGGGACACCAGATTCAGGGTATTGCTATTTTGGCAAGTGAATTACACCCCAGAACAAAATATATGTTTTGGCGGACACTATGAAACCTGGCCTGCAACAGCTGGGACACCAGATTCAGGGTATTGCTATTTTGGCAAATTAATTTCACCCCAGAACAAAATATATGTTTTGGCGGACACTATGAAACCTGGCCTGCAACAGCTGGGACACCAGATTCAGGGTATTGCTATTTTGGCAAATTAATTTCACCCCAGAACAAAATATATGTTTTGGCGGACACTATGAAACCTGGCCTGCAACAGCTGGGACACCAGATTCAGGGTATTGCTATTTTGGCAAATTAATTTCACCCCAGAACAAAATATATGTTTTGGCGGACACTATGAAACCTGGCCTGCAACAGCTGTGACACCAGATTCAGGGTATTGCTATTTTGGCAAATTAATTTCACCCTCAGAACAAAATATATGTTTTGGCGGACACTATGAAACCTGGCCTGCAACAGCTGGGACACCAGATTCAGGGTATTGCTATTTTGGCAGATGAATTACACCCCAGAACAAAATATATGTTTTGGCGGACACTATGAAACCTGGCCTGCAACAGCTGGGACACCAGATTCAGGGTATTGCTATTTTGGCAAGTGAATTTCACCCCAGAACAATATATATGTTTTAGCGGACACTATGAAACCTGGCCTGCAACAGCTGGGACACCAGATTCAGGGTATTGCTATTTTGGCAAATTAATTTCACCCCAGAACAAAATATATGTTTTGGCGGACACTATGAAAACTGGCCTGCAACAGATGGGACACCAGATTCAGGGTATTGCTATTTTGGCAAGTGAATTACACCCCAGAACAAAATATATGTTTTGGCGGACACTATGAAACCTGGCCTTCAACAGCTGGTACACCAGATTCAGGGTATTGCTATTTTGGCAAATTAATTTCACCCCAGAACAAAATATATGTTTTGGCTGACACTATGAAACCTGGCCTGCAACAGCTGGGACACCAGATTCAGGGTATTGCTATTTTGGCAAATTAATTTCACCCCAGAACAAAATATATGTTTTGGCGGACACTATGAAACCTGGCCTGCAACAGCTGGGACACCAGATTCAGTGTATTGCTATTTTGTCAAATTAATTTCACCCTAGAAAAAATCTATCCTTTGCCAGACAGCAGACAGTATTATACTAGGCTAGCCAAAGCTGGAACACCAGATTTAGGGGATTGGTATTTGGGCAATTGTATTTAACCCCTTAATAAAATATAGAAATTGCTATTCTTAGTTTCTAGGGGTGACAATTAGCACAGTCAAGCCCCTGACGTAGGATATAGCAAAAAAAAAAAAAACTAGTATTGATGGATTGATGGACTTGGTGGCAGCTTGTTCTTGTGCACCACAAGTCACAAAATGGCCGCCGATCAACCCATAAAATAAGTGACAGAAAAACGCTCTGTCTAGCCTAAAATCCAGTGAGCAAGTAACTAGCAGAAGTTCAATGATTCTCAGCTGTAGATCGATCCGTTCATTAGGTGCTGTTGCTGACTTTACCCTGCCTAATCTCGCCCTGACAGAAGCTGCGTCCTCTCCCTACACTAATCATAGCAGTATGACGTGCGGCGCTACGTGACTCAAGCTTAAATAGAGGCTAGGTCACTTGCTGCACTTGGCCAATCACAGCCATGCCATTAGTAGGCATGGCTGTGATGGGCTCTTAGGGCAAGAAGTAAAACGCTAGCTGATTGGCTGCTGTGCAGCCCTTCAGAAAGCGGGAAGTAATCGACGAACAACGAACCCGAACCCGAACTTTTTTGAAAATGTCCGGGTTCGGGTCCGTGCTCGAACTGTTCACTCAACACTATTCACGGACTCCTAATTGGATACGCTGGACCCCAGATGTTGCCTTCTGAAAGCAGTAAAAAGTGGTGAATAATTGAGGGATTTGAAGAAATGATTTAAGTCCAGACCTTGTGATGAAGTTCAATAAAAGCTTTAATCTTGGTAAATGTTTCTCCAACAGTTTCATCCTTTGTCTTGGTTCCCAGTAGGCTTGAGCATTAAAACTGTGGCAGGCAAACTCCTCTCTACTACATCTGTTGCTCTCTGGCTCTGCTGTACTGACAGGTTTAAATAAAATATCTGCTTCTGCAGGATGCTGCAACTTCTCTCTTTGTAGTCAGACTCTAGCTTAATCCAGGGAACTTTTCCTCCTGGCTCCTGAGGCTCCAATCTGTGGACTCTATATCCAGCAGAGCTTAGGGTGCTCTAGCTGGCTTGGGCATAGCACATCCAACAGGATGTGCACCTGCCTCTTTCCCCTAGCTGGGGTAACTGCAACTGAACCTTACTAACTAGTCCCCTCCCCTCCTTAGAGGGAGAGTTAGAATGGAAAGAATGGTTCCATTCTCTCTAAATGTAGCACTGCCATCCTTGCTGCCACCTACTGGTGAACCAGGTAAATTACAAGAACAGTTACAAGAAATAGGAAATGCACATTGTACAGGACCTGAAATAAATGCATAAGATGACATTGTATTAGCCCATAGGAGACAGTGGCAGGGTGTGGAAGTGGTACTGTCACTCAGGGACATTACATACCCACCTGCAAGCCCTGGCTTTGAATGCCAGCATTTCAAAATTGCTGGCCTTTGAAATTCTGCCACTCCGTCTGGTGGAGATGGATAGTTTTAAAAATGTCATGACGGCAGTTGTCCCACGGTACGTTGTTCCCATCTGCCATTACTTTTCCAGGTGGGCCGTCCCTACCCTGCACGAAGAAGTGGTGGAAAAAATCAAGTTTGTGTGCTAGGCAACACCATCAGTGGCAAGGTCCACATAACCACCAATACGTGGAAAACTAAGTGCAGGCAGGGACGTTATATCTCTCTAACTGCCCACTAAGTAAATGTAGTGGCAGCTGGGCCTGAGACGGAAAGAGGCTTGGCGCATGTCCTACCACCACCGAGGATTGCTAGACATTTCTTGGTGCCTCCTGTTGCCTCCTGTTGCCTCCTCCTCCACTTCCTCCTCCTGTTCCTCCTCTACTGCCTCCTCATCACGTCGGTGCAACACCTGCACCACTAATCTCAGCACAGCCAGGGGGAAACAACAGTAAGCTATTCTGAAACTCATATGTTTGGGGGGGAACATCCCACATTTCGCACGAGCTGTGGGCGGGCATGGAACAACAGACTGATGAATGGTTGGTGCCGCTGAGCCTCAAGCTCGACTTGGTAGTGTGTGACTACGGGTGAAATCTCGTTGCAGCTCTGGGCCTAGCCTGTTTGACCTACATTCCTTGGCTGGCACATGTGCTGAACTTGGTGGTGCAGGGGTTCTTGAAAAATTACCCTGATATGTCAGAGCTACTGCAGAAAGTGAGGGCAGTCTGTGCGTGCTTTCGGTGTTCTGACCTTTTTGCTCCTTACCTGTCTGCACTACAGCGTGACTTCTGTCTTTCCTCTCCCTGCCTGTATTTACAAGGTGGAACTCCACCTTGCACATGGTGGAGAGACTGTGCGAACAGCAGCAGGCGATCGTGGAGTTTCAGCTGCAGCATGCACACGTGAGACTCTCTGCAGAACAGCACCACTTCACCACCAAAAAGTGGACCTCCATGCGGGACGTGTGTGATGTGTTGTGCTATTTTGAGTACTCTGTCAACATAGCCAGTGGTGATGACACTGTAACATAGTAACATAGTAACATAGTATATAAGACCGAAAAAAGACATTTGTCCATCCAGTTCGGCCTGTTTCCTACAAGTTGATCCAGAGGAAGGCAAAAACCCCTGTGAGGCAGAAGCCAATTTTCATCACTTAAGGGGAAAAAAATTCCTTCCCGACTCCAATCAGGCAATCAGAATAACTCCCTGGATCAACGACCCCTCTCTAGTAGCTGTAGCCTGTAATATTTTTACACTCCAGAAATAAATCCAGTCCCCTCTTGAATTCCTTTATTGTACTTACCATCACCACCTCCTCAGGCAGAGAGTTCCATAGTCTCACTGCTCTTACAGTGAAGAATCCTTTTCTATGTTTGTGTACAAACCTTCTTTCCTCCAGACGCAGAGGATGTCCCCTTGTCACAGTCACAGTCCTGGGGATAAATAGATGATGGGACAGATCTCTGTACTGACCCCTGATATATTTATACATAGTTATTAGATCTCCCCTCAGTCGTCTTTTTTCTAAAGTGAATAACCCTAGTTTTGATAACCTTTCAGGGTACTGTAGATCCCTCATTCCAGTTATTACTTTAGTTGCCCTCCTCTGAACCCTCTCCAGCTCTGCTATGTCTGTCTTGTTCACAGGAGCCCAGAACTGTACACTGTACTCCATGTGTGGTCTGACTAGTGATTTGTAAAGTGGTAGGACTATGTTCTCATCACGGGCGTCTATGCCCCTTTTGATGCAACCCATTATCTTATTGGCCTTGGCAGTGTTACTATCCCACTTCTATGTCTCCCTGAAAAAAACACTTCAGGGGGAATAGGAGGAGGAACAGGGATCATTCACATGGTTATCAGGCCAGTTGTACACAGGTGGCTCAGAGGGTGGGTTCCTACACCAACAGCGGCCCGTACACACAGTTTTGGACGATGAGGAGGAAAAAGAGAGTGACTACAGTGCTGCAGTGCCTGTGCAATGACTGCCAAGTTGCCCACATTCTTACCAGTGCTGATTACTGGGTGGCCACCCTCCTGGATCCCTGCTACAAGGACAATGTGCCGTCCTTACTTCAGTCACTGAAGCCTGATCTGAAGATGCGTGAGTACAAGTGCACACTGGTGCGCTACTGATGGCGTTCCCAACTGACAGCGGGGGCTCAGTGGAATCATAAGGGGCAGACATAGTAACATAGTATATAAGACCGAAAAAAGACATTTGTCCATCCAGTTTGGCCTGCTTCCTACAAGTTGATCCAGACGAAGGCAAAAAACCCTGTGAGGCAGAAGCCAATTTTCCACACTTAAGGGGAAAAAAATTCCTTCCCGACTCCAATCAGGCAATCAGAATAACTCACTGGATCAACGACCCCTCTCTAGTAGCTATAGCCTGTAATATTATTACACTCCAGAAATACATCCAGCCCCCTCTTGAATTCCTTTATTGTACCCACCATCACCACCTCCTCAGGCAGAGAGTTCCATAGTCTCACTGCTCTTACCGTGAAGAATCCTTTTCTATGCTTGTGTACAGACCTTCTTTCCTCCAGACGCAGAGGATGCCCCCTTCTCACAGTCACAGTCCTGGGGATAAATAGATGATGGAAGAGATCTCTGTACTGACCCCTGATATATTTATACATAGTTATTAGATCTCCCCTCAGTCGTCTTTTTTCTAAAGTGAATAACCCTAATTTTGATAACCTTTCAGGGTACTGTAGTTGCCCGTTTCCAGTTATTACTTTAGTTGCCCTCCTCTGAACCCTCTCCAGCTCTGCTATGTCTGCCTTGTTCACAGGAGCCCAGAACTGTACACAGTACTCCATGTGTGGCCTGACTAGTGATTTGTAAAGTGGTAGGACTATGTTCTCATCACTGGCATCTATGCCCCTTTTGATGCAATGCATTATCTTATGGGCCTTGGCAGTAGCTGCCTGACACTGTTTTTGCAGCTTAATTTGCTGTTTATTAAAATTCCTAGATCCTTTTCCATGTCTGTGTTTCCTAGTGTTTTACCATTTAATATGTACGGGTGATTATTCCTTCCCATGTGCATAACTTTACATTTGTCAGTGTTAAACCTCATCTGCCATTTCTCTGCCCAAGCCTCCAACTATCCAGATCACTCTGTAGCAGAAAACTGTCCTCTTCAGTGTTAATTGCTTTACACAGTTTAGTGTAATCTGCAAAAATAGATATTTTACTGTGCAAGCCTTCTACAAGAACATTAATAACTATATTGAAGAGAATAGGGCCCAAACTGATCCCTGAGGTACCCCACTAGTGACAGTGACCCAATCTGAGTATCTACCGTTAATAACCACCCTCTGTTTTCTGTCACTTACTTACCCACATACAGACAATTTCTCCCCAGTCCGAGCATCCTCGTTTTATATACTAACCTTTTATGAGGTACAGTGTCAAATGTTTTGGAGAAGTCCAGATATACGACATCCATTGATTTGCCGCTGTCAAGTCTAGAACTTACCTCCTCATAGAAGCTGATTAAATTTGTTTGGCATGACCGATCCCTTATGAAGCCATGCTGATATGGCGTTATTTGCTTATTTTCATTGAGATACTCCAAAATAGCATATCTTAGAAACCCTTCAAACAGTTTACCAACAACAGATGTTACACTAACCGGCCTATAATTTCCAGGCTCTGTTTTTGGACCCTTTTTGAATATTGGCACCACATTTGCTATGCGCCAATCCTGTGGAACATTCCCTGTCAATATAGAGTCAGTAAATAAGGAGAAATGAGGAGAAAGTCGTCAATGTAGCTGGGACACCGTCAGCACCTCGGAAGGAAGGGTTAGCATGGCTTTGTCAGCACACTACGTAAACAAATGACACCATCTGACACGGATCATCTTAGCAGGAGGCAGCGTTTTAGCAACATGGTGGAACAGTACAGTACGTGTCCAGACGTCTGCACATACTAACTGATGGGTTCGCCCAATTTAACTTCTGGGTCTTCACATTGGGTACATGGCCTGAGGTTGTCCTTTACGCCTAGGAGGTGCTGGCCTGGCAACTGTATTGTCTGAACATGTGTTTAGCATAGCAGAGGGGGGTGATCACGGACAGTCGCATTCGCCTGTCCACAGCTCAATGTGGAATAGCTCACGTTCATTACAATGAACCAGGCATGGATCCAACAGGACTTGTCCGTGCCATGGCCAGAGTACAGTGTTATACCAGCCATACCCAGCCATTGTTATACTCCAGTGTAGTTTGTGCATTCTCTTTGCTATCTTCCAATGTTCTGGGGCCTCCACAAACCAAAAAACAAAACAAAAAATACTAAAAAAATAAATAAAAAAAAAGCCTGCACTGGCACACCCACATCCTCTATCTTCTACGCCACTTCTTCCTCTTCCGCCTCCTCCACCACTGGGACCTCCGCCTCCAGGCTAAAGATTGTTATTTCTTATATTGGCAGAGTAGAGAAGTATACCAGGCGCACCTAGACATTGTTGTACTCCAGCGCAGTTTGTGCATTCTATTTGTTATTTCACAATGTTTTGGTGCCTCCACAATACAAAAAAAAAAAAAAAAAAAGCTGGTGACCTCCGCCTTCTCCGCCATGTCCGCTTTCTCCATCTGTACCACCACATCTGCTTCTTCTGCCTGCACAGACACATCCACTTCCTCCTCCACTGGGACCTCCACCTCCACACTCAAGATTGTTATGTCTTATATTGGCAGAGTAGAAAAGTATACCAGGGCAGTTTGTGCGTTCTCTTTGCCATCTTCTCCCAATGTTTTGGGGCCTCAAAAAAGAAAAAAAAAAAAGGTTATGTTGTCTAGTGATGAGCGAGCATGCTCGACCGAGTACTAGTTTGGCTCGAGCATCGCTATGCTCGGCACATGGTGGTACTCGGCCAAGTATCTCATGTGCTCTGGCGGAATGCTCGAGTCTCCGTTTCGCGGATTTTAATCAGCCAATAAAGGTTCAGGTAAGTACTGTCCTCACTGTAATGAGACATTATAGTGATTGGCTGGCCGGAATGCGTCATCGGACGTTATATAGCACCCGATGACGCATGTTCGGCTCAGACTTAGTCAGGGAGAGCATCAGGTAGGGAAGGGAAAGACAGAGCAAGGAGCGAATTTAATCGATTTTAGTTAGAGAAAGCTTTTCAAAGGCCCAAAAGTCCTTTTAAGGACTACTGTATGGGTGTGTTTTAGATCAACAATATATTTAACAGCAGTGTCAGGGACATCTGTGCTAAGGAAGGGACAGATAGTGCAGGGAGAGAAATTTGCTGTATTTAATACCAAAAGCTTTTAAAAAAAACTCAAAATCCTTTAATCCCTTAAGGACCAGGCCATTTTTAGCAAATCTGACATGTGTCACTATGTGTAGTAATACATTTAAAACGCTTTTACTTATCCAGGCCATTCTGAGAGTGTTTACTCGTCACATATTGTACTTTATGACAGTGGCTAAATTGAGTCAAAAAATGTCATTTTTATTTATAAAAAATACCAAATTTGCCAAAAATTTAGATTAAATTAGCAAATTTCCAAATTTCAATTTCTCTACTTTTATAATAGATAGTAATAACTCCAAAAATAGTTATTACTTTACATTCCCCATATGTCTACTTCATGTATGGATCATTTTGGGAATGCCATTTTATTTGTTGGGGTCGTTAGAAGGCTTAGAAGTTTAGAAGCAAATCTTGAAATTTTTCAGGAAATTTCCAAAACCCACTTTTTAAGGACCAGTTCAGGTCTGAAGTCACTTTGTGAGGCTTACATAATAAAAACCACCCAAAAATGACCCCATTTCAGAAACTAGACCGCTCAAGGTAGTCAAAACTGATTTTAAAAACTTTGTTAACCCTTTAGAATTAATAGAAAATGGAGATGAAATTTCAGATTTTCATTTTTTTGGCAGATTTTAAATTTTAATCAATTTTTTCCAGTAACAAAGCAAGGGTTAACAGCCAAACTAATATTCTGTAGTTTGCAGAAACACCCAATATGTGGTTGTAAACTGCTGTATGGCCAAATGGCAGAACACAGATGGAAGGGAACTCCATATGGTTTTTGGAAGGTAGCTTTTACTGGAGTGGTTTTTAGACACCATGTCCCATTTGAAGCCCCCCTGATGCACACCTACAGTAGAAACTCCAAAAAAGTGACCCTATTTTTGAAACTACGGAATAAGGTGGCAGTTTTGTTGTTACTATTTTAGGGTAAATATGAGTTTTAGTTGCTCTATATTACACTTTTTTCCAGGCATGGTAACAAAAAATGGAAATTCTAAAATTTAATCTCTATTTGCCAATAACTGTGTGGAACACCTAAAGGGTTAACAAAATTTGTAAAATCAGTTTTGAATTCCTTGAGGGGTGTAGTTTCTTAGATGGAGTCACTTTTTTGGAATTTCTACTCTAGGGGTGCATCAGGGAGGCTTCAAATGGGACATGGTGTCAAAAAACCAGTCCAGCAAACTCTGCCTTCCAAAAATCATATGGCGCTCCTTTCCTTCTGCCCCATGCCGTTTGGTCATACAGCAGTTTACAACCACATATGGGGTGTTTCTGAAAACTACGGAATCAGGGTAATAAATATTGAGTTTTGTTTGGCTGTTAACCCTTGCTTTATAACTGTAAAAATGATTAAAATGGAAAATTTGCAAAAAAATTGCTGTTTTGGGACCGTTTTGATTTTTTGTTATTTACATAGGTGATCTGACAGGTTAGATCGTGTGCTATTTCTATAGAGCAGGTTGTTACGGATGCGACAATACCAAATATGACTACTTTTTGAGGGGTTTGTTTCAGGTTTACATAATAAAGCATTTTTGAAAAAAATGATTTTTTTATCGTCTCCACATTCTGAAAGCCATATTTATTTTTTATTTTTTGGGAGACTGTCTTATGTAGGGTATCATTTTTTGCAGGATGAGATGACGGATCTTGGGGTGCATATGACATTTTGGTCTCTTGCTATTACACTTTTTGTGATGTAAGGTGACAAAAATGGCTGTATTTATATTATTTTTTTTGCTGTGTTCATCTGAGGGGTTAGGTCGACTCCTGTGTTATTTTTATAGAGCAGGTTGTTACGGATGTGGCGATACATAATATGTATACTTTTTATTTATTTATTTATTTAAGTTTTACACAATAATATCATTTTTGAAACAAAAGAAAATCATGTTTTAATGTCTCCATAGTCTGATAGCCAATTTTTTAAATTTTTTGGGCGATTAACCTATGTAGGGTATCATTTTTTGCGGGATGAGATGGTGGTTTTATTGGCACTATTTTGAAAGGCATATAACTTTTTGATCGCTTGCTATTACACTTTTTGTGATGCGAGGTGACAAATGTTTTTTTTTTACACAGTTTTTATTAAAAATTTTTATGGTATTTACCTGAGGTGTTAGATCATGTGATATTTTTATAGATCAGGTTTTTGCAGATGCGGCAATACCTAATATGTATACTTTTTTTTATTTATTTTACTTTAACACAATAACAGCATTGTAGGGAAAAAAAATCATGTTTTAGTGTCGCCATAGTCTAATAGCCATATTTTTTTATTTTTTTGGGTGATTGTGCCATTTGGGGGCTCATTTTTTGTGGGATGAGATGGCGGTTTGATTGGTACTATTTTGGGAGGCATACGCCTTTTTGGGCGCTTGGTATTACACTTTTTGTGATGTAAGGTGACAAAAAAATGGCTTTTTTTACACCATTTTTTTTAGGTTAGGTCATGTGATATTTTTATACAGCAGGTTTTTACAGACGTGGTAATACCTAATATGAGTAGTGTATTTTATTTTTAAAAAATTTATAAAGTGATAAATGTGTTTTTTTTATTTTTACTTTTTTTCACTTTTTTTTTTTTTACATTTTTTTGACCCAGACCAACTTGGTTCTTGAAGATCCAGTGGGTCTGATGTCTATATAATACAGTACAGTACAGTACACTATATAATGTACTGTACTGTATTTTTACTTTACACAGTCTTTAGCAGAAGTCAGACTTTCTATGGCCTCTTTCACACTTGCGTTCTGAGAATCCGGCGGGCACTTCCGTCCCGTCGGATCCGTCAGAACGCAAGTCGCCTGAAAGCATTAGAAGACTCATCAGGATCCTGATCAGTCTTTGAAATGCTTTCAGGTTACCATGGCAGCCAGGACACTATTAATGTCCTGGTTGCCATAGTAGTAGTGGAGAGCAGTATACTTACAGTCTGTGCGGCTCCCGGGGCGCTTCAGAATGACGTCAGAGGTCCCCATGCGCATGGATCACGTGATCCATGCGATCACGTGATCTATGCGCGTGGGGCGCCCTGATGTCACTCTGGAGCGCCTCGGGAGCCGCACGGACTGTAAGTATACTGCTCCCCTGCTCCTCACTACACTTTACCATGGCAACCAGGTAACCATTCAGAAAAGGCTAAATTTCGGATCCGGCGATGCGCTGAAACGACGTTTAGCTTAAGGCCTGATCCGGATTAATGCCTTTCAATGGGCATTTAATTCCGGATCCGGCCTTGCGGAAAGTCTTCAGGATTTTTGGCCGGAGCAAAAAGCGCAGCATGCTGCGGTATTTTCTCCAGCCAAACAACGTTCCAGTCCTGAACTGAAGACATCCTGATGCATCCTGAACGGATTTCTCTCCATTCAGAATGCATTGGGATAATCCTGATCAGGATTTTTCCGGCATAGAGCCCCGACGACGGACAATGCCGGAAAAGAAATACGCAAGTGTGAAAGAGCCCTATTACCATAGCAAGCAGGATGCCTGTGAAGGCGTCCTGTTGCCATGGTTACCATCACCTGCTGCCAGAACAGAGCAGTGGGTGATGGGGAGGGAGGGGATCCCCCTCCCTCTGCGATTCCATCAAGAATCGGGGGCTGCAAGGGCACAGCAGCCCCCGATGGGAGAGGGAGGGAGCTCCCTCCCTATTAACCCCTTCCATACAGCGGTCCCTATGGACCGCAGCATGGAATGGGTTAAACGGCTTACATCAGTACCAGCACCGATTTAAGCCATTAAGCCATTTGAAGCAGAGTGTCAGCTATGTGCTGACACTCTGCTTCCACCACTGGCCACCGATGGATAATGATAGAGGGGGAGAGGAGGGGGGGGCGGCTTGGTTATCGCGCACGGGGGATCGCGCGCCCACCCATTCGGCCATTGATAAAATCAGGAGGGGTTTTTAGGGGGCACATTGAGGGCTGCAGGGGCGGGGGGTAATATTATTTGTAAACTTTAGAAGGTTCTGACCCAAGCAGTCACGGACTGCAGGGATCAGAACCTTTCAGCTGGCATTAGAAGCCTCAGATTGGCTAGTCTGTACAGACTAGCCAACCAGAGAGATAGCTGGCCGGGACCGCCCTTATTGGTCCCGACTGGTTAGCTAAGACCCATGGCTGTGTGTAACAGCCGGGTTCTCAGCGCTGTCAACAGTTTAACTGCAGGACGAGAATGTTCATTCTAATGCGTTAAGTACCTTCTACTTAGGACGAGCATTCTCGTCCTGGGTCCTGGAGGGATTAAGTGCTACTGTGTGTGTTTCACAGCAGCAAGATATTTTTATTTTCTAACTATTAGTGACATACTGTACATCATCTGCAGACTGACTCTTTAATAATCTGGGTCAAATCTAGTGTCCGTAATCTGTGGTGTTCTATAACCAATACTGTCCTGCCTCAGAAAACATTGTGTATATTACAATTTCATTAATCTGGACCTACTAATGTGACCAAAATCTGTGGGTTTTTGTATCCCAAACTGAACTGAATCTGAAAAAAGTGTGTATATTACAACCTCCATTAATCTGGGCCTAGTAAAGTGTCCACAATCTGTGGGTTTTTGTATCCCATACTGAACTGAATCTGAAAACACTATCTATATTACAACTTACATTAATCTGGGCCTAGTAACGTGTCCAGAATCTGTGGGTTTTTGTATCCCATACTGAACTGAATCTAAAAACTCTGTATATATTACAACTTCCATTAATCTGGGCCTAGTAAAGTGTCCACAATCTGTGGGTTTTTGTATCCAATACTGAACAGCATCTAAAAACACTGTCTATATTCCAACTTTCATTAATCTGGGCCTAGTGTAGTGTCCTAAATCTGTGGTGTTCTGTAACCAATACTATCCTGCATCACAAAATGGTGTCTTTAGTGGACAGTAAAACAATCTGCGCCACATCTACAGAAAAAAACATTAATCTGAAGAAGGCGAGCACAAAGGGACGGGGAAGTGGGCGTAATGCTAATGGTGCATTCAGAGGCCGTGGCCCTGGGCACAATAAAACTGTGCCTGCTGCCAATGCACCTGAAAACCCCTCAAAAATCCACCTTACCCAGCTTTATGTCCAAATTAGCTGGGCGGCACAGGAGAACACTGTCCAAGTCGGACTAGGGTGAACAGGTGGTCGGTTGATTGCTGAAGAAATTGCTTTCAGTCGGTTAAGCACCATGCTCTATTCCACTAAGTCCAGTCTCTGTAGCCAAGAGTCTGGTCAACTGAATCCTCACTCTGATCCTCCTTCCTCCCACCATGTCCCGTCTGGCCAAACAAGTGATCCCACACTCGGATATTCACATCACCTCTTTTCATCGCCAGTACTTGGTTTGGCTCTCTCGCCAAGCACGCTAGAAGAGGTACCTGAGATATTGTGCCCTGATTCCCAACCTCTTGAGCCTTCACAGTCTTAAGAAGATGACGGTAGTGAACGGCAATCATTTGTTCACAAGGTGGATGATGATGAGACACAGTTGTCAATCACTGAGGTTGTGGTTAGGTCAAGTGAGGAGGATGAGCAGAGTGAGGAAGTGGAAGATTAGGTGGTGGACGATGAGGTCACTGAGCCAACATAGGAAGGTGAAAAGCCGAGCGAGGACAGCAGTACAGAGGGGGAGAGATCAGCAACAGTCTGTAAGAGGCAGTGGGGTTGCAAACGGTGAAGTTGGCCCCCACCAAACAGGCCCGCAGCTGTTACACTGAGCAGCACCATGCGTAAATCTACCTTGCCAAGGGAAAGGTGTTCCGCAGTATGGCACTTTTTCGAGGAAAGCGCAGACGAGAAAAGAGTGGTTATTTGCAACCTGTGCCGTACCAAAATGAGCCGGGGCGTGAAGACTAGCAACCTCACCACCACCAGCATGATCCGCCACATGGTATCCAAGCACCCTAATAAGTGGGCCAAACGCCTGGGTCCACAATCTCAGTCTGCGGGTCCCACCACTGCCTCCACTTCCCCTGTGTTACGCACTGCTGGCGAATCCCCTGTTTAAGGCACAGGCCCGGATGCCCCTTGCCCAGCACCTGGACCTTCATGTACCGTCACCAACAACATCCACTTTCCTGTCCCAGCGCAGCATCCAAATGTCGATAACACAGGCATTTGAAAGCAAGTCCAAATACCCACCCACAGGCCATAGCACTAAATGCACAACTTTTGAAATTACTGGCCCTTAAAATGTTGCCATCTAGGCTTGTGGACATTGAGGCCTTCCGCAGCCTGATGTCGGCGGCCGTCTCTCGGTACGCAGTCCTCAGCTGCCATTATTTTTTTATGGTGTGAAAACGCTGCATTTCCCTGACCGCACACTGGGTGAATGTTGTAGAGTCTGGAAGTGAGTCATACTCTGGGATGGCAAAGGTGCTACCCACGACCAGGATTGCGGGCCCTACGTCCATCAGGGTCTCCGCCAGCAAACCCCCACTTCTCCTCCTCCACTGCCTCCTCCTCCACTTCCACCACTAACAGCTGTCAGCCATCAGTCGCTAGCTGGAAGCAGTGTAGCACTGCTGTGGGTAAGTGTCAACAGGCCTTGCAGAAGCTGATCTGCTTAGGGGACAACATACCGCCGCAGAGCTGTGGCGCGGTATTAGGGACCAGACCAAGCTGTGGCTCTCACCACTCAACCTATAACCAGGCATGGTTGTGTCTGATAATGGCTGTAACTTGGTGGCGGCTTTGGAGCTCGGCAACCTGACACACGTTCCATGCCTAGCCCACGTCTTAAACTTAGTGGTTCAGCGGTTTATAAAAACCTACCACAGTTTGGCAGAGCTACTCGTGAAGGCACGCCGCGTGTGCACCCATTTCCGCAATTCCAAATGTATTCCCATGCACCTTTTCCACCACAAAAGAAGTGTATATGGTTGAATCTTGTTTTCTCCTCCTCCTCATCCAGATTGTATATATTCCCTCCACTACAATTTTTAAAGACGTTCAGCTCACCAGCAGGCCCTCACCTATAATATTTTAGTGGGTCAGCTCACCAGCAGACCCTCAACCATAATGTTTTAGAGGGTAAGCTCACCAGCAGGCCCTAAACTATAATGTTTTAGAGGGTCAGCTCACCAGCAGGCCCTCAACCATAATGTTTTATAGGGTCAGCTCACCAGCAGGCCCTCAACCATAATGTTTTATAGGGTCAGCTCACCAGCAGGCCCTCAACCATAATGTTTTATTGGGTCATCTCACCAGCAGGCCCTCAACCATAATGTTTTAGTGGGTCAGCTCACCAGCAGGCCCTCAACCATAATGTTTTACAGGGTCAGCTCACCAGCAGGCCCTCAACCATAATGTTTTACAGGGTCAGCTCACCAGCAGGCCCTAAACCATAATGTTTTATAGGGTCAGCTCACCATCAGGCCCTCAACCATAATGTTTTAGACGGTCACCAGCAGGCCCTTGCTCCAAATGTTTTTGAGGGTCACCAGCAGGCCATCAATCATAATTTATTTATGCGTGTAATAAAGTGTGTATTGTTGTGCCGGTTCCTTGTAATTTTTGGTAGCCCTTTCACTTAGTGCATAGGCTTTATGAGTGTAGGAGTCCCACTACCTGAACAATTGTACCACAGTGTGAATGAGGCCCTCCTTTATGTGATATACAGGCTGTTTCGGAGTGCCTCTTGCTTTAAATTTTTGGCAGCACTTGCACTTTATATACAATTGAATATAAAGGAAAGAATGTTTCCTACCATTTTTTCCATAAAAATAGTTTTTTTTGTTTTTTTTTTGGGGGGGTGGGGGGTGGGGGGGGGTATTGGCTTTATTTTTGTCAGTCTGTAAAAGTGGTGCACAACTCGGACAACATGGTTCCCAGCAACGACCTGGGAGTCCAAGATGCATCCATACATCATCCCCATGCTGTTCCCGATCCATTTTGGTGGTGTTTCTGTCACTTTCTGACCTTTTCCAATGGACCAGGCACCCTCCCCTCTTCAGAGCAGGAGGTGCCTTGTTGTCTTACATTGACTTCCATTATACTCGGGTGCTCAGCCGAGAGCACAAATATCGCGGTGTGTTACACCAGAACACCCGAAACTTTGGTGCTCGCTCATCACTAGTTCCTCCTCCGTCTGCACCGCCACATCTGCCTCCTCCGCCTGTACCGCCATGTCCGCCGCAAGATTGTTATGTCTTATATTGGCAGCGTGGAGAAGTATACCAGGCGCCCCTAGCCATTGTTGCACTCCAGCGCAGTTTGTGCGTTCTCTTTGCCATCTCCCAATGTTTGGTGGTCAACAGTTACTAACCCCCTCCCCAAAAAAAAATAAATAAAAAGAATTAAGAATTGTAATAGGACGACCCATTTTGAATTCATCCAATTAATGTTGGAGTTAATTATTATGTGGAGTGTGTCTGTGAAGGTCATGAATTTTTTTAAAAAAAAATTAGGAACACCCCCATCATCCATCTTAACTGTTGTAGGAGAGGAAATTCTTCTGTGGAGTTTGTCTGTGACACTCTGGCAAATTTTTAGAATTTAGAACACCCCTTTGGCATTCGTCCTACTATAGTACGAGAAAAATTATTTTAATATATAGTTCTCAGATAGGGGATATGTGAGATCTATAACTGAGATTAAATTTTAATCCAGGACATACAAGCACCAAACTGTAACGCCCTTAGCTACCTGACACAGAATTGACGGACAACTTCCTACTGCATTTGAACTGCCGCCTCTTGGTTCAAGATTGTTATTTTTTATTTTTATGTATTTTATATCATTTTAAGTCAATTCCCTATCCAGGCTTTTATACTCATTTTGGGGCATTTGGCCCTTTCTATTGACTTTTTTTACAGCCATTTTAATGCCCCAAAGGTTTGGCTTCATTAACTTCAATGGGATTTGTTGTTCGGGGTCAAGTTTGGATTAAGTTCGGAACCCGAAGCCCCAAACTGAAACTGAACTGAACTGATTCATACTGATGCATCCTGATCAGTTTTGTTCCCATTGGCGTTTTTGTTTTTCGGCATAGAGTTCCGTCGTTGGGGCACTATGCCGGAAAAAAACTGAACAGGATTATCCCTATGCATTCTGAATAGAGAGAAATCCGTTCAGTATGCATAAGGATGTCTTGCGTTCAGTATGTGAACGTTTTTTTGGACGGAGAAAATACCGCAGCATGCTGAGGTTTTCTTTCCGTCGTGGCATGCGGAGAAAATGGATCCGTCCCCATTGACTTACTTGGGGGTAACCTAATTCATGTTTTCAGATCCTTTGCCGGATGCTGAATCAAAATCGCAGATGTGACTAGCCTAAATATTTATGTAATTTTTGGTGTCCAAAAAATTGTTACATCTATTAACTAGGTGACCTCCTTTCCTCAATATTATAGAGGGGTCCATCTGTTTCTATCACAAGTAAAAGAAGTTTGGGGTAGTATGATTTATTTGTCAGAGAGATATTATTGTATTTATTATACTTTCTCGTGGTTGGGATTAGAGTTGAGCGAACACCTGGGTTTTCGGGTTCGAGAAGTTCGGCTGAACTTCACGAAAATGTTCGGGTTCGGGATCTGAACTTGACCCCGAACCCCATTGAAGTCAATGGGGACCCAAACTATTGGGCACTAAAAAGGCTGTAAAATCGCCCTGGAAAAGGCTAGAGGGCTGCAAAAGGCATCAAAATGTAGGTAAATCTCCTGCAACCAAATGTGGATAGGGAAATGACTTAAAATAAAATAAATAAAAATTAACCAATATCAATTGGCAACTTGGAGGAGGAGGTGGAATAGGAGGTTGGGGTGGTGTCAGGTGGGAATGCTATGAGAATTGAAGTTCTCATCACAGCCAAAAAGGATTCATGTTTGCCTGCAGTGCCACAGGCCTTATTCAAAGACTCAAGGCCAAGGCAACCATACATTGGAGTTGTTGTTCACATCACAGCCAGGAAGGATTCATGTCTGCCAGCATTGTCACAGGCCTCATTCACAGACCTAGGTTAATGGCAACCATACATGGAAGTTGAAGTTGTCATCACAGACAGGAAGGAATCATTTCTGCCTGCAGGGCCAAAGGCCTCATTCAAACATTCAGGCCCCACGGGACCCACAAAGAGGAGAGTTAAAATCAAGCGAAGACAGTATTGATTTCACCCAGCAATGCCACAGGCCTCATTTACAGATTCAGACCCATGTCATCCATAAAGAAGAGAGTTACAATCATGCCAAAACAGTATTGATTTAACCCAGTAGCGACACAGGCCTCATTCAGTATTTCAGGACCATGGCACCCGCAAAGAGGAGAGTGGTCCCGTAACAGCAACACAGACCTCAGGTCAACCAGCAATGGAAAAGGCCATTATCATTTATGTAGGCCCCTGACATGCAGACAGAGGAGAGGTCATTTGACAGTAAAAAGAGGTTAATGTCTCCCACCAATGCAGCAAGCGATGAAACAAAATATAGGCACTCAGACAACCAGACAATGGGGCGGTCATTTGACAGTAAAAAGAGGTTTATGTCTCCCACCAATACAGCAGGCGATGAAACAAAATATAGGCCCCTGACAACCAGACAATGTAGAGGTCATTTGACAGTATAAGGAGGATAATGTCACCCACCAAAGCAACAGGTGATTATCTGAAATGTAGGCCCCTGGCACCCAGACAGAGGAGAGAGGTCCCATAGCAAAAAATCAAGCTTCATGTCACCAGCCAAAGCAGCAGGCGATTAACAGAATTTTAGGCCCCTGACACCCAGACAGAGGAGAGGTTCATTCAACTTGTGGTTGCCCCCAAAATAATGATACAATTAAAAAAAATAGGATTCAATACAGAAGTGCCCTGGAGTACAAGAATGTATGATTGAGGGCGAGGCAGTTATAAATGTCTTTTCTGCACAAGGTACGGACAAGTCCTGGGGGATCCATGCCTGGTTCATTTTAATGAACGTGAGCTTATCCACGTTGGCTGTGGACAGGCGGCTGCGTTTGTCTGTAATGACGCCCCTTGCAGTGCTAAATACACGTTCAGACAATACACTGGCCGCAGGGCAGGCCAGCACCTCCAAGGCATAAAGGCAAGCTCTGGCCATGTGGACAATTTGGAGACCCAGAAGTTGAATGGGGTAGAACCATAGTAACATAGTAACATAGTATATTAGACCGAAAAAAAGACATTTGTCCATCTAGTTCGGCCTGTTTCCTACAAGTTGATCCAGAGGAAGGCAAAAAAAAACTGTGAGGCAGAAGCCAATTTTCCCTACTTAAGAGGAAAAAATTCCTTCCGACTCCAATCAGGAAATCAGAATAACTCCCTGGATCAACAACCCATCTCTAGTAGCTATAGCCTGAAATATTATTACACTCCAGAAATACATCCAGTCTCCTCTTGAATTCCTTTATTGTACACACCATCACCACCTCCTCAGGCAGAGAGTTCCAGAGTTTCACTGCTCTAACCGTAAAGAATCCTTTTCTATGTTTGTGCACAAACCTTCTTTCCTCCAGACGCAGAGGATGTCCCCTCGTCATAGTCACAGTCCTGGGGATAAATAAATGATGGGAGAGATCTCTGTACTGACCCCTGATATATTTATACATAGATATTAGATCTCCCCTCAGTCGTCTTTTTTCTAAGGTGAATAACCCGAATTTTAATAACCTTTCAGGGTACTGTAGTTGCCCCATTCCAGTTTTTACTTTAGTTGCCCTCCTCTGAACGCTCTCCAGCTCTGCTATGTCTGCCTTGCTCACAGGAGCCCAGAACTGTACACAATACTCCATGTGTGGTGTGACTAGAGATTTGTAAAGTGGTAGGACTATGTTCTCATCACTGGCATCTATGCCCCTTTTGATGCAACCCAATATCTTATTGGCCTTGGCAGTAGCTGCCTGACACTGTTTTTTACAGCTTAGTTTGCTGTTTATTAAAATTCCTAGATCCTTTTTAGTGCTACCGAGTGTTTTACCATTTAGCATGTACGGGTGACTTGCATTATTCCTTCCCATGTGCATAACTTTATATTTGTCAGTACGTGGAGGATTGTGCACACGTACTGTTCCACCATGTTGTTGAAATGCTGCCTCCTGCTATTACGTTCCCTATCAGCTGGTGGTGCAGTTTGCTGTGGCGGAGTGACAAAACTTTTCCACATCTCGGCCATGCTAACCCTGCTGTCTGAGGAGTTGGCCGTGACAGAGCTGCATTGGTGACCTCTTCCTCCCCTGCCTCTGTCTTCGCCTTGTGCTTCCACTTTTCCCCCCGTGTCAGTTGGGAATACCCTCGGGAGCGCGTCTACCAGCGTGCGCTAGTAGTCGTGCATCTTCCTATCATGCTCCATTGCGGGAATTAAGGTGGGCACGTTGTCCTTGTACCGGGGATCCAGCAGTGTGGCAAGTAGTCAGCACAAGTTAAAATGTGGGCAACTCTGCTGTCGTTGCGCAGGCACTGCAGCATGTAGTCTCTCATGTATGCCAGGCTGCCCCGAGTTAACGATGAGCTCTCCTCTGTAGGTGGTATATCGTCTGTGTCCTCTGTATCCCCCCAGCCACGCTCCAGTGATGGCCCTGAGCAGCGTAGGGTGCCACCCTGCAGTGAAACTGGTTCCTCCTCTTTCTCCTCTATCTCATCTTCCTCCTCCTCGTCCTCCAGAAGTGTGCCCTGGCTGTCCACATGTGTACCTGGCCTCTGCTGGTGCAGGAACCCACCCTCTGAGCCACTTCTTTATGACCTGCCTGAAACCCTGTGAAATGCCCCCTCTTCCTCCTCCTCTTCCTCCTGTGTCGCATCCTCTTCCATCATCGCCGTAATATTTTTTTCAAGGAGACATAGAAGGGGTATTGTAATGCTAACAACGGCCTTATCAGCACTGGCCAAAGACCGCAACAAGGTACACAGGTCTCGCACGCAGGCCCAGTTACTGGTGATGAAGTGGTGCTGATCTCAAGAGCGACTGACCCATGCATACTGCATCTGAAACTCCACTATCGCCCGCTGCTGCTCGCACAGTCTTTCCAGCAAATGTAAGGTGGAGTTCCACCTGGTGGGCATGTCGCATATGAGGCGGTGAGCAGGAAGGCCAAAGTTACGCTGCAGCGCAGACAGGCGAGCAGAAGCAGGGTGAGAACTTCGAAAGTGCGCACATACGGACTGCACTTTCAGCAGCAGCTCTGACATGTCTGGGTAGTTTTTAAGAAACTTCTGCACCACCAGATTCAGCACATGCGCCAGGCAAGGGAAGTGCTTTAAACCGGCTAGTCTCAGAGCTGCAATGAGATTTTGCCCATTATCTCACACCACCAGGCCGGGCCTGAGGCTCACCGGAGCAACCACTCATCAGTCTGCTGTTCTATGCCCCTCCAAAGCTCCTGTGCGGTGTGGGGTTTGTCACCCAAACACATGAGTTTTAAAATCGCCTGCTGACGTTTACCCCGGGCTGTTCTGAAGTTGAGGGTAAGGTTCTTTCGATGACCGGATGTGGGGGTTGTAGAAAAGGAGAAGGAGGAGGATGATGCGGAGTAGGAGGAGGAAGCAACTGGAGGCAACGGATAATGTCCTGCTATCGTCGGTGGTGGAAGGGCATGCGCTAAACCACTATCCGCCCCGTGCCCAGCCGCTACTACCTTTACCCAGTGTGTAGTTAGGTAGATATAGTGACCCTGGCCGTGCTTACTGGTCCATGTATCTGTGGTTATGTGGACCTTGCCACAGATGGCATTGCGCAGCGCACACTTGATTTTATCCTCCACTTGGTTGTGCAGGGAAGGGACGGCTCGCCTGAAAAAGTAGTGGCGGCTGGGAGCAACGTACTGGGGGACAGCCACCGCCATCAGCTGTTCGAAACAGTCCGTCTCCACCAGACGGAATGACAGCATTTCAAAGGCCAGTAATTTTGAAATGCTGGCATTAAGGGCCACGGCTCGAGTGTAGGTAGGTGGGTATTTCCTCCTTGTTTGGGAGATGGACAGCTGAATGCTGCCGTGTGTGACATGGTGCAGATGCTTAGTGATGGTGTCGTATGTGGTGGTGTTGGTGGAACATCGTCTGTTTGCTGCTCGCCAGGTGCCATGGTGATGCCAGAGGTGGAGGGAGAGGCCAAGCCAGCAGCAGAAGAGGGAGCAGGAGGAGCATGAGAGAGTTCCTTGTTTTTAAGGTGTTTACTCCACTGCAGTTCATGCTTTGCATGTAGATGCCTGGTCGTGCAGGTTGTGCTCAGGTTAAGAACATTTATGCCTCTTTTCAGGCTCTGATGGCACAACATGCAAACCACTCGTGTCTTGTCGTCATGACATTGTGTAAAGAACTGCCACGCCAATGAACTCCTTGAAGCAGGCCTTGGTGTGCTCGGTGCCTGGGTGCCGTGGACAGTAGCAGATGTACTGTCTCTGGAACGGCCACTGCGCTTTTGCACCCTGCTCCCTTTTTTGCTGTGCTGTTGCCTCTGTGCGACCACCGCCTCTTCCTCAGAACTGCACACGTCACTATCACGACCTTCAGTCCAGTCTGGGTCTAGGACTTCATCATCCTCCACATCATCTTCCACCCATTCATGACCCCTGACCTCCTCGTCGGTCTGCACATTGCAGAAAGCCACAGCAGTTGGCACCTGTGTTTCGTCATCATCAGAGACGTTTTGTGGCGGTATTCCCATGTCCTAATCCTGCAACAAAAGTGGTTAAGCATCAGTCCATTCAAGGTCTTCCTCTTCTGGGGAAGGGCTAGGTGGATGGGCCGGGGAAACCCTGCCAACAGAGTCATCAAAAAGCAAGAGACTTTCCTGCATGATTTGGGGCTCTGACTGCTTGGCTGATTTGCAAGGGGGTGAGGTGGAAGACTGATGGGCATGCGCTGCAGGTGCCAACTCTGAGCTTTCTGCAGAGGATTGGGTGTTAGATACTGTGAAGGAACTGGAGGCACTGTCAGCCACCCAATCTATTATCGCCTATACATGCTCTGGCTTCACCATCTGTAGAGTGGCATTTGGGCCTATCAAATAACGCTGCAAATTCTGTCGCCTACTCGCACCAGAGAAAGGTGTTTGACTTGGAGAGGTAGTTGGCGCTGAACTGCCACACCCTCTCCCAGCAACAGGAGCACCACCAACACCACCACGACCATGCCCACGTCCCTTTTTTGATGTTCTCCTCATTATTTGTGTTCACCCACCAAGCTGAAAGATTGGTCTCACTCCGGTGTGAATTTACCTGCCACTAGTCGACAATTACATTCGCTAAGGCAGTGCCCGTGTCATAAAAATGCTCTGTGGACCCAGAATAATGTTTTTTGTGCCCAAAATACACTGATTCTCAATTTCTATCGGAAATGTAAACATTTTTTTTTTGTTCGCTGTATGCACAATTGGTTTGTGGAACAAGAACAAGTATTTTTCTAATAAAATACAGAAAATTAGTATTTCACTGCTGTAAATTGAAATTAATTATTTATACTCTGGATGCACAACAGTTTTTTTGGCCTAAAAAACTGCTTTTTTCAATAAACCCCAAAATGCAGTTTTTAACTGCTGTACATTAACCCTAGGTACACACCTAAGCGTTTTTCAGCGCGTTTCCACGCGCTGAAAAACGCACATCATGTGAAAGGCCATGTATCCCTATGGGCATGGTACACATTTGGGCGTTTTACAGCGCGTTTAAACGCGCTGAAAAACGCCTAACACAAACGCTAGTGCTTGAGCTTCTTTGGGGCGTTTTTTCAAGCGTTTCCACCCATTGGAATGCATGGGAACGCTCCAAGTTGAAGATATGCGCGTTTTCTATTTAAAAAACATGCACACGCCAGTGTTGCACGGCCTGGCATGGCCCGTGTGTATCATGGCAGGCATTTGTGTGGCATCAGCGGGGCATGGTGTACACATGTGCGGATGTCTAGTAGGATTAATGCGGCAGCCTGATAACGGGTTCCTTGCAAATCACTACGCTGTGTGCTGCTGCTGCCATTCAAATGCCTGTACTTGTTTTTCACGGTCCATGCCTAACATGATGACCTTGCTGTGTGGTTACCCTCTTAGTACGTTGCTTTGTTTAAATTTTTTTTTTTTTTTGGGGGTTTTGGCCGCTGTGTAGACAATGTCTCATCCCTTTGCAGCTACGCCATGGCTAAACTATAAACTGTGTGGATTTTGTGTAGGCCCCAGAACATACTCCTCATATCTAGCAGTCGTTATAGTATTTTCGTTTAAAGGGGACCGTAATGGGATCCGTTCTTGTTTTTTTGTATTTTATTTGGTAAACCTGTATGTGTGTGTCTGGCTGAGGCCATGTAAGTAAGCCTAGATCAGTGTAATTGTCCCGCTACATAGCTCCTGCACCATTATGAACGTGGTTGTCCAGAGTTATGCCTTAGGCCCCCCCAAATGCACCTTGTGTGCCCAAGCCATACCAAAAGAGGACAATACGATTTGTGAAAGTTGAAAAATTTGCCTCTTTATAAACAAACACGAAAAATACAAAAACAACATGCCAATTTCATTTGAAATGTACAAAATCAAGTTAGGAAGGCATTATGCCTCTATTGCTTCCAATTGCCAGGGAAGCGCACCCTCTGTGGACATGAAGTAGCGGGTAAAATGATCCCGAACATGTGCACCATGTGCGTTGCCACGGACTGCGGTGAGCTGGGTCGGGCCAAGACTATGACAGAGTGTGTCCTCAAAATTGAACCCATCGCGTTGGCGCACAAAGTTGTGCAGGACACAAGCCGCTTTTACCGCCTTGATAGTGGTCTCGATTTTAAAATGTATTGGCGAATGGAGGAACCGCCATTTATTTGCCAGAATGCCGAAGGCACACTCCACCACCCTTCGAGCTCATGTCAGCCTATAATTAAACAGGAAGTGAGGTCAGCCGGCGCTCGCCGATGATGCGGTGCTGCGGGAAGGAGCGTAGCTCCACGTAATAGTGACGAAGAGATCCCAGCACACAAACTTGCTTTTGAATCAATGCTTCTTGTTTATTGTTTTTCCTTCATATGGTTTCTGGTAACGCGTTTCGGCGATCAGCCTTTGTCATCAGGTACATAGCTATAGTGTGTCACAAATATATAGAGAATGAACACAAATGAGCTCAGATGACACCGCCTACCAAGGGGGCGGGCCTTCACTCGCAACTAATCAAAATTGCCAAACAATTACATGCTCAATGTAATGCAAAGTTGATCAAAACCAGAACAAGAAAAACGAAAGGTATCTAAACTGAAGTGTACTATACCCCAGTAGTTCAGCGGATCTGGTGACTCTAGAAGAAAGGAGAGACAATATCTATAAGTGTGGTATATACAAATTTCTTATATCTAATCTAAGAAGGACAATGAATCGTCATGATTGAGGATCAGAGATGAACAATTTCATAATCGCGATTGAGGCCATTGGCATGCAATGTGTTAACTGTGTGCTGGGATCTCTTCGAGCCTATAATTAAAGACCCTTCGTTCGGTAGTTAGGCCTCGTCCGCCACAAAGACGTAAGGCATGGCGGGAAAAGTCGTGCCTGGCAGAAGTTGAGGGGCTGGTAGCTGGAGGGAATTACGTGCCAGCAGCCTGCCGAAGGTGGAGTGGCCAAATACAGCAGAGTCTGAACTCCTGCCATAAGCCACCACATCGATATAGTGGAAGCAGTAATTTGCATCCGAAACGGCCATTAACACAACTGAAAAAAATTTTTTATAATTATAATAGCGGCTCCCACTCCGGATGGGCTTAACGACACGGATATGCTTGACATCAATGGCCCCCACGCAGTTCGGAAAATTGCAGGTCCGCTGAAATCCATCCGCAATATCGAGCCACTCTGCGGTCGTCGGTTGAGACATCACTTCAGACTTTAGAACGTCCCACAGGGCCACACATGTTTCGCGTATAATTAGGCTAGCCGTGGATTTGCCAATCAGAAAGGCAAAATGTATACTGGCCAAAGACTGCCCTGTTGCCAAATACCTATAAAAATAAATCAAAAACACATATTAAAATATGTTATCATTTTTCTTTCCCAGTTAATTTGTTAAAAAGCAAATGGAAGAGCCTGAAGGATGCGTTCATCAGACATCGGAGAAAAACGAGAGAACAGAGGAGCGGATCCGGGGCAAGTTACAGCACATCCTATGTGCATGCGGAGCAGATGGCTTTTCTAATCCCATGCACCGAAATGCGTAGGTAAATACGTCACAAACACTGTTATTCAAGCACCTACAGGCATGTTTGAACTATGTAGCTGGGGATGTTGGAATGGCCATTAATAAAAGAAGATATACCACACAAGAAAAAGTCTCAGTACAAGATACTATTGATTTGCAATACCGGTTAGGCAGACCAAAACATAATGAGACACATAAAACTATGGGTTCCAAGGAGAATGATACTATGACTCCAGGAGACAAAAAATAAAATAATCAGCTACACGACACATTACATCAAAAGAGGGGAATATGTGCACATGTCATTTTAGGGCACAGCCAAAAAATAGGCCTCATCATATTTGCATGGCACATGCTGTGGTTTATGCATTCCGCTATAAGGCCATGGCCTACGCTAGATACCCCACATCCTGGTACAGGATGACAGCGTATATGGCACATGGCAGCGTCAGCACGTCGCCTATGATATGCGCAAAACTAATTATGTTCTCATTTGTTTTCACAGCACAGACAGTAGCTGGGATACAGCCGAGATGCAAGAGGAAGAAGAGGAGGAGGCAACTCAGGACAGTGATGGTGGCCCATCCATGCTGGCAACCAGCCCGCCGGGACCCAGCTTCGAATCAACTGTGGCTACAAGTAGCCCCCAAGAACAGCAAGAGGCTAATCCCCCAAGCCAAGCAGCGAAAAGGCCCCGAAGAACGCAAAGCCAAAGACAGGAGGATCGGCTAATTGATGTCCTGGATGCACTGGCTCATCCTACCCCACGCCTCAGTAGTGAGGCATATTTTCTACTAAGCCTGGATGATGACCTGAAAAAAGTCCCAAGCCATTTCCAGGCTGAGGCCCGCCAAAGTCTCATAAGGGGGATCCAAGCATTTATCACGCCTCAGTCCGTCCAACCTCAGCCCATACCACCACCACCACCACCACAAACCCATCCCCACATGCAGCAGCCACAATATCCATACCCACAGATGTCTCAACAACCCAACCCATGGCCGCCAAGACACCAAATGCCTTATCAATATGGATCCTCATCCCTCGGCCCCAGCACAAGTGCCCAAATGCCTCCAGGAGGTCATGGGCCGCCCATGCGCGAGAGTGCATGGCCCAGCGAGGCGGATTATTCTGGAAGCCAATATCCTAATCAGTAAAAACCAATTTAAATATCTGATGTGGCCTGCGGATGTGTCTGAGATAGGGACCGGATTTTATGTTTACATTATGTATGTCTAAAATAGTTAGGTTGCATTTGATTTGCGCCATTGTGCGATTGTACCATACTAAGTAAGAAGTAAATACTTTTTTGTGTCCCCAATACACATACTAAAATATGTTTGAGTACAAAAATGTGAATAGTGTTTCTATATGAGAATTATCCATGTACATTTATTATTGTCCACATTGTTATGCTTGATCAAATAACGGCTATGGGCCAAACCTCACCAACACCATACAGGGACCCGTGTTATTCGAACAACGGGCAAAAACCATACAGACTGACAGAAAGCACACCGACAGCTGCATATACATCAAACACACACACTCAAACATGATTAATGTCCCCATAATGATGATACTTACCGCAAGGTTATTAACAGCCGCTGAACAGGTGGGATACAGTCACGCATGAAGGTGTCCTGGCGTTGCAAATGTCCCGACATCACCCCTAGTAGTTCATCAAAACTGTTTTAACAAAAAAACGTGTTTAGGAAATCTAACATACACATATACGGCCATCTTAGGAACAGGAAAACAAACAACGGTCACATCAGACACATGTGGCTACTAACCTGGATATGGACATCCGTGTGTAGTTCATGAAACTGTCTTCATGTTCACGTAAGTTCTGGTACAAAGACCAGAACTGACCCCTACTATCACGGTCCAATAGCAAAGGATGAATCCAGAAACGACGTGAGGTCTGTCTCCGTCGCCGCAAACGCAACAGCAATACGCCACATACCATAGCTGCCACCTGCGTTTGTCGCCTATACTCCATTTGAAAGGCCAAAACCAAAAACTACACTATCCGACAGTAACACACCAACTCCCAATTTGGCGAACAGTCTGCAACTTTCATATAGGTGAGCCTACATTTTTAGTGGATCTGGAACCTGTCAATCAAAAAAACGCCTCAAAAACGCGCGTTCCTTAAATGCAAAAACGCCCATGAAAACGCGCGTTTGTCGCGCGAAAAAACGCTCTAAAAAACGCACACTCCAAAAACGCTTAGGTGTGTTCCCAGCCTAAAAGTTGATATTTATACTATGTATGGATACCAGATTTGGGGACCCAGAACACGTATTTGGTCACGAAAATTCACAAATGCAGTATTTAACTGCTATAAATTGTAAATAATTATTTAAACGACGGATGCACAACTGTTTTTTCAGCCTAAAACACAGCTTTTTTCAATAAAACCCCAAAACGCAGTTTTTTACTGCTGTAAATTTAAATTAGATATTCATATTGTGTATGTACTGCTGCTTTGTGAAGCAGGAATTTTACTTTTTTCACACAAAAAAAAGAATAATGCACTATTTCTCAGCTGTAATGTGAAATCGATATTTATGCGGTGTATTTAAAAATGCTTTGTGGATCAGGATTTCCACTTTTTTGTCAAAAAATACACTTATGCTGTATTTCACAACTGCAATGTAAAATAGACGGTCGTAATGGGTATTTCAGACTGTTTGGTGGACCTTTAATAAAGTTTTTTTTCTATAAAAAACAAAGAAGCACTATTTCCATGCAGAAATATAAAATATGTAGTTGGACGGTGTATGCAGAACTGTTTTGTGGACAAGGAATACGTTTTTTCCCCCAAAATTACACGGATTCTTTATTTCACCGCAGAAATGTCAATGATATATTTTGGCAGTGTAAAATAGGCTTGATGGATCAGGATGACCACTTTTTTTTTTTTTTAAGTAAAATACACTGATGCACTGTTTGATAGCTGAAATTGAATATACGGTTTAGTGCATAGTATACACAAATCCCAGGCTTATGTCACCCCTTAAACATACAAAAGGTGATATAGGGGACTTGAACAGCCATAAAAAAAAAGTTTTTTTTCCTTCACTGAGCAACAAAATAGGATTAGGCTGATGTCCCTGGCAGGCTGGCAGACATGCAGTAAATTGCAGTGCCTAAAATGGCCACTGACCCCCACCTCAGTAACAGATGGATTACAAAAAAAAATCTCCCTGGCAGTTGCTGGGTACAGAAATGTTGGATTGCTGAGGCTCCCTCCCTGTCTATGTGCTGTATCTTGTGAATTAAAGTTGCACAGGTTCTTCAGATTTCTGCCCTATTCTGCCCCTGATCGCACCAGCAGCAACCTGGCTCTAATCTCAATTCAGCAGACTGACGTGCGGCACTACGTGACTCCAGCATATAAAGAGGCTGGGTCCCATGCTGCACTCAGCCAATCACAGTCATGCCATTAGTAGGCATGGCTGTGATGGCTTCTTAGGGCAAGAAGTGCTGTGCAGCCCTTCAGAAAGTGGAAAGAAATCTCCGAACAACGGACCCAAACTTTTTTGAAAATGTTCGGGTTTGGGTCCGTGTCCTGAACACCCTAAACTCTGTATAGTTCGGGTTCGCTCAACTCTAGTTGGGATCATCATATGACCAGTAGCTAGGACTACATGGAATCTTTGTGTGACATCAAGTCCCATACCACTGCCACAACAAAATACAATGGTCCAGAATAAAGGATGACCTTTCACCACTTAATCTTCATGCATTCCCCATATAATGCCGGTTCTGGAGCATCAATTCTTGTGGCTCTATTTTGTGTCACTTCTTTGCTATTTCTACTAGAAGTTATCAGTAAATTGCTAGCAGTTTGCCGTAAGGGCACAGAGGGGTGGTAACCAGTTGAGGGTGCGTACCTGCACAGACTCACTCTATACAATCAGTGCCTCTATTTTGAGCCTGTGCAGATACACCCCCCCCCCCAACTTGTTTAGACCCCTATGTACTCTTAATGCAGACTTCTAGCAATTAATTAATAACTTCTAGTAGAAATAATAAAGGAATGGTATAACATAGAGCCATAAGAATAGATGATCCAGAACTGTTATTACATGGGGAATGTGTCAAGCTATTAAAACAGGCATGTCAGGAGTGGTGAAAGATCCGATTTAATAAGTGCTTGCACATAGAGTCATTCTAAAATGTGGCTCAAATTGGTGCAATTTGGCACAACTAGGAGTTATACAGTGTTAGTAGGAAGCGTGTGGCTTTGTCGGAAAGGGTGTGTGGCTTAAGATGTAATATGTTATACAATCACTGAATGCCGAATTTAAAAAGGAATAACGCGTCCGAATTGAGCCTATCACTGAAAAATAACAAAGATGCTAAAACATAGCTTTTATTAATTTAGACTAAAAACAAAGGGTGCTTTAATTCATAAACTTGCCAATGCATGGGAATCCCTCATCAGACGGTGAGCTCAAAATGGCATTTGCGTGCACACTCCTGCCGTCCTACACTAACACAAGGGATCCACACATAACACATTCAAAGTCACATCCGGTATTCTACCAATGGGGCAGATTATGTATATAAGTCCGAATGTGACAAAATATAAAACAAGTTCAATTTTGCGCTATTGCCAGGGCATACAGGGCCAATATTGTGTGCCCCCGCTTAACTATGAGTTTCATCTACTTCCAGATTCATCAGGAGCCAAGTGTATGGAGATTACTGCCTAGACGCTGCCACACTAAAATTCTGTGGCGGCGTCAGCCGGCGCTATGATGGCCGTTCTGCCAAAATTCATGCATAAAATTCTGTCTAAAAGAACTATAAACCAAGTAGCCAACCAGTAGTTGGTAAAAAATTAGTCAAAAGTGTCTAGCCCTACTCCATATTTATCATCCAGCCTGAGCCACCATGATAAATCTGGTGCAGGTCTAAACAGTCTAAAACAGTTTATGCTACCTATAGGTGTAATAAATCTGCCCTAGTGTGTGCAAAATGAGACTCGCTGTTGCATTAAAGTTGCATGACTATTTTAGGGTTCAATTTGCTTTTACATTATGCACAATTTAAGATTTGTAATACCCAACAGACACTGAAGACAAAGAATTAAATAAAAATAAAATCTGGCATTTTGCAAATGTATTTCCGTCACACACAACCTAGATTGAACTTTATGTAGAAAAATATGCTGTGGCTGAAAAGGCAGAAAGAAAGAGAGAAACAAATACAATTCTGCATATCATAACCATTCCTTTAAAACATTTTCAAGTTAAAGTTCCTTTAAGGCAACTATCTAGCTTAAATTAACATCAAGCTTGTTTTTTAAGGAAATTGAACAAAAATAAACGTAACAGATCTGAAAACTTGCCAAATTGTTTTGTTCATGTAGTCCTGAGATATTTCCCCTCCAGTTATCGATTTATCCTGCTATCCATGGCCAGCTGCAGGTTCAGAGAGTGCAGACATAACAATGATTTAATATGCTAGGTGACATCTTGCATTGAAGCAGAGTTCCTTAAAATGGTTGAAAATGTATTGTTTTGGATTTTGCAGCGATTCCAGTGTAGCATTTAGATGTTTCCTTAACTAATTTATGTTGCAGGGAACAATAGAAGCTGGAGGTTCCAAAAATGGTTTACAGATGGAGATATTAGTCCTGGTTAATTAAGGTCGGTGTCTGCCATGTAAATTACATAGTCTGTGCGCGGGAATGAAATTGTGATTTTGGTAATCATTTATTGCATTTTATGCCATAGATAATGATGGATAAGCATGATGCCTCTGCCCACACTTTGCCCTTGCCATGCCCCCTTCGAAATGAAAATTGCTAATCCCAACTAGAAAAGTTGAAGAGGCATTGAAAAAAACCAAATCCAGTGGATGTGTGAATTTTCTAAGGCAAAAACAGGTGTAGGGTGGTATGTTATATTCCCCCCCCCCCCCCCCACAGTCCCTAGCTAGTAGAGATTAGTGAAAACTGACCAAATAACTCAGGTGTGAACTCAGCCTTACAGGTCAAATTTAGCGTCAAGAAAAAGCGCACTCCTTTTACACAGTCGGCAGCTGATTCCACATAGCTGTCTACAAAACCTGTCCTATTAAACGCTTATGCAAGTAGAGACCCACCACCACCACTCCACAGGGTGGAGAGGGTGTCAACAGTAAGTTTGTGTTGACGTCACTGATTATTTTGCCCTTTCTCTGATCCGGCAAAACAATAACTCCCAAAAAACGGATTCTGTCTGTGGAGCATCTGTTTCACTCGGTCAGCAATCCATCAGTATAGCTAAAGCCAAAAAAAACAGGAGTGGATCCAAAACAGAGATGAAATGTGAATGAAATATTTGCATGTCTTCTGTGTTTTGTACCAACTCCTGCTTTTGGCTACCAAATCATAAGCCAATTCTGATGCAAAATAGGGACCATGTCATGCAGATCTTACAGCTGTTACATAGACAGGATCTGTTGTGAGTCTCATTTTTACTTCCTTCTGACAGATCAGAAGAAGGGTCAAATAAATGATGATGTCAGCAAGGCCGAAAGGCAAAATAGTGGCCCAGTCATGAAGTGAGGAGGGTGGAAACAACATGAGTAGTCCACAAAGAGGCCCTATGGCATAGTGGTGAGATGGAAGCAGCATGAGGAGACCACAAAGTGGCCCAATGATAGAGACTGGAGGTGGCGGCAGAAACATCATAAGGCCACAGAGTGGCACAATGACAGAGCGTGGAGGTGGCGGCAGCATTAGGAGGAGGCCATAGAATGGCACAATGACAGTGTGGAGGTGGCAGCAGCAGCATCAGGAGGCCACAGAGTGGCACAACGAAAGAGTGTGGAGGTGGCAGCAGCATCAGGAGGCCATAGACTGGCACAATGACAGAATGTGGAGGTGGCGGCAGCAGAAGCATCAGGAGGAGGCCACAGGGTGGCACAATGACAGCATGGAGGGGGCAGCAGCATCAGGAGGCCACAGGATGGGACAATGACAGAATGTGGAGGTGACGGCAGCAGCAACATTACAAGGAGGCCACAGGGTGGTACAATGACAGTGTGGAAGTGGCAAAAGCAGCATGAGGAGGCCACAGAGTGGCACAATGACAGGGTGTGGAGGTGGTGGCAGCAGCATCAGGAGGAGGCCACAGGGTGGCACAATAACAGTGTGCAGGTGGCAGCAGCGGCATCAGGAGGCCACAAAGTGGCAAGGTGACATAGTGTGGAGGTAGAAAACACACACACACAGAAAAAACAAGGAGGGAGGTTAGAGAAAGAGCCTAGTAATCGGACTAACTAACCCCTGAGGTGCCAACAGTGGTGGGAACACCGTATAACAATAAAGCAGTATACTGGAAGTCTCTACTTCCAAGTCTTGGATGTTAAAAATATGTGTAAAGGGTGGGGGAGAAAGCAGCTATGAATAGCGTTAGTACAAACTAGACGCTTGGATAATCCATGCTTAAAAAGGAAGAAAAAGAGTACTGGTTTATAGTCTGTTTTTAAGAAGAAACTCGATTTTCATTTGACTATATCCCCATCAAATATCAGAGACTTAGTTAAGTACCACTCCCCAGGGCAATTTGATAATTGATTGGTATAACTTTCTATCCTTTATGTGGTACAGAAGGAAATAGTTCACTTTTGCCTATTAAAAGGTAGAAATAAACCACATTTCCATATTAAAGGTAGGAATAAAAACACATTTCCAAATTGTTGAATTATAAAAACATATAGATGCAAATAGGTGCAAATCTTGATCTCCTCACTTCGCTGGGGGGCTGTCAAACAGGTTAAGCTCAAGACGCCTGAGACAGTACCCCCCGGCCGGGATCACGCTTAGTATGTTAGAGGTTGCAGTCAGCACACATATCCAGGGCTTCGGTTCAAACTCTTTATTAGGTTATTCAGGCTCAACGCGTTTCGGGGTGTGGAATAAGTAACGTCTTCCTCAGGAGCAGATGATTAAAAATACATACAACCCTTACATTTTTATAGCCATAAGAGAAGGTAGCAGCATCAGGAGACCACAGAGTGGCAAGGTGACAGTTTGAAGTTGGCAGCAGCATCAGGAGACCACAAAGTGGCAAAGTTACATAGTGTGGAGGTGGCAGCAGCATCAGGAGACCACAGAGCGACCCAGTGACAGAGTGGGGAGGTGGGTGGAAATACCAGTACCAGCTGAAGATGGTGGGTGAAAGAAGGAGCACTTGGCATGTGTGGCATCAGGTGGGTGGCAGCATCAGAATAGTAGCTGAGGCATATAGCCAGAAGAAACCAGTCTCTTTTGGTAAAGTGTTGGTGTGGCACCATGGATGATCTAGTCTGATGCATCAGGCATTGGTGGGTGGAAATCTGGGCTGATCCACGCCTGATTCATTTTGACAAAGGTCAGTCTCTCCACATTTTGAGTGGACAAGCGAGTTCTTCTTGGGGTACCCATGGCCCCCACCACACTAAACACCCACTCTGATGCCACACTACTGGCCAGTCAGGACAGCTTTTCCAGGTCAAACTCTGCCAGTTGTGGCCACAAATCCAGTTTGGCTGCCCAGTAGTCCAGCAGATCTTCAATGTGGGGTGGCAGGGTTCTGTCCAAGTATGCCACCACCTGCTAGTTCAGGTCCTGCTCCAGGTCTACCTGCTACTGCTGGTGAGTAGTTTCTTCACTAGGTGGGTGAAGAAAGCTGTTCATCAGCGACTCTAGAATCAAGTTGCTGCTGATAGAGCTGGAACTGCTCCTACCCCCCCATCCTGCCACAGCAGCCATAGCAGAGGAACGTAAGCTCAGAGGGCCCCCTCCCCCGTCAGACCTGCAAGAAGATGGATGATGGCACAGATAGGCAGCGGCCAACTGACTACATAGGATGTCTCTATAGTAGTTCAGTTTGTTCTCCCTCTCAGCTGGTGTAAAAAAGGCCCCCATTTTGGACCAGTAGTGAGGGACCAACAAGGTGGAGACCCAGAAGTCATCCCTCCGCCCAATGGTGACAATTCGGCTGTCACTACGCAAGCGAGTGAGCATGCATTGGATCATTTGTACAAGTCACTCGGAGGGACTCCCTGTCTCCATCTCCACTGCATACTGCCCCGGTGTGTCTGGGTCCTCTGCCCTGCCTTCCTCATTGCCCTGTAGCTCCTCTGGCTGCTCCTGCTCCTCCTCTCCTGTCACCTGTGTAGAAAAACTACCTATTTTGCTACACATTGCCTGTGCTCCAATGTCCTCCTCCCCCTCCTCCTCCTCTTTCAGTTCAGCCCCCACAGGGTTCATGTGGCAATGAGATCTAGGCGCCATGTCTCCAGTCCTCTGACCAGCCAGATTTACCAGCATCTGTTCCAGGACATGAAGCAGCGGAATGACGTTGTTTTTCCTGTAGTCCTGGCGACTGACAAATAATGTGGCCTCCTAAAAGGGCAAACTGCATGTGTTACGCATGAGCTGCCACTGGCTGACATCGAAGTTACACAAGGCAGTATTCCTGTCTGCTTGTATCATCAATAAATCGTTTATGCCCTTTCTCTGTACGTATAGTCAGTCTACATATGGAGGGTGGAATTCCAATGGGTGGAAACATCGCATATCAGCCTATGTTGGGGGATGCCGTTCTGCTGCTGTATCTCAAGGAGGGTGTGCTTTGTTGTGTACGAGTGGCTGAAGTGCATGCAAAGTTTCCTGGCCCCTTTTAAGATGTCTTGCAGAGGGGTGGAAGACTTCAGGAACCGCTTGACAACCAGATTGAACATGTGTGCCATGCAGGGCACATGGCTCAGCCCTGCTTGACGCAGCGCCGACACCATGTTCTTTCTGTTGTAGGTCACCATGGTTCCGATTTTGAGTTGTCGTGGAGAAAGCCAGGATTTGATTTCTTGATGAAGGACATGGAGCAGTTCCTCCCTTGTGAAGACAAGGCAGAAGAGAATCTCTTCTCCTCTGGCATCCCAGAGGAACAAGTCCCAGAAAATCAGAAGAAAGAAAAATCCAGCTCAGCTCGGGTGACTCGTATTCATAGACTTTATTCCAGCGGTAAAACTTCATACAAAATGCGAAAAACTGTTACGTGTTTCAGACCTCCATAATATCTGGGTCCTTCTTCATGACAAACACACAAAGTAAGATGGAAGCTGCCCCTGATATACACCCTCCAGAATCAGGCAGACAAGCAACACCTGAATAGAGGAGGTGTCAGAGGGAGGTTCCACACAAACCTCACAAAACACTACATAAACAAGCAAAATAGAATAAAAAAGATCCTAATATAAAAAGATAAACAATATGCTGATGTATTGAAAGACAGACATAGTACAATCAGTACTGTAAAATCAGATCATGTCGCTTGTTGAGACCCTCTGGTTGCCGGGATCCCAATTGAAAGATCCAAAAGGCCTCTCTGTTAAGAAGTTTTCTTCTATGGTCTCCACCTCTAGGGGGTAGAGAGACCCTTTCAATACCCTGTACCTTTAATCCAGAGATATCACCCGCATGAACAACCTCAAAGTGCAAACTTGCAGCAGAAATATTGCGGTTCTCATGGTGTGGTATATCAGATATATGCTTGCGGATCCTGTTTTTCAGGGGATTAGTAGTACAACCCACATATTGTAAAGAAGGGTGTCGATGGGGGCTAAATTCTCCCCCTACATTGCTAATATTTTCATGGCATGGTGGGAGGGTTGTTTTCTCCTCATCGACACCTCTCCTTTTTTGGATCGTCTACTCTGGTATGGACGTTATATCGATGATACACTGATGGTGTGGTCTGGTGATATGGCGTCCATACCGGAGTTGATCACTTATTTCAATTCTTGTGTTTCTTCCATACAGTTTGTTTTTCAGTATGACTGTGCTGAGATTCATTTTTTGGACCTGTGTCTGAGGGGGAATGTCCACACTCGGAGGGTTATTACATCTACCTATCGCAAGGAATTGGCGGGGAATACTACTCTATTTGCCCGTTCATGTCATCCACCACACATTATCAGAAATATCCCTAAAGGTGAATTGATTAGTGCCCGTCGCAACTGTTCTGATGATGACATCTATGAGAAAGAAGCGTTTAATGTAAAAAACAGACTTTTGCGTAGGGCGTATTCTCAACATGATATAGACCGGGCAAAGAGAGCAGTTTCTGACATAGATAGACATACTCTGGTTTTTCCTGATCTTCAGTGTAAATCAGATGTCTCTGTGTCTGAAAAAAAGTCTACTGAAAAAAAGTCCACATATTTTGTCACACAATATAGCAAGGAGCTCCCTGCGATTTGTAAAATAATAAAAAAATATTTTCACATTCTTAATATTGATGGACAATGGTCTGATATTGTCTCCAATGGTGTCAAATGTGTTGCCAAAAGAGCCCCCACCCTCAGCAATTTGGTTAGCCCCAGCTTTTCTGTGAAAAAAACACTACAATACCTACATGGCTACATTATAAAGGCAGCCATAGGTGTGGCCACAGAAAATGTATTTGTTGCAAACACATGGTTACAGATAAAATATTCAGATCGACTGCATATCGCAAACAATATGACATACGATCGTATATCAACTGCAACACTAAACACGTCGTATATCTTATTACTTGTGACGTATGTTCTTTACAATATGTGGGTTGTACTACTAATCCCCTGAAAAACTGGATCCGTAAGCATATATCTGATATACCACACCATGAGAACCGCAATATTTCTGCTGCAAGTTTGCACTTTGCGGTTGTTCATGCGGGTGATATCTCTGGATTAAAGGTACAGGGTATTGAAAGGGTCTCTCTACCCCCTAGAGGTGGAGACCATAGAAGAAAACTTCTTAACAGAGAGGCCTTTTGGATCTTTCAATTGGGATCCCGGCAACCAGAGGGTCTCAACAAGCGACATGATCTGATTTTACAGTACTGATTGTACTATGTCTGTCTTTCAATACATCAGCATATTGTTTATCTTTTTATATTAGGATCTTTTTTATTCTATTTTGCTTGTTTATGTAGTGTTTTGTGAGGTTTGTGTGGAACCTCCCTCTGACACCTCCTCTATTCAGGTGTTGCTTGTCTGCCTGATTCTGGAGGGTGTATATCAGGGGCAGCTTCCATCTTACTTTGTGTGTTTGTCATGAAGAAGGACCCAGATATTATGGAGGTCTGAAACGCGTAACAGTTTTTCGCATTTTGTATGAAGTTTTACCGCTGGAATAAAGTCTATGAATACGAGTCACCCGAGCTGAGCTGGATTTTTCTTTCTTCTGATTGTATACTCTCGCATCCAGGTGCAGCATCCGTGCACAGAGGGTGTTCTACAGCTGGTGAGAGCTGCCTTGCTTCTTTCTATAAGTCCCAGAAAAGGTACCAAACTGAGGATGAAAACCGTATGCGCCAAAAAATGGCGACTTACCCGTGGACTCCTGCTTACGGTTATTGAAGGCAAACTCTGCTAGAGACCAGCCCTCCTGGTTCTCAGCCACAAAACACCTTAAGTAGGTCTCCAGGTTTTGGTTAGTACGCTCTATCTGCCCATTCAACTGCGGATGAAAAGCAGAAGAGAACGAAAGTGGAATGCCAAGATGAGAGCAGAACGCCCTCCAAAACCTGGAAACAAACTGCGTACCCCTATCAGAAATCACATCCGAGGAAATACCATGTAATTTCACGATGTTATCAACAAAAACATGAGCAAGAGTCTTAGCATTGGGCAGACTAGCTAACGATACAAAGTGAGCCATCTTGCTAAAACGGTCCAGAGCCACCAAAATCACTGTTTTCCCGGAGGAAAAGCTGGGGATAATGGTCACCTCCTGACAAGATCCTATCAGCTGACCCTAGACTGCTGTGCAAACATTTAGACCCCAAAGGTGGGAATAAACGTGCCCCTGTGCCTAAGATTGATTTAACCCTATAGTCCCTGAAATAGTTGACAAGGGGGGGAAAAAGCAGCCTGCTTCCTCTAATTCTGGAGGAAGCAGGTGTATAACTAACAGCCTAGACAGTTCACAAACGGAAACCAAAAACACACTTATCTTTGAAGAAGATCCAACTTGCCTAAGAGTGAGAAAGAAGCTATAACCCGCAAGGGACACTGGGTAGGTGCTTGATTTAAACTCACACAAATGACCCCACCCAGTGCACCTGAAGGGAGGCAGGTACAGCTAACTCCAAGTAAACAGAAAACTACACACATGCTGCCAAACTGACAGACCTCAGCACCTCACTAGAGCAGTGCATGACAGGTGCAGAGTCCACCACTTGGAAAGGGAGGGACTTCAGTACCAGAAACTTGGCCAGGAGCACATTCAGCTTCTGTGCCATTGGATGAGTGCACGCATACTGTTGTCTCTTGGCAATCACTTTGGTGATCGATTGTTGGCGGAATGACTGACGAGGAGTAGGAGGAGCAGTAGCATCAGGACCAGCAGATGATGTGAAGGACAGAAAGCTCTCTTCGGCTGAGGTGGTGGAGCCCTGACTGCCTGAATTAAGGTGCGTGCCGCTGGGTGATGCAGCAGTTTATGCAGTAGGCTGGACCATACATCGGAGCCAAGGTTCTCTCAGGCCACTTTATGGTGATGCTGCATATGTTGACGCAGGGCCATGGTGCCAACATTGGCACCCTGGCCATGCTTCACCTTCTGCCCAAAGAATACCTCCTCTGGCTGCTTAACAAAAAAACTGCCACACCGCCGAGTAGGTAGTTTTACCCCCAACACTCCGCACTGTCTGACTGCTACCGCCGCTGCTTCCTTGAACCCCTGCACCATTACTTTCAGGGCAGGTAGGTTCCTGCAAAGCGGGTGGTCTACCCCGGGCACGTTTGGCTCCACACCTCCTAGCGCTGCCACCCTGCTGACTCCCAGCCACGCTAGCGACTTGCTGGCTCCGCTTCAGGCTCACAGGCGAGCTACCACCCTCTTCTCCCAATGATAATGAAGCCCCTTTGTTACCAGGCTCCCAAGAGTGATCAGCTACATCATCATCATCGAGTACTGTCTGCACGTCACTGATGTCCTCCTCAACGGTCTCTGGGTCAGGAGTCTGACCGCTCGCAACACCAGATCCATGCCACTCTCCTTATCCTTAAAATACGGTATTTAACAGCAGTGTCAGGGACATCCGTGCTAAGGAAGGGACAGATAGTGCAGGAAGAGAAGTTTGCATTTTTTACTACCAAAAGCTTTTCAAAGACCCCACAATGCCTTTTATTGACTACTTTGGTGTGTTTCACAGCAGAAAGATATTTTTATTTTGTACCTATTAGTGACATATCGTGAACATCATCCGCAGACTGTGTCTTTAATAATCTGGCTCACATTAAGTGACTATAGTGTGTCGCTTTGTGTAAAAAATAAAGTACTACATCAGCAAACAGTGTCTGTACCGCAAATTCCATTAATCTGAGTCTCATAGTGTCCATATTCTGTGGATTTATATGACATACTGTCCGGCCTCCCCAAACAGTTTCTGTATTTTAAATTACATTAATTTGGGCATAATATACTCTCCATATCCTGGGGGTTTATGTGACAGATAGTGTCTGGCATCCGAAAACAATTTCTGTATTTAAAATTACATTAATCTGGGCATAATATAGTGTCTATTATGTGCTTTTATGTGACATATACCATCCTGCATACGAAAAAAGTGTCTGTATTTCAAATTGCAACAATCTGGGTCTAATATAGTGTCCATATCGTGTGCCTCTCTGTGTCAAATACTGTATAACTGTTGAATCCAGTGTATTTTGGGGAAATGTACATTATTTGTGCAACATTTAGTGTCCACAGCGTGTGCCTCTCTGTGTCAAATACTGTACCACAGATGAAGCCAGTGTATTTTGGGGAAATGTACATTATTTGTGCAATATTTAGTGTCCACAGCATGTGCCTCTCTGTGTCAAATACTGTACCACAGGTGAAACCAGTGTATTTTGAGGAAATGTACATTATGTGTGCAACATCTAGCGTGTGTACATTTCATACATATCACTAACAAATCCTATGCTACTGTACGTGTGACATACTTTTAAGCATATATAACATTTAATATTTAGAATGCGGCCAGTAAGTGACGTGTAAGTTGCCGTGATGCTAATAGTGCACGCAGATGCCGTGGCCATGTGGCGCAAGTAAAAGAATGTAGCTGAGGGCCTACAGGTGCGCTAACCCTCTAAAACAGTAATGTCGATGGCGAACCTTTTAGAGACTGAGTGCTGAAACTGCAACCCAAAACCAACTTATTTATCGCAAAGTGCCTATATGATCATTCACCCTGAATAAAACAGTCCAATTTATTATATCTTCCATATTCCTTATCATTTAGCTATAGCTGTAGAGTGCCAGTTCGTGCCACATGTCCTGTTTGGACACCCAGTAGTTGTAAGACACAGAGGGATCACTGAGGATGCTGACACAGTCTGCTATCTACTCCTTTACCATATTCAACATTTTTTTCCATCCTTGTGACACTAGGCCGCGCATCAAGGTAAGGGTTCTGGCGTGGTGTCATGAAACCGTCCTAGGCCTTGGAGAGTGTTGTCCTGCCTCTGTTGGAACTGGTGTGTGTTCCCGTCATCTTCCCTCCTGGGTTGCCCAAGGAACTACGTACTCTGCTGCCAGCGTTGTCAGATGGAAATTTATTGAGCAATTTTTAAAGAAAGAACTTCTGTTATTGCACCATTTTGCTAGTCCTCTCCACCATAGGAATTAAAGAGGATAAGTGCTCTTTGTAGTGGGGGTCGAGAAGGGTGAACTGAACAACCAGTATTCGCTGTTGTGCAAAATGCGCAGAATCAGGGTCACAGGAAGGGCAGTAAAACATAAAGTCAGCCAGAGTCCCAACAGACAAGACTTTGCTGTCCTCATCAGGAGGATGACTCTCAATCTCCTTCTCCTCTTCTTCCTCTCCTGCCCATCTATGCTGAACAGATGGAATAAACCTGCTATGGTTACTACCTTCTGTAGCGGAGGCAACCGTCTCTTTCTCCTCCTCATCATCATCATCCAATTTACACTGATAAGATGAACTGAGGGTGGTCTGTCTATCACCCGGTGTAATGTCTTCCCCCTATTCTACCTCTTCTACATGTAAAGCGTCTGCCTTCATTGTTATCAGCCAGCGTTTCAGCAGACACAGAAGTGGGATGGTTAGTCTTATAATAGCGGCATCGCCACTCACACTCTGTGTTTATAAGACATACTAGACCATGCTGCAGCTGGAATTCCACTACTGCCTTCTGCTGCTCACAAAGCATGGCCAACATATGTAATGGAGAATTCCAGAGCGTGCTCAAGTCGCACAACAGTCGGTTATCTGGCAAATACAAGCCAGACTGTCAGCAGCTGTAGATGTCTTTCTGAAATAGTGACGCACATGGCACACCTTCACCAGTAGCTCAGGCAAATTGGGGTAGGTTTGGAGAAAGTTGAGAACACATGGGCTAGGCATGGTATGGCCGGATCTCGGACATTAAGGAGGGATCCACATGGCCATATCAGCATTTGTCCCATTTAAAAGTTTGACTTCTTCACTGGGCAGAGGTTGTTTTATGCCCAGTGATTAAGATTCTATTATTAGGACAGGTTTTATAGGAACAATTTCCCGACGTTTTGCTATGGTCACTGGGCAAAGTTGTTATTCTGCCTGGTGAGGGCCGTGCTTGTCTGAGGGCTGGCCCTGTTATGTTCCAGTGTTTGAGTTGTTATTGTTATGGTTTGAGTTTATGACTACGCTGTAAAATATGTTATGGTTACTTGGTTATTTATGAGTTCTTAAACAGACCATGCCATTACTTAACCTTCACTCTCGTGTGTTATGTTTTTATATATATTAATGTATAAGTTTGGGATGTTTGTTGTGCATTGTACATATATACTGTATGATTTCCATGTGTTTGAGCTTGCCGAGCTACAAAGCTGCCAGTAAGTTATGGCCATTATCAGACACAACCAACCTGGTCCCTTATACCCTGTGTGGGGAGTCGCTCTGGTAGACAGCGGTGCGGGTGCAGTACCGAGGCAAAACAAAGAGTCCAGGATGTGCAATAAACAGTGTTTTATTCACACTGACACAAAAATAAACAGCAAACAGTCTTTTGGTGGTAATTCACACATGCCAGAAACAAGGAGGCAAAACAAAAACAGGCCAACACAGGTTCAGTCACCTGGGAGGTGTAGGTGCAGGTTCGCACCAGGCTGTCGGCCCAGCCGCAGGAGAATCCACCTTCAGGTAGCCAGGAACAAAAGCCACCTCCTTGCTGAGCTCTTTCCTCCAGGACAGAGAACTCCACAGCCCTGTTATCAGGCTCCAGGATAATCACCACACTCAGCTGCTAAGGAGGCTGCCTTTTAAAGGCCCGGATAAAGTCCGGCCTGGACCGTGGGGAGTAGGCACCCACCCAACTCTTTGCCTACTCCCAGTAAGAGCCGGCCCGGATTAGCTTTGCAGCCAAACTAAGTAACAGAGTCCAGCAGCACTAGCTGCTGCAGACCAAAAAAAACCCGGCTCTTACCTCACCGAGGCCAGCAACCTCGGTGACACGTACCTGCCATCGAATATGACACCTTGCACCCTCTTACACCTGCCACAGCTCTGCTTGTCACCCAAGCAAATGAGTTTCAGCACAGCTTGTTGCCGCTTTCCGACTACCGTGCTACACTGCTTCCAGCTACTGACTGATGGTTGACTGCTGCTTTAAGATGAGAATTCTGAGTTTGCAGTGGAGGAGGAGGAGGAGAAGGGGGGGGGGGTTGCAGCCACTAATCTAGGTGGTGGCGGAAATCCTGATGGAAGTAGGGCCCGCAATCCTTGGTGTCGGTAGCACCTGTGCCATCCCAGCGTATGACTCGCTACCGGCCTCCACAAGGTTCACCCAGTGTGCCGCCATGGAACTGTATCATCCCTGGCCAAAAGCACTTGTCCATGTGTCCGTCGTTAAGTGGACATTCACAATAACTGTGTTGGTCAGAGCATGGGTGATGTTACGTGACACAATTGCCAATATAATTCGGTAACTGCACACAGAGAAAAATAGTGGCGGCTGGGGACTGAGTAACAAAGGACGTCCACCGCCTTCAGACCGAGGAAAGCCTCAGTGTCCACAGACCTAAATGGCAATATTTCTTGGGCCAGAAATTTAGAAAAGTGCGCATTTAGTGCTATGGCCTGTGGGTGGCTGGGTATTTGCGTTTACGTTCAAATGCCTGGGGTAAGGACATCTGTACGCTGTGCTTGGACACAGAAGTGAGTGTGCAAGCTAATGGTGCCTGCAATGGCCCAGCTGCAGGGTAGGAGTCATCCAGTCTTGCGTCTAGGACAGAGGATTGGCCAGCACATAACACAGGGGTGGAAGAAGAGGCAGTGGTGTGAGCCACAGACACTGATTGTGGACCCAGGGGTTCAGGCCACCTGTTAGGGTGCTTTGATTCCATGTGGCAGATCATACCGGTGGTGATGAGGTTTCTAGTGTTCACAACCCCTACTCATTTTGCCTCCAGTGTACTGGCTTCCCCCAATATGTTCCCGGGTTTGAGTTTTTATTTTTATGGTTTGAGTTAGAGTTAATGAATAGGATGTAAGATGTGTTATGGTTATTTAGCAAATTACAATTCTTTTATCATCCCCACTTTCCTCAAAAAAATCACAAGACTGCGGAACACCTACCTCTTGGCAAGGTAGATTCCACAAGGGGTAACAGTTGCGGGCCTGTTTGGTGTGGCCCGCCTTCTCCTGTTTGCCACCCCACAGCCTCTTCCAGCCTGTTGCGGTGCTATGGATCCCTCATACTCTATCCTGCTGTCCTCGCTTGGCTTGCCAGCTTTCCAGGTTGGGTCAGTGTTGTCATTGTCCCCCATCTCCTCTTTCGCTTCCTCACTCTGGTCATCCTCCTGACTTGTGTTGAGCTAACAAGACCCACATTTACAACTGTGTCTCATCCGCAACATCCACTTCGTGAAACACTAATTGCCATTCCCCACCGTCATCTTCTTCTGACTGTGGATGCTGAAGAGTTTGGGGATCTGTGCAAAGAATCTCCTCATGTCCCTCTTCAGGGCGGGTCAGCTCACCTGTAGGCCCTCACCTACATTCTTTTACAGGGCAATCAAAAATATTGTTACAATTTCAATAAAACATTTTTGTAGCCGATGCTGACTGCCATTCCATGCGCTAACTCTGCAATGTAACATTACCACAATGAAAAAATATTCTAAAATTTCTATAAAATTTTATTGTGGCCAGTGTTTTTGATAATATCTCTACAATGTCCTTGCACTGGCAGCCGGGGGTGACGTACCTCCTTAGCACAGAGGAATCTTATTGGTTATCGAAATGAATCACACAAATTGTCTAGATCCACCCACTCACAACAGCCATGCTACAACATCCACAGAATCGAGAAAGAGGTATCAATCTGTCAATCCTTTCAGTGTCCAGGCTTGGTGAGGTTTCCCATGTGGAATTAAATTAAGCCGCAGGCTCCAATCCTGGTGGTGCCCTTCCATCAATTAGTTTAATTTTCAGCTTTTCAACCATACTCCCCTCGGAACCCAAAGATTTTGGTTTCCAGGAAAATGCTCGGCGCGTAATGGGATTCGCAAATATGTAGACTATAGTGTGATATATATTCATAAAAACGAAGATTCATCTTTTTTTTCATCTGAACCCATTACATCTACTACTCTAATGGGTTCAGATGGAAAAAAAAAATGAATATTCGTTTTTGCGAATATATATCACACTATATTCTACATATTAACGAATTCTAGCAAGCCAATGCAATAGGAAAGTTGCCTATAACCTGCGCTTACTCGATTAATGCACATATTACATTGCCAAATTTTCGCTAAAAATTAAATAATGAAGAATATTCTAATTCACTAGATATTGCAGCCTTCTCACATTAGCCCACAAGCAAGAAGCAGGCAGGTAGTGGGTTCAGATGAAAAAAAATTGACGAATATTCGTTTTTACGAATATATCACTAGATTTGAAACATTTGCGAATTCTCGAAGTTGCCATATTCGCGATTAAAATTCGCTATTCGAATATTCACGCTCAACACTAGTGATAATAACGAACCATTCATCAGCATTACCCGCTCTGCAATCTCTTATCTCTAACTTTAAGATAAACACATCTAGGTTGGAAGCCACGGGGATTAACATCGAGGAGAAGGAGATCAGAGCTTTACAATCTCAATATCCCTTTCAGTGGCTCACCTCGCACATCACATATCTAGGTCTCAATATCAGCTCCAGCTGGAATGACCTATACATCCTTAACTATGCCTCTATCCCCCGCACATTTCAATATATTATAGAGACATGGTCCCTTCCATTCCTCTTGAGAATAGGACGCAAGAACCTCATTAAAGTCATTCTGCTACCAAAACTTTTATACTTATTTAAAACACTCCCCCTCCCAATCTCCTTCTTCTCCACAATTAGGAAACTCACAAATAAATACCTTTGGCAGGATACAAAACCGCGCTTAACTCACTCAACACAAAACATGCGGCGGTATGCCTCTACCTGATTAGAGACTATACTACATAGCAGTGCACCTATCCAGACTGATACAATGGGCCAGAGCAGACAATAGTAAATTATGGATTATCCCTGAGGAATACTCAGCTAATAAACCCTTTATGATCCCATCTTTGGCTGAGGGAGGGTGGATAGCCTAGCCAACATACTCTGAACGTTATCACTCAAGCCTCATAGTGATGTATGTATTGTGGTAAGGTGCAAGGTGTCATATGGGATGGCAGGTACGTGTCACCGAGGTTGCTGGCCTCGGTGAGGTGAGAGCCGGGTTTTTGTCTGCAGCAGCTAGTGCTGTTTGACTCTGTTAAATAGCATGGCTGCAAAGCCGATCCGGGCCGGCTCTTACTGGGAGCAGCTAAAGAGTAGGGTGGGTGGCTGCTCCCCACGGTCCAGTCCGAGTTTTGGGCTAGGTATAAAACACAGCCATCAGCTGTGTCTGGTGATTATCCTGGAGCCTGCTAACAGGGCTGAGGAGTTCTCTGTGCTGGAGGACGGAGCTCAGCAACGTGGTGTTTCCCTGCAACCTGAAGGAGGAATCGCCTGCGGCTGAGCCGACTGCTAGGTGTGAACCCGCACCTAAACCACCCAAGGTGACTGGACCCTGTGTTGGCCTGTTTTTGGTTTTGCCACATGATTTCTGTTGTGTGTGAACTGTCACCAAGAGACTGTTTTCATTTCTGGTGTGCAAGTGTGAATAAAACACTGTTTGATGCACAATCTGGACTCCTTGTTTTGCCTCTAAACTGCACCCGCACCGCTGTCTACCAGAGCGACTCCCCACATTTGGTGTCGGATGCGGGCATGCGCAGTGAGGCTGGCGTGAACGCCGAACTTTGTTTTTGCTGAGCAAAAGTGAATGTCCTATATTAAGCCGGCAAAGTTGCAGCCTGTGATCCCCGACAAAATGGAGGCGGCTGTGAAAGCCCTCATAGAGGCTAACGTGCAGCAGCGGGAGACCAACCAGCTACTGCTACAGCACGTGATGGCGTTGCAAGCGGCAGGAGCGTCCCACCGCGTCCACGATGCCCGGAAAGCTGTCCGTGCCGCGATCCCTAAGATGACCCCTCGGATGATGTTGAGACCTATCTGGCGGTGTTCGAGAAGGTGGCCGTGAGGGAGAAATTACCCCGAGATCAGTGGGCAGAGGTCGTCGCTCCGTTCCTGGCGTCTGGACCCCAGCAAGTATTTTTGACCTCCCAGGTGACCAAGCAGCTGACTACCCGACTGTGAAAGGTGAGATCCTGGCAAGACTGGGGGTGAATGTTTTGGTCCGGGCCCAGCGGGTGCATCAGTGGGAGTTTAACCCGGCTGAACCCGCCAGGCCACAATACTATGACTTGCTACAACGGTTGCAAAAATGGCTGCAGCCAGACATACTGACTCCCACTGCTATGCTCGACCGTCTGTTAGCCGATGTCTTCTGGAGGGCTTTGCCTTACCCTCTCCAGCACTGGATCGGCCAGGTATCGCCCACCAATGCCCTGGAGATGGTCGACCTGGTGGAGCGGTACGAGGCCACCCGAAACCTGCAGGGGAGTCTTGCTGGGAAGGGGTCAGTCAAACCCCGGAGGCCTCTGCCCCAGTTCCGACGTCCGGCGACAGAGCGGCCTGCACGGAATATACCCCGGCGAGTCCGCCTCCCGTGGTATGCTGGAGGTGTCAGGAGCCAGGCCACATCAGGGCCGACTGTCCGCATCGGGATGAGCCGATGGAGGTGAACTACGGGGTCGCCACTCCTTGTATGCACGGAAGCTGTGCGCAACTGGCACCCGTGAGGTGCAAGACCATAACCACCTGTGTCAGGTAGAGGTGGGAGATTCGCTGGCGGTGGCTCTGCTGGACTCCGGGAGTTTAGTCTCCCTGGTAAGGGCTGCCCTTGTACGGCCTGCGGAGTATACTGGCCGTAAAGTCGGGGTCCTGTGCATCCACGGAGACCTGAAAGACTACCCCACTGCACTAGTGACTTTGTCCACAGCGGCTGGTAGGTGGACCCACGAGGTGGCTGTCGCTACTAAACTCCCACACGAACTAATACTTGGGAGGGACTTCCCGGTTTTCCGGCGCTGTGGCCGGCAATAAAGGTATCTGAGGGACCCGAGACAGGGGTGACCCTAGTAGAGTGGCCTGATACCGCTGGAAGGCCAGAACCCTGGGAGCCCGAGTCTGAAGGGCCGGCGGTAGGGGTGACCACTGCTCCAGCGGTAGAGGGAGAGACAACCCCACTGAGTGTAATGGTGGGAGACACGGAGGACTTGCCACCGGGACCTGAGTTGGCAGACCTCAATGTCTCCGGGAAAATTTTGGGACCGCACAACACCGGGACCAAACCCTAACCAGGGCCTGGGAGAATGTGCTGGAAATTGATGGTAAACCCCAGAAACCAGGGGCTGAATTAATGTTTCCACGATTTATTGTTCTACAGGATATGTTGTATCGGGTGAACCAAGTCCGAGGTGAACCTGTTGAACAGTTGGTGGTGCCCACAGCGTATCGCAAGCTTGTCATGGAGCTTGCCCACCAACATGTTCTTGGGGGACACCTGGGGTGGCAGAAAACCCAGGACCGCATACTGCAGCGGTTTTATTGGCCCAGTCTGTTCAAGGAGGTAGAAAATTATTGTAAGTCCTGTCCAACCTGTCAGATAACTAGCCCCCAGCCTCATTTCCGTAGTCCTCTGGTACCTCTGCCAATTATTGAAGTACCGTTTGAGCGAATCGCTATGGATTTAATTGGGCCTGTACCAAAGTCTGCCAGGGGCCACCAACACATTCTGGTAGTTCTCGACTATGCCACTCGGTATCCGGAGGCGGTGCCTCTGCGACATACCTCAGCTAGGCTCATTGCCAAAGAGTTAATGGAGATGTTTTCCCGTGTGGGCCTGCCAAAAGAGGTTCTGACAGACCAAGGGACCCCTTTTATGTCCAAAGTAATGAAGGAACTGTGTAAATTGTTGCGTATAAAGCAGTTACGGACGTCCGTTTACCATCCGCAAACAGACGGTCTTGTTGAGAGGTTTAACCAAACTCTAAAAATATGTTAAAAAGGGTGGTGTCTAGAGATGGGAAGGACTGGGACCTGCTTCTGCCCTATCTCATGTTCGCAGTGCGAGAGGTACCCCAGGCCTCTACTGGGTTCTCGCCCTTCGAACTGCTTTATGGCAGACACCCTCGGGGCCTGTTGGATATCGCCAAGGAAGCGTGGGAACAACAGCCTGTCCCCCACAAAAGCGTCATTGAGTATGTCACCCAGATGCAGGAACGGATAGAAAGGGTGTTGCCGCTGGTCCGGGAGCATATGGAGGCAGCGCAACAAGCCCAGAGTAGGGTGTATAATCGTCAGGCTCGGGTACGGGGCTTCCATCCGGGAGATCGGGTTTTGGTTCTGGTACCCACCCTTGACAGCAAGTTCCTAGCTAGGTGGCAGGGCCCCTATGAGGTGATCGAGAAGGTAGGGGAAGTAAATTACAAAGTACACCAGCCAGGGCGGCGCAAGCCGGAGCAGGTGTACCACGTGAATTTACTTAAGCCGTGGAAAGATAGGGACACAGCCGACGACCACAGCCCCCGGCCAGGGCTTCTAGGTGAAAAGGGTCCAGCCCCAATGTTCGAGGCCTGTGAAGCAGTAACCACGGGTAAAATTGCAGACAGCCTGTCTTCCAAACAAGTTCAGGAAGTCAGGGAGTTCATCAGTCGGAACACGGATGTGTTCTCGGACCTCCCTGGCCGCACGTCTCTCATCCAACATGACATCGTCACTGAGCCTCAGGCCAAGATCCGGTTAAAACCATACCGGGTACCCGAGGCTCGGCGACGGGCCATCGCGGAGGAAGTACAGTTAATGTTGAAGCTCGATGTCATTGAGGAGTCGAAAAGTGAGTGGGCCAGTCCCATAGTCCTAATACCCAAGCCGGATGGGACGTTGTGGTTCTGCAACGACTTTCGCAAGTTAAATGAAGTATCCAAGTTTGACGCGTATCCCATGCCCCGAGTAGACGAGCTGGTTGAAAGTTTAGGACAAGCCCGTTATTTTTCTGTGCTGGACCTCACTAAAGGGTACTGGCAGGTACCCTTAACGGAGTCGGCTAAGGAAAAACCGCATTTGTTACCCGCAGGGCCTGTATCACTACAAGGTGTTACCCTTTGGCCTGCATGGCGCCCCGCCACTTTCCAAAGGTTAATGGACATAGTGCTGCGACCACATCGTCGGTACGCCTCGGCCTACTTAGATGATGTAGTCATCCACAGCACCGACTGGGAAAGCCATTTACCCAAGGTGCAGGCGGTAGTGGATGCCCTGAGGAAAGCCGGACTGACCGCTAACCCAAGGAAGTGCTCCATAGGGTTAGAGGAGACAAAATATCTGGGATATGTAATTGGGCGGGGAGTCATCAAACCTCAGGTAACTAAGGTAGAGGCCATTCGTAACTGGCCCCGACCGGTCACCACCAGGCAGGTAAAGTCGTTCCTGGGGATTGTAGGTTACTACATGAGGTTTGTGCCCCACTTTGCCACAATAGCAGCGCCGTTGACAGACCTGTTGAAGGGGCGGAAGTCTGGGAAGGTTAGCTGGAGTGAGAAGGCGGAGGAGGCTTTCTCCGCGTTGAAGTCGGCCCTGTGTGGGTCCCCGGTTTTGGTGACACCCGACTTCAACAAGGAGTTTGTCGTACAGACCGACGCCTCGGAGGTAGGCCTCGGTGCGGTGCTGTCGCAGGAGGTCAACGGGAAGAACATCCCGTTGTCTTCCTGAGCCGTAAGCTCAGTCCCGCCGAGTCCAGATATAGTATAGTGGAGAGGAGTGCCTGGCTATCAAGTGGGCACTCGAATCTCTCCGCTACTACCTGTTAGGGAGGAGGTTCCGTCTGGTGACCGACCATTCCCCCTCAAATGGATGAGTCAGGCCAAGGAGAGGAATGCTCGGGTCACCAGGTGGTTCCTATCTCTTCAAAATTTCAAGTTCTCGGTGGAACACAGGGCAGGCCGCTTGCAGGGCAACGCAGATGCCCTGTCCCGCGTCCACTGCCTCACGTGTGTTCACCCCTCAGGGTTGAACAAAGGGGGTATGTGGTAAGGTGCAAGGTGTCATATGGGATGGCAGGTACGTGTCACCGAGGCTGCTGGCCTCGGTGAGGTGAGAGCCGGGTTTTTGTCTGCAGCAGCTAGTGCTGTTTGACTCTGTTAAATAGCATGGCTGCAAAGCCGATCCGGGCCGGCTCTTACTGGGAGCAGCTAAAGAGTAGGGTGGGTGGCTGCTCCCCACGGTCCAGTCCGAGTTTTGGGCTGGGTATAAAACACAGCCATCAGCTGTGTCTGGTGATTATCCTGGAGCCTGCTAACAGGGCTGAGGAGTTCTCTGTGCTGGAGGACGGAGCTCAGCAACGTGGTGTTTCCCTGCAACCTGAAGGAGGAATCGCCTGCGGCTGAGCCGACTGCTAGGTGTGAACCCGCACCTAAACCACCCAAGGTGACTGGACCCTGTGTTGGCCTGTTTTTGGTTTTGCCACATGATTTCTGTTGTGTGTGAACTGTCACCAAGAGACTGTTTTCATTTCTGGTGTGCAAGTGTGAATAAAACACTGTTTGATGCACAATCTGGACTCCTTGTTTTGCCTCTAAACTGCACCCGCACCGCTGTCTACCAGAGCGACTCCCCACAGTATGTATGCTATATACTTACATACATACATAGTGCTGTTATATCACAACAATACTGAGTGCACCAATCACTATTATGTAGTCAGACCTGCTAAAATGTGAAGTTGCACGCATTGTGCCAAAATATGCGTATCATCAATTGCTGATATGCGCAATTGCGAATATATTGGAGCATTCTATCTGCATATAAAGCTATTGTAATGATCTGACGTGCCAACCGTTTTCTCCAGTCTCAGTAAACTTCAAACTGTTTAAAAAATTTATCTATAGTGACCCACGCCTGTATAGCTAGCGCATTATGCGAATATTACATTGCTGATTTTCGCAATCAAGAAAATAATAGCGAATTTGCGAATATATGACGAATATTCTACCAAATTTTCCCGAAATATCGCAAATTCAAATATTGCCCCTGGCGCTTATCACTATTAAAGGATAACTGTCATAGTTTATTTTATTTTTTGCTAAAGTGTAGGGCAAGTGATAGGTAACATTTTTGCAATAGACTTTATTTAGCCAAAACATTAGACGGGCTGTGCAGGCACTGTGCTTCCGCCTCTCATGCTTCCCTAGTGGGCACAGGAATCTTAGGAGTTAAAATTACATTTATATTCCCTCTTTATATGCAATCTAATGCTCCGGTACATTCACTGACCTGCGATCCCTGTAATAGTAACCCATGAAGCAGCTGTCGGAAGTAGAAGCACTTTGCGCAGTGAGCCGGCGGCTGCTTCATGAATTATTATTGAGCGAGTTGAGCGAACCCAAACTATATAGTCCGGGTTCGTACCGAATCTTGGGGTGTTCGGGACACGGAGCTGGACCTGAACATTTTCAAAAAAGTTTAGGTTCGGGTCCGATGTTCGCTGATTTCTTCCCGCATTCTGAAGGGCTGCACAGCAGCCAATCAGCTAGCGTTTTACTTCTTGCCCTAAGAAGCCATCACAGCAATGCCTACTAATGGCATGGCTGTGATTGGCCAAGTGCAGCATGTGACCCAGCCTCTATTTAAGCTGTAGTCACGTATCGCTGCTCGTCACTCTACTCTTATTAGTGTAGGGATAGGATGCAGCTGCTTTGAGGGCGAGATTAGGCAGGGAAGACTCAGCAAAACCACTTAATGAAGTGATCGATCTACAGCTGTGAATCATTCAACTTCTGTTAGTTCATCGCTCACTGGCTTTCAGGCTGCCCAGAGTGTTTTTCTGTCACTTTTTTCTGGGGTGATCGGCGGCCATTTTGTGATCTTTTGGTGCACCAGCACATGTTTTGAGCTGCCACCAAGTTCAACATACATTTTTGGGTTCAATAGTAGGCTTTTTTTTGCAATATCCTACATCAGGGGTTGTGCTTTTTGTCACACCTTGAAACACAGGATAGAAATTGCTATATTTTATTGAGGAGTTAAATTAATTTGCCAAAATACCAATCCCCTAAATCAAAGGTTCCAGCTGTGGCTGTCCAAGTGTAATATTGTCCGTCAAAGTATAGATTTTTTTTTCTGGGGTGAAATTCAATTGCCAAAAAAACAATCCCCTAAATCAGTGGTTTCAGCTGTTGCTGGCCAAGTGTAATACTGTCCGTCAAAGGATAGCTTTTATTCTGGGGTGAAATTCAATTGCCAAAATACCAATCCCCTAAATCTGTTGTTCCAGCTGTGGCTGGCAAAGTGTAATACTGTCCGTCAAAGGATAGATTCTTTTCTGGGGTGAAATTCAATTGCCAAAATACCAATCTCCTAAATCTGGTGTCCCAGCTGTGGCTGGCCAAGTGTAATACTGTCCGTCAAAGGATGGATTTTTTTCTGGGGTGAAATTCAATTGCCAAAATACCAATCCCCTAAATCTGGTGTTCCAGCTGTGGCTGGCCAAGTGTAATACTGTCCGTCAAAGGATAGATTTTTTTCTGGGGTGAAATTCAATTGCCAAAATACCAATCCCCTAAATCTGGTGTTCCAGCTGTGGCTGGCCAAGTGTAATACTGTCCGTCAAAGGATAGATTTTTTTCTGGGGTGAAATTCAATTGCCAAAATACCAATCCCCTAAATCAGTGGTTTCAGCTGTTGCTGGCTAAGTGTAATACTGTCCGAAAAAGGATAGATATTTTTTTCTGGGGTGAAATTCAATTGCCAAAATACCAATCCCCTAAATCTGGGGTTCCAGCTGTGGCTGGCTAAGTTTAATAATGTAAATCAGGTATAACGGGTGCTTCTAAAAATCAGAGTCACCAATGCTGCAGACACGTTTCATATGACTCTAGCAACAGAGACGAAAAATGTTAGTGTTCCCTGTCTAGGGTATAGGGTATGGTGGGTCTGGATGAGGAAGTTTTACATATACTGATGCAAGGACTATGGAGTAAGAGGGTCCTAGGGTCAGGTGGGTATCTCTCCCTTATTGTGGCCCTATGTAACCTCAGCCCAGGGACAGCTCCTAGTGGTGGGGTCTCCCTGTCCTCGAACCTCCCCTCAATTTCCCTTCACTAGCCTTATAACCTATGACAGACCAATACATTCAAAAAATGTCTCCTACACCAACGCGTTTCACCCACATAGGGCTCTTCAGGGGGGTGATATTAATCAAAGTATACAGATGCCATATACAAAAAGTAAATGAAGACTTACTTTGTGGTGGTCTCCAATGTTAGATGGCACATACTCTTGAAGGGTCACAGATAAATTGCCCTTCAGGATGCCGGGGCCACAGATATTGTGGCCTCGGTCTGTCCGTGTCCCGCTGCCTCCTGTCTCGATGCTGCAGATGGCAGAAAACACTTAAGGTGATGATGGAAGAGGATGTGAGCCAGGAGGAGCAGGAAGAGGGGTCATTTCTAACACTTTCAGGCCAGTCTTTTAGAAGTGGCTCAGAGGGAAGTCTTTTGCAACAGCAGAGGCCAGGTACAAATTTGGCAAACCAGGGTCCACTACTGGAGGACGAGGAGGACGAGGATGAGGTGGATGAAGCATGTTCACAGCGGGGTGGTACCCAACGCAGCTCGGGCCCATCACTGGTGCATGGCTGGGGGGATACGGAGGACGATGACGATACGCCTCCCACAGAGGACAGCTTGTCCTTACCTCTGGGAAGCCTGGCACACATGAGCGACTACATGCTGCAGCGACTACATGCGTGAGTACAGGCGCATGCTGGTGGATGCGGTCCTGAGAGCATTCCCAACTGACACGGGGGGACAAGTGGAAGCACAAGGCGAAGGCAGAGGAGTAGCAAGAGGTCGCCAATGCAGCTGTGTCACGGCCAGCTCCTCTGAAGGCAGGGTTAACATGGCCGAGATGTGGAAAAGTTTTGTCACAGCGCCACAGCTAACTGCACCACTAGCCGATAGGGAACGTTTTAGCAGGAGGCAGCATTTCAACAACATGGTGGAGCAGTACGTTCTGCCCCATTCAACTTCTGGGTCTCCAAATTGTCCACATGGCCAGAGCTAGCCTTTTATGCCTTAGAGGTGATGGCCTGCCCTTCGGCCAGTGTATTGTCTGAACGTGTATTTAGCACGGCAGGGGGCATCATTACAGACAAACGCAGCCGCCTGTCCACAGCCAACGTGGACAAGCTGACGTTCATAAAAATAACCCAGGCATGGATCCCACAGGACTTATCCATCCCTTGTGCAGAATAGACATTTATAACTGTCTCGCCCTCAACCATACATTCTTGTACTCCAGGGCACTTTATTGAATCCTCTTTTTTTAATTGTACCGTTATTTTGGGGGCATTTCAGCTAATCGCCTGCTGCTTTGGTGCGTGACATTAACCTCTTCTTGCTGTCAAATGACCTCTCCTCTGTCTGGGTGTCAGGGGCCTAAATAACTGAAAGTGGCTTGTTCTGTTGGTGGGTAACATGATGCCTGTTTTGCTGCTATGGGACCTCTCTCCTCTGTCTGGGTGCTGGGGCTTAAATTACTGAAAGTGGCCTGTTCCATTGGTGGGTAACATGATGCCTGTTTTGCTGCTATGGGATCTCTCTCCTCTGTCTGGGTGCTGGGGCCTAAATAACTGAAAGTGACTTGACCCATTGGTGGGTAACATGATGCCTCTTTTGCTGCTATGGGACATCTCTCCTCTGTCTGGGTTCTGCGGCTTAAATGACTGAAAGTGGCCTGTTCCATTGGTGGGTAACATGATGCCTGTCTGGGTGCTGGGGCCTAAATAACTGAAAGTGGCCTGTTCCATTGGTGGGTAACATGATGCCTGTTTTGCTGCTATAGGACCTCTCTCCTCTGTCTGGGTGCTGGAGCTTAAATTACTGAAAGTGGCCTTTTCCAATAGTGGGTAACATGATGCCTCTTTTGCTGCTATCGGAACTTTCTCATCTGTCTGCGTGCCAGGGGCCTACATTTCAGATAATTGCCTGTTGCTTTGGTGGGTGACATTATCCTCTTTTTGATGTCGAATGACCTCTACTTTGTGTGGGTGTCAGGGGCCTATATTTCGTTTATTGCTTGCTGTCTTGGTGGGAGACATTTAACTCTTTTTACTGTCAAATGACTGCCTCATTTTGTGAGTGTCAGGGGCCTATATGTCGTTTAATCATTTATTGTCTTGGTGGTAGATATTGAACTCTTTTAACTGACAAATGACCGCCCCATTGCCATGGGTGTCAGGGGCCTATATTTTGTTTAATTACTTGTTGTCTTGGTGGGAGACATTTAACTCTTTTTACTGTCAAATGACTGCCCCATTGTGTGGGTGTCAGGGGCCTATATGTCGTTTAATCATTTGTTCTCTTGGTGGGAGAGATTAAACTCTTTTTACTGTCAAATTACTGCCACATTGTGTGGGTGTCAGGGGCCTATATGTCGTTTAATCATTTGTTGTCTTGGTGGGAGATATTAAACAGTTTTTACTATCAAATGACCGCCCTATTGTATGGGTGTCAGGGGCCTATATTTTGTTTACTTGCTTGCAGTCTTGGTGGGAGACATTTAACTCTTTTTACTGTCAAATGACTGCCCCATTGTGTGGGCGTCAGGGGCCTATATGTCGTTTAATCATTTGATGCTTTGTTGGGTGACATTTTCCTCTTTATACTGTCAAATGACCTCTACATTGTCTGGTTGTCAGGGGCCTATATTTTGTTTCATCGCCTGCTGTATTGGTGGGAGACATTAACCTCTTTTTACTGTCAAATGACCGCCCCATTGTCTGGTTGTCAGGGGCCTATATTTCGTTTCATCGCTTGCCGCATTGGTGGGAGACATTAAACTCTTTTTACTGTCAAATCACCGCCCCATAGTGTGGGTGTCAGGGGCCTATATTTCGTTTAATTGCTCGCTGTCTTGGAGGGAAACATTAAACTCTTTTTGCTGTCAAATGACCTCTCCTCTGTCTGGGTGTCAAGGGCCTACATAAATGATAATGGCCTGTTCCATTGCAGGTTGACCTAAGGCCTGTGTTGCTGTTACGGGACCACTCTCTTCTTTGCGGGTGCCATGGTCTTCCTGAATTAGTAAATGAGGCCTGTGGCACTGCTGCGTGAAATCAATACTGATTTGGCATGATTGTAACTCTCCTCTTTGTGGATGCCATGGGTCTGAATCTGTGAATGAGGCCTTTGGCATTGCTGGGTGAAATCAATTCTGTCTTGGCGTGATTTTAACTCTTCTCTTTGTGGGTCCCGTGGGCCTGAATGTTTAAATAAGGCCTGTGGCCCTGCAGGCAGACATGATTCCTTCTTGGCTGTGATGGAACTTCAACTCCCATGTATGGTTGCCATGGCCCTGAGTCTGTAAATGAGGCCTGTGGCACTGCAGGCAGACATGAATCCTTTTTGTTTAGAAAATAAATACCGGGCACTCCTAAAATATACGTGATCAGTGGAATATGATATGGTATAAAATAAATAAAAAAAATTTTGAATTTTATTTTATTACACTCCTTTTAAAACACTCCTTAAAACAAATATTATATCGATAAAATCTTCCTCAAAATCCGGCTTAGTCAATCACAATCTTTCTATAACGTGTACCTTATTATTGTGCCAATCCAAATTCATAGAAAGTAAAAACCAAAGTGCAAGTGCATATATCCTCTGGCAATCACAGTGCAAAATAGCAGATTAGAAAATATCAAAATTAAATAAATAGCCGCATGATGTGGTCCAAACTGTGGTTTTAGATCAATTACGATCTATATGACAAATCTGTTTGTGCAAATGGTTGCTTTTATCCCTCTAGTGATGGATAATATAGTAGCAGCGTCGACCATGCATGTACTTGCGTGCAACTGTGTAACTTGTGCCGGTATTGGACTGTTAGCTAATTTGTCAATCCAAAGAACAAAAAACCATAAACAAAGTGCAAGTGCATATGTCCTCTGGTAGTCACAGTGCAAATGCCAAAATGAGATGCAAAATATAGCAAAATATAGCAGCAAAAATGTGATGTAAACTGTGTTTTAGTTCATATCCGATCAATATAGCATATCTGCCGGACATCAATTTATGCAAATAGTTACTTAGGTAATAAATGTAGTTCAGTAGTGTGGCAGCATCAACCTTGCATGTACTTGCGTGCAGATGTTTGACTCATGCCGGTATTGAACTTTTAAATAATTCCACAATTTTGGGGTTTTCCCAAATAAAACAGTTTGTTCTCAAATGTAGTGAGATTTGGGCTCCTCTGTTAGTGGCGTCCCACTACAGCAGTGTATCAGCGGCGTCCCGCTGAAAAAGTCTAGAGACACGTGTCTCTCCCACCTTAGGCCGCGGCCTCCCCCGGGACGTTCTTACCGCAGTTCAGTGGTGCAGTTAAGGGAACATGTATCCTGGTTCTCTTGAGAGTGCGATTAATCCTCCCAGCACAGTTGATAGCGGGTGCCCGACCGTAGTATCAAGTCCAGGCTGTCCGTTCTCCTGTTCATGCGGGGATCGCACTTCCTGTATGGCTCGGGGTCATTCACTTTAGGCGTTTTCCTCTTTCTCACTTGAAATATTGCAGGGGTCGGACCATACGCGTTTCGGGGTTCATTCCCCTTCCTCAGTGGTAATCTGACCCCTGCATTGTCCATCTTTAAATACATTTGAAAATTCCTTCTGGGAAAAAAATATAGAAATCCCGATATAGATCCATGGAATAGGATTTTCTCTCTTTGTTAGTCTCTTCTGGAATAAAGCCAAGGTCTATGTTTAAAAGGCAGAATAGTGCATGTACAATTACTGCTTCCAAAAATTTCCAAAAATTTTTATTAAAAAATAATGAATAAAAATAAAAATAGAAATAAAAATAAAATTTTTGCGAAAAATGTTGCAAACTAATTTTCATGATTGTTCTTCATCTGCAGGTCACAGGTATTACTAGAAATGGGAATTTAATTCTAGAAAAATATATAGAGAAAATAATATAGAGAAAATAAATGATGGTGATTTTCTAGCCTGATGTACAAGATGGGGAGCCCCCGTCCGGGGCGGGCCCACCCAGGACCTAGAATACCGGGATGGGCTCACCTCCGGCGGGGGACCCCCACCCCTCATAGGAACCCAAAAATCTCAAACTCAGCGTTGAGTCCACCCGGAGCCAGAGTGTCCAGCTCAAAAATAAATTTAGTTTCTCGTCTGGACATTTTGAAAATATGGTTTCCTCCCCTCCAATCTTTCTTAACTTTTTCCAGGGCTGCGAATTTTATACCTACTGGATTACTATTATGTTTTTTTTTGAAGTGGTTGGAAAGTGCATGGGTTGTCAGGCCTTTTCTAATGTTCGATATGTTTTCTGCAATCCTTATTTTCAGCATTCTTTTTGTCCTCCCTACATACTGCCGTTTACAAGGGCATTCTATTATATATATTACATTTTCGGATACACAATTTAAAAATTATTTTATTTCGTGTTTGTGTCCATTCGTGAACGATTTAATTTCGCTTGTTCTTTTAGGGAAGGACGGTACTTTACAACCTGAACATCGACCACATCTATAAAAGCCGGACATATTGCTCCACAATTGAACAGTAAGAGAATTTTTTTCTTGATTCTGAATTGTGGGAGCTACTTTGTTTCCCAAGTTTTGGGCTTTTGTGAAAGTGATAAGGGGTTTGGAGGGCATAGTTGATCCAATTATTTTATCTCTTTTAATTAAATGCCAATGTTTAGATATAATATTTTTAATTAGTTTATGTTCACTACTGTATGGCAAAATTATTCTGGTTTGTCTTTCTTCCTCTATTTCTTGTTTATCCCCTTTTTCTTCAAAAACACTTTCCCTCTCCATATTTCTAACCTTATCTAATGCTCTGTCAATTATTTGTTCCGGATATTCTTTATCTAAAAACTCTCTTTTCATTTTTGTAGTTTCTAATTCAAATTGTGCTTCCATAGTGCAGTTTCTTTTGATTCTCCGAAACTGGCCTTGTGGTATATTTAAGAGCCAGCTTGGGAGATGGCAACTATTAAAGAGAATGTAGCTATTTCGAGCTGTGGGTTTGATATATGTGCAGCTTTTTAAGTTGTCTTCCTTAACATAAATTTGAAGGTCTAAAAATTCTATCTTTTGATTACTCGTAGCACCTGCAAATTTCAAATTCCAATCATTATTATTTATACCTTTTAAAAAAGGATTCCAATTCCTCTCGACCTGATTTCCATATAAAAAATACATCATCAATATATCGCTGCCATAGCACCAGGTCTGCCCCCAGCTTAGGTACAGTATTCTGCATTTCCCACTCTGCCATAAAGAGATTGGCATAACTGGGGGAAAACCTGGTGCCCATGGCAGTCCCTTGAACCTGCAGAAAAAAATCTCCATTAAAATTAAAATAATTATGTGTTAAGATTAAATTGATGCTTTCAATTAAAAATGTTATTTGCATGGGGGCAAGTCTATTTTCCCTAGTTAGTTGGGACAATATAGCTTCCTTTCCTTTTTCATGGTTTATTATTGTGTACAAAGATTGTACATCTAATGAGCCCATGATCCAATGCCCCTCCCATTTAATGTTTTCAATTATTTTAATTATCTGTGTGGAGTCTTTTGTATAAGATAACGTTTGTTTGACCCTGGGCTGTAACAACACATCAATGTATTGAGATAAATTCGCCGTTAAAGAGTTAATCTCAGAAATTATAGGGCGTCCCGGTGGGTTATCCTTATTTTTGTGTATTTTCGGGATACAATAAAACACCGGAATGCGTGGAAACTTGTTAACCATATATTTGTATTCATTTTCATTCAAGATCCCATCTCTAAATCCAGATTCCATAAGTTTTTCTAATTCTTCAAGGAATTGAGGTGTAGGGTCTTTGGTTAATTTACGGTATGTTTCCCTGTCGGACAATTGTCTATAGCACTCCAAATCATAATTTTCCACATCCTGTATAACTATTGATCCCCCTTTGTCTGCTGGGCGCATTATAATTTTTTTCTCCTTTTGTAGGGTTTTTAGTGCTGTCATTTCACCTTTCGTTAGATTACATCTTTTATATTTTATTTTATTTTTAATTTTACGTAAATCATTTATTACACATTGTCTAAACGTAGCTATTTCTTCTCCTACTTCATTCCTTGGGTATTTTTTAGAGGGATTTTTCAATGGGGTGTGTATCACATTTGTTATATGTTTGGATTCATTGATGTCTCTTGCTATGGGGTTTTTTATAAAATATTTTTTCAAACATAAATTTCTTATACATTTTTCTACCCCAATAAATGTGTTGAATTTATTTAAGGAAATTGTTGGGGCAAATTTTAGACCTTTATTTAATAATTGTGTTTGAGTATCTGTCAGTGTAGTTTTACTTAGATTAATGACAGCATCATTTTCTATTATTGGTCCCTTCGTCTGTACGGATAATGTCTTGTGTTTTCTTCCTCTCCTTGTCTTCCCCTTTTTTCTTCGTATCGATTTAGTTTGGGGTAGTAATTGTGATTTATATGTTCCTGTCTGTTGTGACCTGCCCCTCTCAATGGTGTCTTCTGATTGTATGTCATTTCTTGAGGGGGGTGGCGTAGATTGTAAGGGTGTTCTGTCTCTCTTTCTCCCCATCTTGTACATCAGGCTAGAAAATCACCATCATTTATTTTCTCTATATTATTTTCTCTATATATTTTTCTAGAATTAAATTCCCATTTCTAGTAATACCTGTGACCTGCAGATGAAGAACAATCATGAAAATTAGTTTGCAACATTTTTCGCAAAAATTTTATTTTTATTTTTATTTCTATTTTTATTTTTATTCATTATTTTTTAATAAAAATTTTTGGAAATTTTTGGAAGCAGTAATTGTACATGCACTATTCTGCCTTTTAAACATAGACCTTGGCTTTATTCCAGAAGAGACTAACAAAAAGAGAAAATCCTATTCCATGGATCTATATCGGGATTTCTATATTTTTTTCCCAGAAGGAATTTTCAAATGTATTTAAAGATGGACAATGCAGGGGTCAGATTACCACTGAGGAAGGGGAATGAACCCCGAAACGCGTATGGTCCGACCCCTGAGAGCGGTACCTCCGTATGTTTGCCCACGAAGTTAAGACAGCAAGGACCACCACTCGATCATTATCTTACCCACATTTGGCGATGGAACATTGCTAAAGACACCGGGCGACCGCGCGACTAGCACTTAAACATACGGAGGTACCGCTCTCCGGGAAGAGTCACGTGCACTGCCGGGCGCACTCTGGTGAGGCAGGCCTTGAGACCGATCGACCAAGCTTTGAAATAAATAAATTCGAGTCGAGGGCTTTTCCATCCTTGGGGTAAGACTGTTTCAACGGCTGTAAATTTTCAAGTCCTTACTAAGCGATTGCAACTTATTACATTACTTTCGAGCGGGACGCCGCTCCGTCTATATGCTGGGAGCGGGACGCCGCTTTTTCAGGTAACACCAACACATGAGATCGGCAATTATCAAACCAAGTAGCACTTATTTATTCCTTCGGATACTGAGATATTTTAAGGTCATCTTTTCTTTTTATAATATGGCATTTTAGCTGGCATTTTAGGTGTTATTTGCTACATACATTTAGATATTAATCATTTTTATCTATATATCAGCTATTAGTCACTTATAGAAGTGCTATACTATTATATATGTAATAATAAATGTGTAATTGTTTTGGGTATCAGATATTCAGAGTGTGCCCCTACTTCTTTTCTTAATTCCTTGATTAATAGTTTGGTGAATCTATTATAGGTGAGTGCACCTCTCTGTATTATTCACCACATTAGTGCGACATTTACTTTTATATATCAGTTTTAAGATAATTGACCCTCAAGTAAACAAAATAACAAAGCAAGGCTGACAGCCCACAATGGTCAATACTTGTAACGGTAGTAGGAAGGCATGAAGTGCACGGCGGTACCAAAGTAACAAAAATTGTTATCCTACTACTCTGTCGACCATGTACAGGATACAGCTGGTTGTAGATGCCTGTGAAGCACCTTCCTTGATGAAGGTTACTGATAATGGGGAAGGGAGCGGTACAGGATCTATTCTAGCCCTATGATAGCAGTGTGGTGGACAATGATGTCTGACCCTAACCACTAGTGTATATCACAATACACTATATTACTATCTAATCTACACTGACTATCTCCACTAACTATCTGTATTATATATATATATATATATATATATATATATAAGCTAACTAACTAACTAACTAACTAACTAACTATCTAATGCAATGTGACACAGGAAAGCAGAGAGCAAACCAATGACACTGATGTCTCTCTCAGAACAGTAATAAACTGTAAAAAATGGCTATGGGGAGGTTCATATATACTAAAGGGGTAGGCAACTTTCCTATTGGTTGCTAGGGATGTTGCTAAGCTCAGACAAATACATTGCAGCCTTGTCATTGGCCCACAAGCAAAATTGGAGGTTACTGATGAAAAAGTAGAATATTCAAAAATACGAATATATATCACTATATTCGAAATATTTGCGAATAGGATTTATCAAACCCGAACAGTATAGTTCGGATTCGTACCGAATTTTGGGGTGTTCGGGACACAGACCCAAACCCGAACATTTTAATAAAAGTTCGGTTTTGGGTCCGTTGTTCGGCGATTATTCACGCTTTTTGAAGGGCTGCACATCTTTTCCCTAAGAAGCCATCACAGCCATGCCTACTAATGAGTGCAGCATGTGACCCAACCTCTTTATAAGCTGGAGTCATGTAGTGCCACACGTCACTCTGCTGCTGTTTAGTCTAGGGAAAAGTTGCTGCCTGTGCTCTTAGGTAGACTTTAGGGAAGAAATCTGTAGAACCTGTTGTTGTGCAATATTGAGGGAGGGTGCTTCTGCAATCCTACAATTATGTACCCAGTATGCAAAGGATTTTTTTTTTTAAATCCATCTGTTACTGAGTTGGGGTTCGGCGGCCATTTTAGCCACTGCAGTGTCCTTGGAACTGCATGTGACCTGCATGTGTGCCAGCCTGCCAGGGACATCAGTCTAATCCTTTTTTGTAGCTCAGTGAAGGAAAAAATGCTTTTTTTCTGGCAGGTCAAGTCCCCTACATTAAATTTTGCATAATTAATGGGTGACATAGTCCATTTCTGTAGTCTGGGACTTGTGGTGCTATAGAGCACTTGTGCATACAACGCACAAAACCGTATATTCGATTTCAGCAGTCAAATAGTGCATCAGTGTAATCCTGATCCACAAAGCAGTTTTAAATAACCCGCCCAAATACATATTTGACATTTCTGCAGTGAAATAGAGAATCAGTGTATTTTTTTGGGAAAAAAAATGTATTTTTGGTCCACAAAACAGTTGTGCATGCAGCGTACAAATACATATTTTATATTTCAGCAGGGAAATAGTGCATCAGTGTGCTTTAGGGGAAAAAAAACATGTTCTAGGCCCACAAAACAGTGCATGAAGCGTAAAAATACCTAAGTTTAATTTAACATAGCAACATAGTATATAAGACCAAAAAAAGACATTTGTCCATCTAGTTCGGCCTGTTTCCTACAAGTTGATCCAGACAAGTTGATCGAGAGGAAGGCAAAAAACCCCTGTGAGGCAGAAGCCAATTTTCCCCACTTAAGGGGAAAAAATTCCTTCCCAACTCCAATCAGGCAATCAGAATAACTCCCTGGATCAACGACCCCTCTCTAGTAGCTATAACTAGAAATGAGCGAACACCTGGAAATTCGGGTTGGGGAAGTTCGGCCGAACTTCCCGAAAATGTTCGGGTTCGGGAACTTTATCCCGAACCCCATTGAAGTCAATGGGGACCCGAACTTTTAGGCACTAAAAAGACTGTTAAATAGTCCAGGAAAGGGCTAGAGAGATGCAAAGGGTAGCAAAATGTAGGTAAATCCCCTGCAATCAAATGTGGAAAGGGAAATGAATTAAAATAAAATAAAATAAATAAAAATTAACCAATATCAATTGGAGAGGGGTCCCACAGCAAGGAATCATGCGTCATATCACCCACCACTGGAGAAGGCCACTTTCAGTTATTTCGGCCTCAGAACACAGACAGAGGAGAGAGGTCCCACAGCAAGGAATCATGCATCATATCACCCACCACTGGAGAAGGCCACTTTCAGTTGTTTTGGCCCCAGCGCTCAGGCAGAGGAGAGAGGTCCCACAGCAAGGATTCATGCGTCATATCACCCAACACTGGAGAAGGCCACTTTCAGTTATTTCGGCCCAGCACCCAGACCGAGGATACAGGTCGCACTGCAAGGAATCATGCGTCATATCACCCACCACTGGAGAAGGCCACATTCAGTTATTTCGGCCCAGCACCCAGACCAAGGATACAGGTCCCACAGCAAGGAATCATGCATCATATCACCCACCTGTCACGACTGTGACTGATCCAGATAGGTCTGGGAAGAGAAGGTCGCAGCGACTTGCTACTCGCGATAGCTTGTGAGTTTGCTTCATGGTTCAGGGTATGTCATCCAGGTTTTGCCTTGTGAACCTTTTTGTCCTGACTGTAGGCATTCTTCTCAGGTGAGTGCTGTCTGCCACTCCCAGCTACTATATTAGTTTCAGTTTCACTTGCAGTCATTGCCAGATATAGTCCTTACTTCCAGTGCTATTCTGACCTTTGAAGGAGATCGTTTGACGGTATTGCTGTGGAGCTCGTGTCTGGCGTGGACTGTCGTTGTTGGGATCATCTTCTCTGCTCGTGACTGGAGATTGTTTGTTTGTTTGTTACTGTCTTCCCCTGTTGTTCTCCTAGACATGAGTGATGGTGACTAGTGCTCCCATCTGCCTTTCCCTAGTCTAGTCTTCTGAGGGTCACTCAGGGTTTAGGCATCCTGCTCGCCGCAAGGGTTCACACCCCGTCTAGGGTATCAGGGCAGACAGATGCCAGCGTAGGGTTTGTCAGGTGTGGCCGTTCTATTTCCCATCCGTAGATAAGGGTCCCCCTTCCCCTCCGTCTGGTGCGACACGACTGCTGCTGGGATAGCGGTCGTGACAGTATATCTGGCCTTTTTAAAAAAAAAAAAAAAAGTGACATTTCCTTTTTTTTTTTTTTTTTAAATATAATTTTTTATTTTCCAAAAATAAGTGACATACATCAATATGCATTGGATTAGAACGAAAAAAGGCTTACAATACACATAATATCAATGTATAATTTTTGTGGTGCATATTGTGGACATCAGACAAAATGACATAGTCAAATTAAGGAGAAACTCCCCCCCCTCCTCCCCCCCCCTTATCCCAACTAGTTGCATCAGCTGTACATCCATTTCCACTTTGATGTCTACCGAGTGATACATTTTAATGTTCTACACTCAAGGAACCTTTAGTGCCCCTAGTTTATCCTTTAGGTCTTCCAACAGATACCATTCCGTCATTTTAAAAGGATCCATAATTTCTGAATATTCGGAGTGGTCTACATAGTTCAGAAGGAATGTGCGCCATGAGGTATATAACTTCTTACCCAATCTTTCCCTCCCTTTAAGCGCCTCAAGCCATTCCAGGTGGAACACATGTTTTAGTTGTTTTATTACCTCAGAAGTGGAGGGGACAAGTGGCTAGAGCCATGACTTTAGTAAACACTTTTTGGCTGACATCAACACTTTATGACTCAGCGGAGATATAGGTACTATTGTGTACTCGTCCTCGGTTTGGTTATCTCTATCTAGGATGACTTGCAAGACAACCAAGGAAGAGGTGATATCAATTTGTTTTCTACCCAATTTGGTCATGACCAGACTCAGGTCCTTCCAGAAACGTTCTAGTTTAGGGCATTTCCATATTCCATGAAACAAATCTGACCCTGACGCGCCACATTTGGGACAGGCTATCAATCTGTCTGGGCAGGTCTTCGATCTGGGGATATCAAACCCATATATGGCGTGATGGAGTATCTTCAGGTGCGTCTCCCTCCATTGCTCATTGGGGATTGATTTGTGTAATGCTATAATCCCTGCATTTATTGGCTTGTATATCTCCTTAATCCCTAAGGCCTCCTCCCATCTCCGAAACATCTTTTTGTGATCTCTTTTCTCCCATCTATCTCTGAGACACTGGTACAATAGTGATATGGACGGCTTGTTGTTATTTTTCAGAAATGAGTCAAAGTCATTTGATTTCCATTCCCTGGAAAGGTCCTTAGTTTTATTCCTGTTGTGGGTTTTTAGCTGCATATATGGGAAAAATGTTGCCCCTATCAAACCCCACTTCTCTTCTAGTTCTGTTAAAGTCGCCCATCTATCCTCTTTGTCGTGGAAGAGATCTCCAATTGTTCTGATTCCCTTGCTTACCCAGTCTCGCATTATTACATTATGTCCTCCTGGTTCAAAACCAGGGTTACGCATAATTGGTAGATGTTTGGAAACTTGATATGGCAACTGGAACATTTTTTGCAAAATTTTCCAGGTTACGATCGTATCTCTCAGAACCAGTGACCTTTTGATCAGTGGCGGGAGATTAGGTAAACTCGTGTGTAATAACGCCACTAAGTCCCATTGTCCTGCCAGTTGGGCTTCCAACGTGTGGTTGGAGTAAAAAGACGTCCCATTAACCCAATCCAGAATATATCTGCTATTACATGCTAGATTATATCCTCGGATATCGGGAAAATTAAGTCCTCCCTGTTCTCTTCTCAATTTTAATTTATCAAGTGAGATTCTTGGTTTCTTCCCCTGCCAGATGAAGTGTATGAATCTACTTTCCAGTTGTTTAACATCTATATGTCTAAGGAGAAGTGGAATTGTCTGTAGGGGATACAAAAGTTTAGCAACGCCCATCATTTTGACTAAATGACATATTCCCACCAATGATAGAGGCAGGTCATGCCACCTCTCCATGTCCGTCTTTATTTTAGTTAATAGTGGGGGATAGTTCAATTGGTATAAAGAATGTGGGTCTCTCCCTATTTTAATACCAAGGTATGTGATATGGGATTTAGCTATGGTGATCCCTAACTTTGAGACTACCCGTTTCAATGTATTCCCCATTGGGGTTAGCGATAGGTACTCACACTTAGATATGTTAATCTTATATCCAGAGTACACGCCAAATTCTTCTAAGGCAGAAAATATATTCCCCAATTGGTTCTCCGGCTTAGCCAGGAATAATATAACGTCATCTGCAAACAGTGCCGCTTTTACCTGCTTGGAACCTATTGATATTCCCTTAAAGAGGTCAGAGGAGCATAGATGTCTAGCCAGGGGTTCCAGTGCTAAATTGAACAGGAGTGGCGACAGGGGACACCCCTGCCGCATTCCCTTCAATAGTCTAAATGGCTGTGACAGGAAACCCTGGGTGTAAACCCTCGCGCTCGGGCTTTCATACAATCTGGACAGGAACAATCTAAAAGCTCCGTGAAAGCCCATTTTATCCAGAACAGTTTCCAGCCATGCCCACCTGACGTTATCAAAAGCTTTTTCTGCGTCCAATGTGAGCATGGCTGGATTTTCCCCCTTCACTGGCTGTCCCCGTACTCTATCCAGGACTGCTAGAACCGTTCTAATATTGGTGACGGCTGAACGCTTCTGAACAAATCCCACTTGTTCCAATCCTATCAAGGTTGGTAACACAAGTGCCAACCGGTCTGCTAGAATCTTGGACAATATTTTCGTGTCTACGTTGATAAGAGATATCGGCCTATAAGATCCCGGTTGCAGTGGGTCTTTTCCCGGTTTAGGTATGAGCTTAATATAGGACATGTTATCTTTATCTGGGTAGGCTTGTCTTTTGAGTACCCCATTATAGAGTTGTAGTAATACCGGCGATACCTGTGGCAGAATAGTTTTATTGTTTTGCTTTGTATTCTTCTGTTCCACTATGGATCCGGTTACGGTTTTGGCAAAACAATTACAGGGGTTATCCCTTGAAGTGGCAGGATTAAAAGCAACAGTACTGCAGCAGCAGCAGCAGCAATCCTTGGGTTCCACCGTTGCTATGGGAGACCAAGGTACTCCTGAGCCAAAAGTGGCTTTTCCTGATAGGTTGTCAGGAGGGAGAGACCAATTTGTACCCTTCAGAGAAGCTTGTAAATTGTTCTTCAGGTTACGCCCTAGATCCTCCGGCGGTGAGGAACAACGGGTGGGCATTGTAATTTCTCTCCTGCAAGGAGATCCGCAGGCTTGGGCTTTCTCTTTACTATCTGACTCTCCGGCCTTACGATCAGTGGAGGAGTTTTTTGAAGCCTTGGGTCTCGTGTATGATGACCCAGACAGGGTCTCACTGGCTGAGTCTAAGCTACGTAGACTTCGGCAGGAGAACTGGTCAGCTGAACTATATTGTTTTGAATTCCGTAGGTGGGCTACGGATACATTATGGAACGACTCGGCCCTTAGGAGTCAGTTCTGCCAGGGGTTGTCTGAAAAATTAAAAGACGCGCTGGCTGTATACGAGGTCCCTGGGTCTCTTGAGGCTGCTATGTCTCTGTCCATAAGAATCGACAGACGACTCAGGGAGAGACTAATAAATTCTACAGAGGCCTCTATAGGGCAGGGATCAGAGTCCCCAGACTGTGCGGAGGATAACAGTCTGGGCGTATTAGTTTCCTCCATACGCATGTCTCAGTTTTTGTTGTCCGCTACCGTTGTGGCGGGCAATAAGACTGAGATCTGTTCTGTCTTTTTGGACAGTGGGGCGGGGGTCAATTTGGTGGATTCACGGTTTGCTCAGGCTCTGGGTTTTACTCCGGAACCGGTACGCAGAATTATTCCTGTTTTTGCCATCGACTCCTCCCCTCTTACTCAGAGAGAGTTAACTCAGATCGTCCATAATATCCATCTGCAGGTAGGGGACCTCCATAAAGAGCATATCTCTTGTTATGTCCTGGACGGTCTTCCGGCTCCTATGGTTTTGGGGCTTCCCTGGCTGGTGACTCACAATCCCGTGGTGGATTGGCAGGCCGGGGAGATTGTGGAGTGGAGTGAACATTGTAAGGACAACTGCTTGAGTAGTAGGTGCTCAACACTCTCTGTAACATCTCTACCTTCCTTTCTGTCAGATTTTATGGATGTGTTCTCTGAGAAGGGTTGTCAGGGTTACCACCTCATCGTCCATATGATTGCCCAATTAATCTGTTACCTGGGGCAAAACTACCTAAAACCCGGTTATACAATCTTTCTGGCCCGGAGAGGAAGGCTATGAAAGATTATATTTCGGAAAGTTTGGCTAAGGGACACATCAGACCCTCTTCTTCACCCGTGGCTGCAGGGTTCTTTTTCGTTAAAAAGAAAGATGGGGGCCTGCGTCCTTGCCTGGATTTCCGGGAATTAAACCGGATAACTATCCGAGATCCCTATCCTCTTCCTCTCATTCCCGACCTCTTTAATCAGGTTGCTGGTGCTAAATGGTTCTCCAAAATGGATCTCAGAGGAGCCTATAACCTGGTTCGCATCAAAGAGGGGGATGAGTGGAAGACGGCTTTTAATACTCCGGAAGGGCATTATGAAAATCTGGTCATGCCATTTGGTCTTACTAATGCGCCTGCGGTGTTCCAACATTTTGTCAACGATATTTTTAGTCACCTTATCGGGAGATTTGTTGTGATATATCTTGATGACATCCTGGTCTATTCTCCGGATCTGGATACACATAAGATCCATGTGAGACAAGTGCTGCAGATATTAAGGGCCAACAAATTGTTTTCTAAATTAGAGAAATGTGTGTTCGCCGTAAAAGAACTGCCATTTCTGGGGTATGTGTTGTCAGATTCAGGTTTCCGCATGGATCCAGAGAAAGTCCGGGCAATTATGGACTGGGATCTGCCTGAGAACCTGAAGGCATTGCAACGCTTCCTGGGGTTTGCCAATTTTTATAGGAAGTTTATAAAGAACTATTCCTTGGTGGTCAAACCACTGACGGACATGACCCGAAGGGATCCGATTTTTCCAAATGGTCACATGCAGCCAAAACTGCCTTTACATCTCTGAAAGAAAGATTCACCTCGGCTCCTATTCTCGTACAGCCAGATGTCTCGCTTCCTTTTATTGTAGAGGTTGACGCATCTGAGGTGGGGGTGGGAGCGGTTCTATCTCAGGGCCCGTCCCCTGGTGAATGGCGTCCGTGTGCTTTCTTTTCGAAGAAATTGTCTACTGCAGAAAGGAACTATGACATTGGCAACAGGGAACTTTTGGCTATTAAGTTGGCCTTAGAGGAGTGGCGTCATTTTTTGGAGGGGGCGGTTCATCCCGTCACAGTGATTACCGATCACAAGAACTTAGTATATCTGGAGTCTGCTAAACATCTCACCCCTAGACAGGCTCGGTGGTCGTTGTTTTTTTACTAGGTTTAATTTTGTAATAACCTATCGCCCGGGGCAAAAATACTAAGGCGGATGCATTGTCTCGAAGTTTTTCTGGAGGGGTGATGATGATGTTCCAGAGCCTATTTTGCAATAGGGGTGGTGGTCTCTGCATTACACTCAGGTTTAGAGGGAGGGTGTTGGAAGCTCAGGGGGACGCCCGGCCTCCTGCCCCTAGGATAAACTGTTTGTGCCAGAAAATTTACGCCTGGAGATACTAAAGGAACACCATAACTCCGCACTGGCAGGACACCCAGGTAGTAAGGCAACCTCTGAATTAGTGTCTCGTCGGTTCTGGTGGCCTAAGTGGCGCCAGGAGGTGTTGAATTTTGTGTCTGCATGTCCTACCTGTGCTCGTTCTAAGGTGGATCATACTCGTCCGGCAGGGCGTCTTTTACCTCTGGCCATCCCCAACAGGCCTTGGACGCACCTATCAATGGATTTCATTACTGATCTACCAGTATCAGCGGGAAGACTGTTATTCTTGTTGTTGTTGACAGATTCAGTAAAATGGTGCACTTTATTGCTCTGACCGCTTTGCCTAATGCTAACACACTGGCTCAGGTTTTTATTGACCACATCGTGAAGCTTCACGGGTCCCTTCCGATATTGTTTCGGATCGTGGTACCCAATTTGTTTCTAAATTTTGGAAAGCTTTTTGTTCTCGTTTAGGGGTTCATCTGTCGTTTTCTTCATCTTTCCATCCACAGTCCAACGGTCAGACTGAACGTACCAATCAAAACCTAGAGACATATTTGAGATGCTTTGTTTCCGAAAATCAGGAGGAATGGTCATCTTATTTACCGTTAGCCGAGTTTGCCATTAACTTCTTGCCGACCGCCTCACGCAGGATTGCGTCCTGCGGGCGGTCGGTCTGTTCCTCTTTGACGCGCCCGCGCGTCATCTCGCGAGAGGCGAGATTTCCTGTGAACGCGCGCGGGCGCGCGCGCGCGTTCACAGGATCACGTCGGGGAGAAGGTAAGCTACAGCCTGCCAGCGCTGATCGTGCGCTGGCAGGCTGTAGAAGTTAAAAAAATGGCATATCAGACGCTGTTTTGTTAACAGCGTCTGATATGCTTGCTGATCGTTCCTTTGGTGGTCCCTTTGCTTGGGACCACCAAAGAAACTTTTGTAAGTGCACCAAAACACCACACAGACCCCCCACCCATCCACCCCACCCCCCACCCCCGTCACTGATTAACCCCTGATTAACCCCCGATCACCCCATGTCACCCCCTGTCACCCCCTGACACTAATTACCCCCTGTAAGACTCATTCAGACGTCCGTATGTGTTTTGCGGATCCATGGATCGACGGATCCGCAAAACACGGACACCAGCAATGTGCTTTCCGCATTTTGCGGATCCGCACATTGCCAGAACTATATAGAAAATGCCTTTTCTTGTCCGCAATTGCGGACAAGAATAGGACATGCTCTATCTTTTGCGGAGCTGCGGCCGGATGCTTGGGGGCCGAAACCCGGAAGTTTGCGGCCGCAGCTCCGCAAATGCTGATGCGGCGAGCGCATAGTGTGCTCTCCGCATCACCGCCAGCCCCATTCACACTGAATGGGTCCGCATCTATTCCGCAGAATTTTTGCGGACGTGTGAATGGGGCCTTACTACTTTTTTTTTTGCACATTTTTTGGCAGAGATTTATTCATCCACATTGATTGATGCGAATGAAAAAATCTGTGCCGTTCATTTTTTTTTCTTTTCAGCCCAGAGGCTGAACGGGAAAGAAAATCTCATTACCCGTATGCTCAATATACGGAGAATCGCAGAAACTCCTAATGCTGGCCATACGTGTAATGATTGCGGAGACCCTCAAATGCCAGGACAGTATAAATACCCCACATGTGACCCCATTTTAGAAAGAAGACTCCCCAAGGTATTCCGTGAGGGGTATGGGGAGTTCATGGAAAATATTATTTTTTGTCACAAGTTAGTGGAATATAAGACTGTAAAAAAAAAAAAAAAAATCAATTTCCGCTAACTTGTGCCAAATTTTTTTTTTTCTGTGAACTCGCCATACCCCTCACGGATTACCTTGGGGTGTCTTCTTTCCACAATGGGGTCACATGTGGGGTATTTATACTGCCCTGGCATTTTAGGGGTCCTAAAGTGTGAGAATCCAAATGCGTAAAATGCCCTGTGAAATCCTAAAGGTACTCATTGGTTTAGGGCCCCTTGCGCATCATGGCTGCAAAGTGTCACTATGTGGTATCGCTGAACTCAGGAGAAGTAGGCAATGTGTTTGGGGTGTATTTTACATATACCATATTGTGTGAGAAATATCACTGTAAACGACAACTTTTAAAAATTTTTATTCAAAGTTGTCAATTTACAGAGATATTTCTCTCACCCAGCATGGGTATATGTAAAAATACACCCCAAAACACATTGCTCTACTTCTCCTGAGTACGGCGATACCACATGAGTGACACTTTTTGCAGCCCAGGTGCGCAAAGGGGCCCAAATTCCAACGAGTACCTTTAGGTTTTATATGGCTGCTCACAATTTAGCCCCACCCAAAATGCCAGAACAGTACAAACACCCCACAAATGACCCCATTTTGGAAAGAAGACACCCCAAGGTATTCGCTGAGGGGCATAGTGAGTCCATGAAAAGTTTTACTTTTGTCAAAAGTTAGCAGAAAGGTAGACTTTATGAGAAAAACTATAAAAATCAATTTCCGCTAACTTGTGCCAAAAAAATCTTCTATGAACTCGCCATGCCCCTCACAGAATACCTTGGGGTGTCTTCTTTCCAAAATGGGGTCACATGTGGGTATTTATACTGCCCTGGCATTTTAGGGGCCCTAAAGCGTGAGAAGAAAAATGCGTAAAAATGCCCTCCTAAAAGGTACTCATTGGTTTTAGGGCCTTTGCGCATCTTGGCTGAAAAAGTGTCACTCATGTGGTATCGCCGTACTCAGGAGAAGTAGGGCATGGTTTAGGGTGTATTTTTACATATACCCATACTTTGTGTGAGAAATATCTCTGTAAATTGACAACTTTGAATAAAAAAATTTAAAAAGTTGTCGTTTACAGCAATATTTCTCAAACGCAGCATGGGTATATGTAAAAATACACCCCAAAACACATCGCCCTACTTCTCCTGAGTTCGGCGATACCACATGAGTGACACTTTTTTGCAGCCAAGATGCGCAAAGGGGCCCTAAAACCAATGAGTACCTTTAGGATTTCACAGGCCATTTTTACGCATTTGGATTCTCACGCTTTAGGGGCCCCTAAAATGCCAGGGCAGTATAAATACCCCACAAGTGACCCCATTGTGGAAAGAAGACACCCCAAGGTATTCGGTGAGGGGCATGGCGAGTTCACAGAATTTTTATTTTTTGGCACAAGTTAGCGGAAATTGATATATTTTTTTTTTTTATTTTGTTTTTTACAAAGTCTCATATTCCACTAACTTGTGACAAAAAATAAAATTTTACATGAACTCACCATACCCCTCACGGAATACCTTGGGGTGTCTTCTTCCAAAATGGGGTCACATATGGGGTATTTATACTGTCCTGGCATTTTAGGGGCCCCTAAAGCGTGAGAAGAAGTCTGGAATCCAAATGCGTAAAAATGCCCTGTGAAATTCTAAAGGTACTCATTGGTTTAGGGTCTTTGCGACTCAGGCTGCAAAAGTGACACACATGTAGTGTCGCAGTACTCAGGAGAAGTAGGGCATGTGCTTTGGGGTGTATTTTTATATATACCTATACTGTGTGTGAAAATATCTCTGTAAACGTCAACTTTTAAAAATTTTATACAAAGTTGTCAGTTTACAGAGATATTTCTCTCACCCAACATGGGTATATGTAAAAATACACCCTAAAACACATTGCCCTACTTCTCCTGAGTACGGCAATACCACATGAGTGACACTTTTTGCAGCCTGGGCGCAAAGGGGCCCAAATTCCAACGAGTACCTTTAGGTTTTACATGGCGGCTCACAATTTAGCCCCGCCCAAAATGCCAGAACAGTAAACACACCCCACAAATGACCCTTTTCGGAAAGTAGACACCCCAAGGTATTCACTGAGGGGCATAGTGAGTCCGTCTGAGATTTCTTTTTTTTTGCCAGAAGTTAGCAGAAATTGACACTTTTTTTTTTTTTTCTCAGAAAGTGTCATTTTCCGCTAACTTGTGAAAAAAATGAAATGATACATGAACTCACCATGCCCCTCCGCGAATACTTTGGGGTGTCTTCTTTCTAAAATGGTGTGATTTGGGGGTATTTATACTTTCCTGACATTCTAGCACCTGAAGAAACATGACAGGTGCTCAGAAAGTCAGAGCTGCTTCAAAATGCAGAAATTCACTTTTTGCACCATAGTTTGTAAACGCTATAACTTTTACCCAAACCAATAAATATACACTTATTGGACTTTTTTATCAAAGACATGTAGAACAATAAATTTAGAGAAAATTTATATAGAAATGTAGTTTTTTTTAAAAAATTTTACAACAGAAAGTGAAAAATGTCATTTTTTTGCAAAAATATCGTTAAATTTGTATTAATGGCAAAAAAAGTTAAAATGTCAGCAGCAATGAAATACCACCAAATGAAAGCTCTATTAGTGAGAAGAAAAGTAGGTAAAATTCATTTGGGTGGTAAGTTGCATGACGGAGCAATAAACGGTGAAAGTAGTGTAGTGCAGAATTGTAAAAAGTGGCCTGGTCATTACGGGTGTTTAAGCTAGGGGGGCTGAAGTGGTTAATAATCGTCGTCAAGAATCCACCGATAAGTCACCATTTTTTGGTGCGTATGGTTTCCATCCTCAGTTTTGTACGTTTAGTGAGGGGGGGCCGTCTGGGATTCCCGAGGAGGAACGATTTGCGTCTTCACTTTCATCAGTGTGGCAGAGTGTGCAAGAAAGTTTGAAGAGAATTGGTGGCAGATACAAACGTGAGGCTGATAAGAAGCGCTCTGAAGGTCCGGACCTTGGGGTGAATGACTTGGTGTGGTTGTCTACCAGAAATATCAAGTTGAAGGTTCCCTCATGGAAATTAGGTCCGAGATTTATTGGTCCTTATAGGGAAATTAAGATTATTAACCCGGTGGCTTTTCGTCTGGAGCTACCTCAGACTCTAAGGATCCATAATGTCTTCCACAGATCTCTGCTTAAGAGATATGTAGAACCTCCTGAACCATTGCCACTACCGCCTCCACCGGTGGTTGTTGATGGCAGTCTTGAGTTTCAGGTAGAAAAGATTGTTGATTCACGATATGTTCGCCGCTCTCTTCAGTACCTGGTGCACTGGAAAGGTTATGGTTCCGAAGAGAGAATGTGGGTGCCAGCATCAGAGATAAAGGCGGACAGACTCATTCGGGCTTTTCATAGGTCCCACCCGGAGAGGCCTGGTCTTCAGGGTCCGGTGGCCCCTCGTAGAAAGGGGGGTACTGTCACGACTGTGACTGATCCAGATAGGTCTGGGAAGAGAAGGTCGCAGCGACTTGCTACTCGCGATAGCTTGTGAGTTTGCTTCATGGTTCAGGGTATGTCATCCGGGTTTTGCCTTGTGAACCTTTTTGTCCTGACTGTAGGCATTCTTCTCAGGTGAGTGCTGTCTGCCACTCCCAGCTACTATATTAGTTTCAGTTTCACTTGCAGTCATTACCAGATATAGTCCTTACTTCCAGTGCTATTCTGACCTTTGAAGGAGATCGTTTGACGGTATTGCTGTGGAGCTCGTGTCTGGCGTGGACTGTTGTTGTTGGGATCATCTTCTCTGCTCGTGACTGGATAAGTCTATCTCTGCTGGAGATTGTTTGTTTGTTTGTTACTGTCTTCCCCTGTTGTTCTCCTAGACATGAGTGATGGTGACTAGTGCTCCCATCTGCCTTTCCCTAGTCTAGTCTTCTGAGGGTCACTCAGGGTTTAGGCATCCTGCTCGCCGCACGGGTTCACACCCCGTCTAGGTTATCAGGGCAGACAGATGCCAGCGTAGGGTTTGTCAGGGGTGGCCGTTCTATTTCCCATCCGTAGATAAGGGTCCCCCTTCCCCTCTGTCTGGTGCGACACGACTGCTGCTGGGATAGCGGTCGTGACACCACCACTGGAGAAGGCCACTTTCAGTTATTTTGGCCCAGCACCCAGACAGAGGAGATAGGCCCCACAGCAAGGAATCATGCGTCATATCACCCACCACTGGAGAAGGCCACTTTCAGATATTTCGGCCCCAGCACCCAGACAGAGGAGAGGTTCATTCAACTTTGGGTTGCACCGCAAGATCATGGTAAAGTTAAAAAAAATGAGGATTCAATAAAGAAGTGCCCCGGAGTACAAGAATACATGTTTGAGGGGAAGGCAGTTATAAATGTCTATTCTGCACAAGGGAGGCACAGGTCCTGTGGGATCCATGCTTGGTTCATTTTTATGAACGTCAGCTTGTCCACGTTGGCTGTGGACAGGCGGCTGCGTTTGTCAGTAATGATGCCCACTGCCGTGCTAATTACACGTTCAGACAAAACGCTGGCCGCCGGGCAGGCCAGCACCTCCAAGGCATAAAATGCTAACTCTGGCCACGTGGACAATTTGGAGACCCAGAAATTGAATGGGGCCGAACCATCAGTCAGTACGTGGAGGGGTGTGCAGACGTACTGTTCAACCATGTTAGTGAAATGCTGCCTCCTGCTAACACGTTCCGTATCAGGTGGTGGTGCAGTTAGCTGTGGCGTGGAGACAAAACTTTTCCACATTTCTGCCATGCTAACCCTGCCCTCAGAGGAGCTGGCCGTGACACAGCTGTGTGGGCGACCTCTTGCTCCTCCTCTGCCTTCGCCTTGGGCTTCCACCTGTTCCCCTGTGACATTTGGGAATGCTCTCAGGAGCGCGTATACCAGCGTGCGCTTGTACTCGCGCATCTTCCTATCACGCTCCAGTGCAGGAACTAAGGTGGGCACAATGTCTTTGTACTGGGGATCTAGCAGGGTGGCAACCCAGTAGTCCGCACACGTTAAAATATGGGCAACTCTGCTGTCAATGCGCAGGCACTGCAGCATGTAGTCGCTCATGTGTGCCAGGCTCCCCAGAGGTAAGGACAAGCTGTCCTCTGTGGGAGGCGTATCGTCATCGTCTTCGGTATCCCCCCAGCCACGCACCAGTGATGGGCCTGAGCTGTGTCGGGTACCATCCAGCTGTGAACCTGCTTCATCCTCATCCTCCTCCACCTCCTCATCCTCCTCGTCCTCCAGTAGTAGGCCCTGGCTGGCCACATTTGTACCTGGCCTCTGCTGTTGCAAAAAACCTCCCTCTGAGCCACTTCTAGCAGACCGGCCTGAAAGTGGTAAAAATGACCCCTTATCCTCCTCCTGGGCCACCTCCTTTTCCATCATTGCCCTAAGCGTTTTCTCAAGGAGACATAGAAGTTGTATTGTAACGCTGATAATGGTGTCATCGCCACTGGCCATGTTGGTGGAGTACTCGAAACAGCGCAACAGGGCACACAGGTCTCGCATGGAGACCCAATCATTGGTGGTGAAGTGGTGCTGTTCCGCAGTGCGACTGACGCGTGCGTGCTGCAGCTGAAACTTTACTATGGCCTGCTTCTGCTCGCACAGTCTCTCCAGCATGTGCAAGGTGGAGTTCCACCTGGTGGGCACGTAGCATATGAGGCGGTGAGCGGGAAGGCCGAATTTCCACTGTAGCGCAGACAGGCGAGCACCGGCAGGATGTGAACGCCGGAAGCGCGCACAGACGGCCCGCACTTTATGCAGCAGCTCTAACATGTCGGGGAAGTTGTGAAGGAACTTCTGCACCACCAAATTCAGCACATGCGCCAGGCAAGGGATGTGCGTCAAACCGGCTAGTCCCAGAGCTGCGACGAGATTTTGCCCATTATCACACCACCAGGCCGGGCTTGAGGCGCACCGACAGAAACCAATTGTCAATCTGTTGTTCAATACCCAGCCACAACTCCTGCGCGGTGTGGGGCCTGTCCCCCAAACATATGAGTTTCAGAATGGCCTGCTGACGTTTACCCCGGGCTGTGCTGAAGTTGGTGGTGAAGGTGTGTGGCTGACTGGATGAGCTGGTGGAAGCAGAGGAGGAGGAAGCCGAGTAGGAGGAGGAGGCTACAGGAGGCAAAGAATGATGCCCTGCGATCTTTGGCGGCGGAAGGACGCCTGCGGCCCAGCTGCCACTACATTTACCCAGTGTGCAGTTAGGGAGATATAGCGTCCCTGGCCGTGCTTACTGGTCCACGTATCTGTGGTTAGGTGGACCTTGCCACAGATGGCGTTGCGCAGTGCACACTTGATTTTATCGGATACTTGGTTGTGCAGGGAAGGCACGGCTGTCTTGGAGAAGTAGTGGCGGCTGGGAACAACATACTGTGGGACAGCCATGGACATCAGCTGTTTGAAGCTGTCTGTGTCCACCAGCCTGAATGACAGCATTTCATAGGCCTGTAGTTTATAAATGCTGGCATTCAGGCCCAAGGCTCGAGGGTGGCTATGTGGGAATTTACGCTTTCTCTGCAAGATTTGTGAGATGGAGAGCTGAACGCTGCCGTGTGACATGGTGGAGATGCTTGGTGACGCAGGTGGTGGTGTCGGTGGCTCATCCTCTGTTTGGTGGGCGGCAGGTGCCAACGTTCCTCCCGAGGCAGAGTGTTACGGTATAACCTGGTATAGTGAGGGTTAATACCGTTCGGGCGATTCCCCTGGAGAAGAGCACAGCAACCCACAACCGCTGGAATCCACCGAACTGGAACCATACGAAGTCCTCCTTTCCTGGAACAGGCAAGAGAATGTTCTGACGTAGCAATTCCCCCCAAGTACGAGACGAGGCTCCGTATTAATGGTTAAACAGGAATTCTAACTTTATTGAGGGCTAACTGCCCGGTATTTATGCAGGTCTCCCACCTGGTGGACACTCCCCTAGGGGACCAGAAGGAAGACTGCGACACAGGGGATACAGCAGCCAATCACACACAATGGGACAATACAGACACCCCCAGCATATCCCTCCCCTCTGCCTGTGATACAATTACCCTACACAGGTTGATGTAATCATCACAGGCAGGAGAATACACAATGTCTTCTGTCCTGGAGACAATCGAGGACTCATTCAATTATCTCTCAGGACAAAGGGAAATCGCCAATACACACGTGGGGACAATAGGACAGACATCATTATTCAATATACCATGTCCCACCCTTTACAGTACACAGACATTTAACATATCCCCAGATAGCTTGGATCTGAGCGCTCAATATATCCAAACAGCGCTCAGATGCCACAAACACAGTCAAATCGCCATGGGGTTTAAGTTTAGCATGGGCTGATGAGAGGGCCCATAATCCTGGGGCAAGAGGCTGGCAATCTGTCCCCTCCAAAACTCAGTGGCGAGTTTGGTTTCACCGCACAGAGGAAGAGGCCGAGGCAGCAGCAGAAGAGGGAGCAGGGGGAGCCTGAGTGAGTTCATTGTTTTTAAGGTGTTTACTCCACTGCAGTTCATGCTTTGCATGTAGATGCCTGGTCATGCAGGTTGTGCTAAGGTTCAGAACTTTAATGCCTTGCTTCAGGATCTGATGGCACAGCGTGCAAACCACTCGGGTCTTGTCGGCAGCACATTTTTTAATGAAGTGCCATGCCAGGGAACCCCTTGAAGATGCCTTTGGGGTGCTCGGTCCCTGGTGGCGGTGGCCAGTAGCAGGCAAACTCTCTTGGCTGCGGCTGGTCTGCTTTTGAACCCCTGCTCCCTCTTTTGCTACGCTGCTGGCTTGGTCTCACCACTGCCTCTTCCTCTGAACTATGAAAGTCTATGGCACGACCTTCATTCCATGTGGGGTCTAGGATCTCATCATCCCCTGCATCGTCTTCCACATAGTCATCCTCCCTGACCTCCTGTTCGGTCTGCACACTGAAGAAAGACGCAGCAGTTGGCACCTGTGTTTCGTCATCATCAGAGACGTGCGGACTCCAATGAGGTGGTATTCCCATGTCCTCATCATCAGGAAACATCAGTGGTTGTGCATCAGTGCATTCTATGTCTTCCACCACTGGGGAAGGGCTAGGTGGATTCCCTTGGGAAACCCTGCCAGCAAAGTCTTCAAACAGCATAAGAGACTGCTGCATAACTTGAGGCTCAGACAGTTTCCCTGATATGCATGGGGGTGATGTGACAGACTGATGGGCTTGGTTTTCAGGTGCCACCTGTGCGGTTTCTGCAGAAGACTGGGTGGGAGATAATGTTGTGAACGTGCTGGATCCACTGTCGGCCACCCAATTGACTAGTGCCTGTACATTCTCAGGCCTTACCATCCTTAGAACTGTATTGGTCCCAACCAAATATCACTGCAAATTCTGGCGGGTACTGGAACCTGAGGTAGTTGGTTCACCAGGACGTGTGGCTGTGGCAGAATGGCCAGGTCCTCTCCCAGCACCAGAGGGTACACTAACACCACCCCGACCGCGTCCCTTACTAGATGTTTTCCTCATTGTTAACGTTCACCAAGCACCACAATAGGAAAAAAAATATTTGGCCCAATGTATTGATTTCAAATTCAGGCCTTTTTTTACAGGCACCTAACACTATCTGCCTATTTATTTATGTATCGTATTACACTAATCCAGGCACAGCAGTAACCACTGATTTAGGGGAATATCTCTTTTAGGGCTAGTATTTAGGCCCTGGATGAAAGGTATCCTTTTATGGACAGATTTACAATTGGCCTGCAACAGCTCGAACACCAGATTCAGGGTATTGCTATTTTTGCAATTGAATTTCACCCCAGAACAAAATGTATCCTTTGCAGGACACTATGAAACTTTGCCAGCCACAGCTGAAACCACTGATTTATGGTATTGCAATTTTGGCAATTAAATTTCACCCCAGAACAAAATATACCCTTTTACGGACAGATTAACACTTGGCCTGTAACACCTGGGACACCAGACTCAGGGTATTGCTATTTTGGCAATTGAATTTCACCCCAGAACAAAATATATGTTTTGGTGGACACTATTATACTTTGCCAGCCACAGCCGAAACCACTGATTTCTGGTATTGCTATTTTGGCAATTGAATTTCACCCCAGAACAAAACATACCCTGTTACGGACAGATTTAAACTAGGCCTGCAACAGCTGGAACACCAGATTCAGGGTATTGCTATTTTGGCAATTGAATTTCACCCCAGAACAAAATATATGTTTTGGCGGACACTATGAAACTTGGCCAGCCAGAGCTGAAACCACTGATTTATGGTATTGCTGTTTTGGCAATTGAATTTTACCCCAGAACATAATATATGTTTTGTCAGACACTATTATACTTTGCCATCCACAGCTGAAACCAGTGATTTATGGTATTGCTATTTTGGCAATTGAATTTCACCACAGGAAATAATCTATCCTTTGCCAGACAGTAGACAGTATTATACTTGGCTAGCCAAAGCTGGAACACCAGATTTAGGGGATTGGTATTTGGGAAATTGTATTTAACCCCTTAATAAAATATAGATATTGCTATCCTGAGTTTCTAGGGGTGACATTTAGCACAGCCAAACCCCTGATGTAGGATATAGCAAAAAAAAAACTAGTATTGATGGACTTGGTGGCAGCTTGTTCTGGTGCACCACAAGTCACAAAATGGCCACCGATCACCCCAGGAAATAAGTGACAGAAAAATGCTCTGTGCAGCCTAAAAACCAGTGAGCAAGTAACTAGCATAAGTTCAATCATTCACAGCTGTAGATCGATCAGTTCATTAGGTGCTGTTGATGACTTTTCCCTGCCTAATCTCGCCCTCACAGAAGCTGCGTCCTCTCCCTACACTAATCAGAGCAGTGTGACGTGCGGCGCTACGTGACCCCAGCTTAAATAGAGGCTGGGTCACTTGCTGCACTTGGCCAATCACAGCCATGCCATTAGTAGGCATGGCTGTGATGGGCTCTTAGGGCAAGAAGTAAAACGCTAGCTGATTGGCTGCTGTGCAGCCCTTCAGAAAGCGGGAAGTAATCGCCGAACAACGAACCCGAACTTTTTTGAAAATGTTCGGGTTCGGGTCCGTGTCCCGAACACCCCAAAATTCAGTTCGAACCCGAACTATGCTCGAACTGTTCGCTCAACACTAGCTATAACCTGTAATATTATTACTCTCCAGAAATACATTCTGTCACCTCTTGAATTCCTTTATTGTACTCACCATCACCATAGCCTCACTGCTCTTACCGTGAAGAATCATTTTCTATGCTTGTGTACAAAGCTTCTTTCCTCCAGACGCAGAGGATGTTCCCTCGTCGCAGTCCAGTGTTAAATAGTTGATGGGAGAGATCTCTGTACTGACCCCTGATATATTTATACATAGTTATTAGATCTCCCCTCAGTCCTCTTTTTTCTAAAGTGAATAACCATAATTTTGACAACCTTTCAGGTTACTGTGGTTGCCCCATTCCAGTTATTACTTTAGTTGCCCTCCTCTGAACCCTCTCCAGCTCTGCTTTGTCTGCCTTATTCACAGGAGCCCAAAACTCTACACAGTACTCCATGTGTGGTCTGACTAGTGATTTGTACAGTGGTAGGACTATGTTCTCATCTCGGGCATCTATGCCCCTTTTGATGCAACCCATCATCTTATTGGCCTTAACAGTAGCTGCTTGACACTGGTTTCTACAGCTTAGTTTTCTGTTTATTAAAATTCCTAGATCCTTTTCCATGTCAGTGTTACCGAGTGTTTTACCATTGGGTATGTACGGGACACTTGCATTATTCCTTCCCATGTTCATAACTTTACATTTGTTAGTGTTAAACCTCATCTGCCATTTCTCTGCCCAAGCCTCCAATCTATCCAGATCCCTCTGTAGCAGAAAACTGTCCTCTTCAGTGTTAATTACTTTACACAGTTTAAATGCTGCATTTGCGAAATTTGGTGTAAAAAGCCGTGTGGGTCCCCAAACCAGTTGTGCATAGAGCATATAAATACCTATGTTTAATTTCCAGCAGTTAACCACTTCAGCCCCCCTAGCTTAAACACCCTAAATGACCAGGCCACTTTTTACAATTCTGCACTACACTACTTTCACGGTTTATTGCTCCGTCATGCAACTTACCACCCAAATGAATTTTACCTCCTTTTCTTCTCACTAATAGAGCTTTCATTTGGTGGTATTTAATTGCTGCTGACATTTTTACTTTTTTTGCTATTAATCAAAAATGACAGAAATTTTTGCAAAAAAAATGACATTTTTCACTTTCTGTTGTATTTTTTTTTTTTAAACTACATTTCTATATAAATTTTTCACAAAATTTATTGTTCTACATGTCTTTGAAAAAAAAAATCCAATAAGTGTATATTTATTGGTTTGGGTAAAAGTTATAGCGTTTACAAACTATGGTGCAAAAAAGTGAATTTCCGCATTTTGAAGCAGCTCTGACTTTCTGAGCACCTGTCATGTTTCTTCAGGTGCTAGAATGTCAGGATAGTATAAATACCCCCCAAATGACACCATTTTAGAAAGAAGACACCCCAAAGTATTTGCGGAGGGGCATGGTGAGTTCATGTATCATTTCATTTTTTTTCACAAGTTAGCGGAAAATGACACTTTCTGAGGAAAAAATATAATAATAAAGTTTCCATTTCTGCTAACTTCTGGCAAAAAAAATCTCCCACGGACTCACTATGCCCCTGAATGAATACCTTGGGGTGTCTACTTTCCGAAATGGGGTCATTTGTGGGGTGTGTTTACTGTTCTGGCATTTTGGGCGGGGCTAAATTGTGAGCAGCCATGTAAAACCTAAAGGTACTCGTTGGAATTTGGGCCGCTTTGCGCACTCAAGTTGCAAAAAAGTGTCACTCATGTGGTATCGCCGTACTCAGGAGAAGTAGGGCAATGTGTTTTGGGGTGTATTTTTACATATACCCATGTTGGGTGAGAGAAATATCTCTGTAAACTGACAACTTTTTATAAAGATTTTTAAAAAGTTGTCGTTTACAGCGATATTTCTCACGCAAAGTATGGGTATATATAAAAATACACCCCAAAACACATTGCCCTACTTCTCCTGAGTTCGGCAATACCACATGTGTGACACTTTTTTGCAGCCAAGATGAGCAAAGGGGCCCAAATTCCCATGAGTACCTTAAGGATTTCACAGGGCATTTTTACGCATTTGGATTCAGGGCAGTATAAATACCCCACATGTGACCCTATTTTGGAAAGAAGACACCCCAAAGTATTCCGTGAGGGGCATGGCGAGTTCACAGAAAAAAAACATTTTGGCACAAGTTAGCGGAAATTGATATTTTTTTTTTACAAAGTCTCATATTCCACTAACTTGTGACAAAAAATAAAATTTAACATGAACTCACCATACCCCTCACGGAATACCTTGGGGTGTCTTCTTTCTAAAATGGGGTCACATGTAAGGTGTTTGTACTGCCCTGGCATTTGAGGGTCTCCGCAATCATTACACGTGTGGCCAGCATTAGGAGTTTCTGCGATTCTCCTTATATTGAGCATACGGGTAATGAGATTTTTTTTTTCGTTCAGCCTCTGGGCTGAAAAAAGAAAAAAAAATGAACGCCACAGATTTTTTCATTCGCATCGATCATCGTGGATGAAAAAATCTCTGCCAAAATCAGTGACTGCGGTGCGGTGGGCTGGGCGCTAACTACCTGACAAGTAGCTAACTAACTGCGGAACGGAATTGTGGACCCATTCATTTCTATGGGGACAGACTTTGTCCTGCTCGTATCCGGAATTGCGGATCCGCACTTACGGGTCTGCACTTTCGTTCCGCAAAAATATAGAACATGTCCTATACTTGTCCGCAATTGTGGACAAGAAAAGGCGTTTTCTATATAGTTCTGGCAATGTGCGGATCTGCGAAATGCAGAAAGCACATTGCCGGTGTCCGTGCTTTGTGGATTCGTGGATCCGCAAAACACATATGGACATGTGAATGGAGCCTTAAAGGGGGGTGATCAGTGACAGGGGGGTGATCAGGGAGTCTATATGGGGTGATCAGGGGTTAACAAGGGATTAATAAGTGACAGGGGGGGGGTGTAGTGTGGTGCTTGGTGCTACTTTACATAGCTACCTGGTCCTCTGGTGGTCGATCCCAGCAAATGGGACCACCAGAGGACCAGGTAGCAGGTATATCAGACGATGTTAACAAAACAGCGTCTGATATACCGGTTTTATGCGATTTAATTAGCATCTACAGCCTGCCAGCGATTGATCATCGCTGGCAGGCTGTAGTATCACTGCCGAGCTGTGCACTGCTCTGAACGCGCGCGCGTTCACAGCAAATCTCGCCTCTTGCGAGATGGCGCGCGGATGCGTCCAAGAGGAAAATACCTGCCGCCGCCTGGACGCATCCGTGCGTTCAGCGGTCGGGAGGCGGTTAAATAGTGCATTTGTGTGTTTTAGTGAAAAAAACTGTGTTCTGGGTCCCCAAAGCAGTTGTGCAAACAGCGTACAAATGCCAATTTTAAATTGCAGCACGGAAATAATGCTTGAGTATGTTTTACTGAAAAAAGCCATGTTCTAGGCCCACAAAACAGTTGTACATAAAGCGTAGAAATACCTACATTTAATTTCCAGCCTTTAAATAAACATTTGTGAATTTTGGCGAAAAAAGCCGTGTTCTGGGTCCCCAAACCAGTTGTGCATACAGAGTATAAATACCTACGTGTAATTTTCAGCAGTTAAATAATACATTTGTGTGTTTTAGTGAAAAAAGCCGTGTTGTGGGTCCACAAAGCAGTTGTGCATAAAGCGTCCAAATACCTTTGTTAAAATTGCAGCATTGAAATAGTGCTTTAGTGTGTTTTACTGAAAAAAAGCCATGTTCTAGGCCTAAAGAACAGTTGTGCATAAAGCGTAGAAATACCTATGCTTAATTTCCAGCCCTTAAATACTCCCTTTGTGAATTTTGGTGAAAAACCCCGTGTTCTGGGTCCCCAAACCAGTTGTGCATGCAGCGTAGAAATTCCTAAGTTTAATTTCCAACAGTTAAAAACTGCATTTGTGTTTTACTGAAAAAAATAAGCCGTGTTCTGGTTCCCCAAAGCAGTTGTGCATATAGCATACAAATAACAATTTTAAATTGCAGCAAGGAAATAATGCTTTAGTGTGTTTTACTTAAAAAAGGCGTGTTCTAGGCCCACAAAATAGTTGTGCATAAAGCGTAGAAATACCAACGTTTAATTTCCAGTAGTTAAATACTGCATTAGTGTGTTTTAGTGAAAAAAAGCTGTGTTCTGGGTCCACAATGCAGTTGTGCATACAGCGTACAAATACCTATTTTAAATTTCAGCACTGAAATAGTGCATTAGTGTGTTTTAGGGGAAAATAAAAAGCTGTGTTCTTGGTTCACAAAGCAGTTGTGCATACAGCGCACAAATACCTACGTTTAATTTTCAGCTGTTCAATAGTGCATTTGTGAATTTTGGGGAAAAAAGCATTATTCCTGGTCCACAAAGCAGTTTAACCACCTCAGCCCCCCTAGCTTAAACACCCTTAAAGACCAGGCCACTTTTTACAATTCTGCACTACGCTACTTTCACCGTTTATTGCTCCGTCATACAACTTACCACCCAAATGAATTTTACCTCCTTTTCTTCTCACTAATAGAGCTTTAATTTGGTGCTATTTCTTTCTTGCTGACAATTTAACTTTTTTTGATATTTTACATTTTTTGATGACATTTTTGCAAAAAAATGATATTTTTAACTTTATGTTGGAAAATTTAGCAAATAAAACTACATTTCTCTATAAATTTTTCTCTAAATTTATTATTCTACATGTCTTTGATTTAAAAAAATGCAATAAGTGTATATTAATTGGTTTGGGTAAAAGTTATAGCGTTTACAAACTATGGTGCAAAAAAGTGAATTTCCGCACTTTGATTTTCTGAGCACCTGTCCTGTTTCCTGAGGTACTACAATGCCCAGACAGTAGAAACACCCCATAAATGACCCCATTTCCGAAAGTAGACACCCTAAGGTATTCACTGAGGGGCATAGTGAGTTCATGGAAGTTTTTATTTTTTGTCACAAGTTAGGGGAAATTGATTTTTTTTTTTTTTTTACTGCCCTGGCATTTTAGGGGCCCCTAAACGTCAAAAGCAGTTTGGAATCCAAATGCGTAAAAATGTCCTGTAAAATCCTAAAGGTACTCATTGGATTTAGGGCCCATTTGCGTATCTTGGCTGCAAAAAAGTGCCACACATGTGGTACTGCCGTACTCGGTAGAAGTAGGGCAATGTGTTTTGTGGTGTCTTTTTACATTTACCCCTACTGGGTGTGAAAAATATCTCTGTAAATGACAACTTTGTATAAAATTTTTTAAAAAGTTGTCATTTACAGAGATATTTCTCACACCCTGCATGGGTATATGTAAAAATACACCCCAAAACACATTGCCCTACTTCTCCTGAGTACGGCGATACCCCATGTGTGCCACTTTTTTGCAGCCAAGATGCGCAAAGGGGCCCTAAATCCAATGAGTACCTTTAGGATTTTACAGGACATTTTTACGCATTTGGATTCCAAACTGCTTCTCTCGACTTAGGGGCCCCTAAAATGCCAGGATAGCAAAAATACCACACAAGTGACCCCATTTCGGAAAGTAGACACCCCAAGGTATTCGCTGATGGGCATAGTGAGTTCATGGAAGTTTTTATTTTTTGGCACAAGTTAGCGGAAATTTATATATTTTTTTTTAAAGTCTCATATTCCACCAACTTGTGCCAAAAAATACAATTTTACATGAACTCACCATACCCCTCACAGAATACCTTGGGGTGTCTTCTTTCTAATATGGGGTCACTTGTGTGGTATTTTTACTGCCCTGGCATTTTAGGGGCCCCTAAACGTCAGAAGCAGTTTGGAATCCAAATGCGTAAAAAATGTCCTGTGAAATCCTCAAGGTACTCATTGGATTTAGGGCCCCTTTGCGCATCTTGGCTGCAAAAAAGTGGCACACATGGGGTATCGCCGTACTCGAGAGAAGTAGGGCAATGTGTTTTGGGGCGTATTTTTACCTATACCCCTACTGGGTGTGAAAAATATCTCTGTAAATGACAATGACTTTGTATACATTTTTTTAAAAAAGTTGTCATTTACAGAGATATTTTTCACACTCAGTCTGGGTATATGTAAAAGTACACCCCAAACCACATTGCCCTACTTCTCCTGAGTACAGCGATACCACGTGTGCCACTTTTTTGCAGCCAAGTTGCGCAACTTGGCCCTAAATCCAATGAGTACCTTTTAGGACGCTTTCCGCTAACTTGTGACAAAAAGTTCAATCTTTCATGGACTCAATATGCCCCTCAGCGAATACCTTGGGGTGTCTTCTTTCCAAAATGGGGTCACATGTGGGGTTTTTGTACTGCCATGGCATTTGAGGGTCACTGCAATCATTACATGTATGGCCAGCATTAGGAGTTTCTGCTATTCTCCTTATATGGAGCATACAGGTAATGAGATTATTTTTTCCGTTCAGCCTCTGGGCTGAAAGAAAAAACGAACGGCACAGATTACCTCATTCGCATCGATCGATGTGGATGAAAAAATCACTGCCAAAAAATATGCAAGAAAAAAAAGAGGGGCCTGGCGATTGCCAGGACATAGGGGCTCCGCCCAAACATCCATACACACTCAGCCCCCTATGTCCTGGCAAACGTGATTTCTCCATTCACATCGATCAATGTATCCGTGTGGCGGAAGACATCTTTGCCAGATTTTTTGATACAAAGTGTTTGCCAAAGCATATGAACTCCAACACCTCTTCTCAGCTCATATGCCAGGGCAAACGTACCTGTCCTGCAGAGGAGAAATCTCGTCTTGCAGCGCCGCATACACCGACTTCACGTGGCTTCTGACAGCAGCGCAATGCTTCTCTCAGAATTCACATCAGTGCTGCGGCGTTTTCGTCGGTTGGTCCGTTGGTCTAACTGGAAAATAAAGGGTGGTTATGGGGGGGGGGGGGGGGAAGAAAAAACAGGCAGCAGGCACATAACTTGAACGTTGCAAACTTTATAAAACCAGAACATTGTAAAACATGAACATAAAAACCTGAACTAACTCAAGATTTTTTTTTCTTGCTACCTGTATAATTATTATTTTTTTTTTAACATCTCACTCTTTATTTTCCTAGCAGAAACCTCTCCTTTCCCATGGGACAATGTGTAAAGTGTAAATCACACAGAGATGGTGCGAAGTACATTATACACGTTATCCCAAGTGAAAGGAGAGGTTTCTACCGCTTCAAACTTCTGCTGTAGCACACCAGCACCGTTCCCTATGTGTTAGGGTCTCTCAAAACCTAGTGTCCTGAGAGACCCTAGAGCCTGAGTGGAAAAAAAACTACCTGTGTAGTGCTGTCCCTACGTCCCTAAGTGTACCTGGGTGTGGTACTTCCGGAAACACTCTCCAAGGCATAGGGCAGGGTGGGCAGGGTGGTCAGGACAGTCAGGACAGAAATAACGGGTGTCACGCCTTATTCCACTCCTGCTACAGACACGACATCTTTTTCGGGTTGGCGGTTGCGTTGAGGTACCAGGCACAACGCTGGGGAAGTGCCGCTCGTGTAGACGGCTAACTACACTGGTGGTTGGGGCCACGGAACCTCCTGGATACAGGAGGTTCTCGATGATCTCTTCCTGGAATTTGAGGAAGGATCCCGTTCTCCCAGCCTTACTGTAGAGAACATAACTGTTATATAGAGCCAATTGAATTAGATATACAGACACCTTTTTATACCAGCGTCTGGTCTTTCGGGAAATCAAATAAGAGGCCAACATCTGGTCGTTGAAGTCCACCCCTCCCATGTGGAGGTTATAGTCGTGGACTGAGAGGGGCTTTTCAACGACACTGGTTGCCCGTTCAATTTGGACTGTCGTGTCTGCGTGAATGGAGGAGAGCATGTAAACGTCACGCTTGTCTCTCCATTTCACCGCGAGCAGTTCTTCGTTACACAATGCAGCCCTCTACCCCCTTGCAAGTCTGGTGGTAATGAGCCGTTGGGGGAAGCCCCGGCGACTAGGTCGCACGGTGCCGCAGCAGCCAATCTGTTCTAGGAACAAATGCTTGAAGAGGGCCACACTTGTGTAAAAGTTGTCCACATAAAGATGGTACCCCTTGCCGAATAAGGGTGATACCAAGTCCCAGACTATCTTCCCACTGCTCCCCAGGTAGTCAGGGCAACCGACCGGCTCCAGGGTCTGATCTTTTCCCTCATAGATCCGAAATTTGTGCGTATAGCCTGTGGCCCTTTCACAGGGCTTATACAATTTGACCCCATACCGGGCACGCTTGCTTGGGATGTACTGCTTGAAGCCAAGGCGTCCGGTAAAATGTATTAGGGACTCGTCTACGCAGATGTTTTGTGCGGGGGTATACAAATCTGCAAATTTCTGGTTGAAATGGTCTATGAGGGGCCGAATGTTATGGAGCCGGTCAAAAGCTGGGTGGCCTCTGGGAAGGGAGGTGCTGTTGTCACTAAAGTGCAGGAAACGCAGGATGGTCTCAAAATGTGTCCTGGACATGGCAGCAGAGTACATGGGCATGTGATGAATTGGGTTCGTGGACCAATATGACCGCAATTCATGTTTTTTTGTAATGCCCATGCTGAGGAGAAGGCCCAGAAAAGTTCTAAATTCGGAAAATTGGACTGGTTTCCACCAGAAAGGCTGGGCATAAGAGCTTCCCGGGTTGTCGGCGATAAATTGAGTGGCAACAGCTCAAAAAAACCCAGCGCCGATCCTATCTGAGCTGTCTCCACCCGAACTCCTGACTGGGCGGTGAAAAGGGGAACTACTGGTGCGGCTGAAGTTGTGGGCTGCCAATTAGGATTTGCCAGCACCTCAGGGACTCTAGGGGCTCTACGGGCCTGTCTTTGCGGTGGCTGCGACGGGGAAACTACTGCACGTGCCACCGTACCAGCTTCTACTGCCCTTCTGGTGCTCGCCACTTCACCATGTTGTACGGCAGTGCTGGTACTAGGTCCAGGACTGGCTGCGCTGCTGGTGTATGCCTCACCACGTAATCCGGCAGCGCCAGCCCCACTCTGCTGCCCTTGAAGCGGATCCTGCGCAACCTGCGGTCTAGCAACACGGGGCCGGGTACGCCTGGTGGTATCAGGGACCTGAACCTCCTCGTCAGAACTTTGGGTCAGACTGCCACTGCTTTCTACAGGTTCGTATTCTGACCCGCTAGATTTGTCAGATGAGGGTTCCCATTCCTCATCTGACTGGGTCAGAATCCTATAGGCCTCTTCAGAGGAATACCCCTTGTTTGACATTTGGGCGTCTAAATTTTGGGGGTATTCCCTGAGACTACCCAAGAAAAAAAGTAAGCCTGTCTTACAATTAAGAGGGTAGCGAAGTACAGAAGCCGCTGCGATTGATAAAAAAGATCAAAACTGATTTTTTTTATCACCGCAGCGCTTGTGAAGGGATTGTGCAGTGATTACAAAAAAAAAAATTTTTTTGTCACTGCGGCGGGGTGGGCGTGGGTGAACGCAGGTGTTGGCGACCGATCAGGCCTGATCGGGCAAACACTGCGTTTTGGGTGGAGGGCGAACTAAGGTGACACTAGTACTATTATATATCTGACCGTGATCAGTTCTGATCACTTACAGATACTATAAAAGTACAAACGCTGATTAGCGCTACGCTAATCAGCGAACCAGTGACTGCGGTGCGGTGGGCTGGGCGCTAACGCTAACTACCTACCAAAGGGGCCTAAACTAAGCTAAACCTAACAGTCAATCCTAGTGAAAAAAAAAAGTGACAGTTTTCACTGATCACTTTTTTCCCTTTCACTAGATGATTGACAGGTGATGAAAGGGGTGATCAAGGGGTTAATTTGGGTGATGGGGGGCTGATCAGGGGGCTAATGTGTGGTGATTGTGTGTACTCACAGTGAGGTGTGCTCTCTCCTGTGTCCAACCGACGAAAAGGACCCAGGAGAGGGCACAGAAGCCATTTAACCCATCATATTTACAAAAATGATGGGTTAAATGGCTTCTCATTCGTTTTTTTAAAAGTCATCAGCCCGCCAGCGCTGCCGATGGGCTGGCAGGCTGATGACCAACTAGCCCTGCGCCTTTTGCCGTGCGCGATCTGCGCATGCGCGGGCGCATATACGCGAAATCTCGCATCTCGCGAGATCACGCGTAAATGCGTCCGAACAGAAGATCCCGGCCGCTCGCATGACGCGATCCTGCGTACGGCGGTCCGGGAGCGGTTAAAATACACCACCCAAATACGTATTTAACATTTCTGCTGTGAAATAGTGCATGAGTGTATTTTTGGGGAAAAAGCGGTATTCTTGGTCCACAGAGCATTTTTATGACATGGGCACTGCCTTAGTGTTAGTGAACTTAATTGTTTACTATTAGCAGTTAAATTGACACCGGAGATAAACCATCTGTCAGTTTGATGGGTGAACACAAATAATGAGGAGAACATCAAATAAGGGACGGGGGCATGGTCGTGTTGGTGGAGCTCCTGTTGCTGGGAGTGGACGTGGCCGTTCAGCGACAACTACAGGTCCAAGTGAAACACCTTCCTAAGGTACGAGTAGGCAACAGAACCTGCAGCGTTATTTGTTAGGTCCCAAATGCCGCTTTACGGATGGTGAGGCCAGAAAAAGTACAGGCGATAGTAGATTGGGTGGCTGACAGTGGCGCCAGTTCCTTCACCACATCTCCCACCTAGTCCTCTGCAGAAAGCTCAGAGTTTGCACCTGCAGCCCATGCCCATCAGTCTTTCACCTCACACCCTTGCAAAGCAGCCAAGCAGCCTGAGCTCCAATTCATGCAGCAGACTCTTATTCTTTTTGATGACTCTGCTGGCAGGGTTTCTCCGGCCCATCCACATAGCCCTACCCCAGAAGTGGAAGACATTAAATGCACTGATGCCCAACCACTTATGTTGCAGGATGAGGACATGGGAGGACCATTGCAGCATGTCTCTGATGATGATGAAACACAGGTGCCAACTACTGCGGCTTTCTGAAGTGTGCAGACTGATGAGGAGGGCAGGGGTCAAGAATGGGTTGAAGATGATGTGCAGGACGATGAGGTCCTAGACCCCGACTGGACTGAAGTTCATGCTAGTGACGTGTGCAGTTCTGAGGAAGAGACGGTGGTCACACAGAGGCAACAGCACAGCACAAAAGAGGGATCAGGCAGCAAAAGCGGAGCGGCCGTCCCCAAGACAGTACGCCTGCTACTGCCCACCGCACCCAGGGACCTAGCACACCAAAGCCAGCTCCAAGGAGTTCATTGGCATGGCAGTTCTTCAGACAATGTTCTGAGGTTCTCTGTCTGGGTGCCAGCGGCCTAACATTTCTGAATATCACCTGTTCCATTTGTGGGTGACATGAAGCCTGTTTTGCCGTGTATTGACCTCTCCTCTGTCTGGGTGCCAGGGTCCTACATTTCTGATAATCGCCTTTTCCATTGGTGGTGACATGAAGCCTGATTTGCTGTGCATTGACCTCTCCTCTGTCTAGGTGCCAGGGTCGTACACTTCTGATAATCGAATGTTCTATTGGTGGGTGACATTGACCTCTTTTTGTCTTGAATTGACCTCTCCTCTGTCTGGGTGCCAAGGGCCTACATTTCTGATAATCGCCTGTTGCATTGGTGGGCGACATTGACCTCTTTTTGACGTGAATTGACCTCTCCTCTGTCTGGGTGACAGGGGCCTACATTTCTGATAATAGACTGTTACATTGGAGGGTGACATTAATCTCTTTCTGCCGTGAATTGAACTCTTCTCTGTCTGGGTGCCAGCGGCCTAACATTTCTGAATACCACCTGTTCCATTGGTGGGTGATATGAAGCTTGTTTTGCCGTGTATTGACATCTCCTCTGTCTGGGTGCCAAGGGCCTACATTTATGATAATCGCCTGTTCCATTGGTGGGTGACATGAAGCCTGTTTTGCCGTGCATTGGCCTCTCCTTTGTCTGGGTGCCAGGGGCCTACATTTCTGATAGTGGCATGTTGCATTGGTGGGTGACATGAAGCCTGTTTTGCCGTGAATTGACCTCACTTCTGTCCTTGTGCCAGGGTTTTACAATTCTGATAATCGCCTGTTGCATTGGTGAATGACAGTTACCTATTTTTGCCTTGTATTGACCTCTCCTCTTTCTGGGTGCCAGGGGCCTACATTTCTGATAATCGCCTGTTCCATTGGTGGGTGACATGAAGCCTGTTTTGAATTGCATTGACCTCTCTTCTGTCTGGGTACCAGTGGCCTACATTTCTGATAATCGCCTGTTCCATTGGTGGGTGACATTAATCTCTTTTTGCCGTGAATTGACCTCTCCTCTGTCTGGGTGCCAGGGGACTTCATTTCTCACAATCGCCTGTTCCATTGGTGGGTGACATAAAGCCTGTTTTGCCATACATTGACCTTTGCTCCGTCTGGGTGCCAGGGCCAACATTTCTGATAGTGGCCTGTTGCATTGGTGGGTGACAAGAAGCCTGTTTTGAAATGCATTGACCTCTCCTCTGTCTGGGTGCCAGGGGCCTACATTTCCGATAATCGCCTGTTGCATTTGTGGGTGACACTAAACTCTTTTTATAGTGCATTGACCTCTCCTCTGTCTGGGTGCCAGGGGACTACATTTCTGATAACCGCCTGTTGAATTTGTGGGGGACATAACCTCTTTTTATAGTGCATTGACCTCTCCTCTGTCTGGGTGCCAGGGGACTACATTTCTAATAATCGCCTGTTCCATTGGTGGGTGACATAAAGCCTGTTTTGCAATGCATTGACATCTCCTCTGTCTGGGTGCCAGGTGCCTACATTTCTTATAATTGCCTGTTACATTGGTGGGTGACATGAAGCCTGTTTTGCCATGCATTGACCTCTTCTCTGTCTGGGTGCCAGGTGCCTACATTTCTGACAATGGCATGTTGCATTGGTGGGTGACATGAAGCTTGTTTTGCCGTGAATTGACCTCTCCTTTGTCCCGTGCCAGGGGCTTAAATTTCTGATAATCGCCTATTGCATTGGTAGTTGACAATTACCTCTTTTTGCCGTGAATTGACCTCTCCTCTGTCTGGGTGCCAGTGGCCTACATTTCTGATAATCGCCTGTTCCATAGGAGGGTGACATGAAGGCTTTTTTGCAATGCATTGACCTCTGCTACGTCTTGGTGCCAGGGGCCTGCATTTCTGATAGTGGCCTTTTCCATTGGTGGGTGACATGAAGCCTGATTTGCCATGAATTGACCTCTCCTCTGTCTGGGTACCAGGGACCTATATTTCTGATAATAGGCTGTTGCATTCATGGGTGACATTAACCTATTTTTGCCGTGAATTTACGTCTCCTCTGTCTGGGTGCCAGGGGACTACATTTCTGATAATCACCTGTTCTATTGGTGGGTGACATGACGCCTGTTTTGAATTGCATTGACCTCTCTTCTGTCTGGGTGCCAGGGGCCTACATTTCTGATAATAGGCTGTTGCATTCATGGGTGACATTAACCTATTTTTGCCGTGAATTTACGTCTCCTCTGTCTGGGTGCCAGGGGACTTAATTTATCACAATCGCCTGTTCCACTGGTGGGTGACATGAAGCCTGTTTTGAAATGCATTGACCTCTCCTCTGTCTGGGTGCCAGGTGCCTACATTTATGATAATCGCCTGTTGCATTTGTGGGTGACACTAAACTCTTTTTTTTTCCGTGAATTGACCTCTCCTCTGTCTGGGTGCCAGGTGCCTACATTTATGATAATCGCCTGTTGCATTTGTGGGTGACACTAAACTCTTTTTTTTTCCGTGAATTGACCTCTCCTCTGTCTGGGTGCCAGGGGACTACATTTCTAATAATCACCTGTTCCATTGGTGGGTGACATAAAGCCTGTTTTGCCATGCATTGACCTCTCCTCTGTCTGGGTGTCAGGTGCCTACATTTCTTATAATTGACTGTTCCATTGGTGGGTGACATGAAGCCTGTTTTGCCGTGCTTTGACCTCTCCTCTTTCTGGGTGCCAGGTGCCTACATTTCTCATAATTGCCTGTTCCATTGGTGGTTGACATGAAGCCTGTTTTGCCGTGCATTGACCTCTCCTCTGTCTGGGTGCCAGGGGCCTACAATTCTGAAAGTGGCATGTTGCATTGGTGGGTGACATGAAGCCTGTTTTGCCGTGAATTGACTTCTCCTCTGTCTGTGTGCCAGGGGCTTACATTTCTGATAATGATAATGACATTTCTACATTTCTGATAATGATAGTTGACAGTTACCTCTTTTTGCTGTGAACTGACCTCTCCTCTATCAGAAATGTAGAACCCTGGCACCCAGACAGAGGAGAGGTCAATTCACAGCAAAAAGAGGTAACTGTCAACTACCAATGCAACAGGCGATTATCGGATATTTAAACCCCTGGCACGGGACAAAGGAGAGGTCAATTAACGGCAAAACAGGCTTTATGTCACCCACCAATGCAACATGTCATTATCAGAAATGTAAGCCCCTGGCACCCAGAAAGAGTAGAGGTCAATTCACAACAAAAAAAAATAATGTCACCCACCAATGCAACAGGCGATTATCAGAAATGTAGGCCCCTAGCACCAAGACAGAGGAGATGTCAATTCACGGCAAAAAGAGATCAATGTCGCCCACCAATAAAACAGGCGATTATCAGAAATGTAGTGCCGTGACACCTAGACAGAGGAGATAAAACTAATGTACTGGTTATCTCACAGAGTCTCTCGCTGTACGTGCCTTCACGAAAACTCATTTAAATTAATTATCAGATGGTATCTCCCTCACTACGGCTCAAACAATTGAAGCTCTGAACATTGTTGGAGATGCTCACAGACACGGGGCTCATACCTACATATGTGGTGGACACGCCCGGTGCCACAGCCTTTCTGGTCTCAGACACTGGAACTGATTAAACACCTGTGCTCATTAAACAAAATCCCATCCCCAATCTCTGTACTACTAAACAACAGTCTTCAGGATATACCCTACACTAAAAGGAGACTTTTCCAACACCTGACCTCAGCAGCAAAATCTCTAATCCCTCAATACTGGAAGCAACAGATTGCACCCACATTATCTCAATGGCTACATAAGGTGAACCCTATTTACCACATGGAGGAACTCTCAACCTTGGAATCCGGGACACAAGCTAGTTTTCAAAAGACTTCAAAAAGAGAATTGAAAAGAAAAAGAAAAACTTGTAAGAGTACAGCCACACATAGCCGCCGAGAGCTGTTCGAGGCATGGCCGCTGCGGTCAATAACTGCATGGTCGATTAGGCTGCAGCTGCCTTTTACTTAACTAATGAAGATCTCATTCTATAGCCGGTCTTCATTATTAATGGCAGAGCTCCATGACCACATGGCACATGTGGTCATTAGCCAATAGTCTTCAATAGATGGAATCGTAACAGCAAAGTAACCTGTGATCTAATTACCTTTTGGGTACACTTCTAGCAAGAAAGTATTGTTCCTAGTGATCATCACTAATGTGGGTGAGATTTTAATAAATCTCATCCACATGCAGCAAAAAAACATAAAAAGAACACTAACATACACTTTATGAAGCATATTGAAAAAGATATAGCACATAGAACATTTTCAATTTTCAATTAAGAGTTTACAAATGTGTCTAATTTTTATAATAGGTTTAACTTCAAAAAGAACACGAAGAACACTGTTCTCTAAAAATCATGAAACACCAAGACATATGTAAAACAGACACGTTTCTATTTAGAATAATTATATGTAACACATCATAATGTTCTTCATTACACTCAAGAAGAATGATGGAATTGGACTGAACCTTTTGACTCTTAGGCTGCTAAACTGTCAAATAAAAAAGAAAAAGTATGTAATATTTGACAACAAATTATACAAGCAACTGTATTTATTAGCAGTGTTACATTAATATTCAGACTCCTTGCTTATTGTCAAACAACTTTGAAGTGACTTAGAATCAAGTGAGGTCATAGATCAAGATCAGATTCAAATTTTACACACTAATTATGCATGCTTGGGTGGATTTCAGAATGCCAAACATGAGTGTAATTTTTACAAAGGAAAGTTATTGCTATCCCAATTGAAGTAACATAATTAGGGATGAGTGGACCCGTGGATGTTTGGGTTCGCCGGGTTCGGCTGAATTTTGGGTCAAAGTTCGCGACCCGAACTTGACCCGAACCCCATTGAAGTCAATGGTGCACTAAAATCGTTGTAAAATAGTAGTAGTATGGGCTAGAGAGCTTCAAAAGGAAGCAAAATGGGGGTAAGAGCAAGATAACCGTCCTGCAAACAAATGAGGATAGGGAAATGACTTAAAATAACAGAATAAAAAAACTTAAATTAATAATAATCTTTTTTTTATTTACTTATATTTTTATTTAGTTTTTCATTAACATTGAAGTATAATAAGGTAACAGATAACATGGTACAAGGCATATTTGCAGTAAAGCCATTACAATATAAGAGCATGAGACATAATGGCGGTACATCATAGAGGTCAATGGCTCATAACGTGAATGTGGTACAACAATAGTTAAGCTTCATAGCCTGAACCAGTAAGTGGTGAACGGATGTGCTGTTAGGACTTATTCGTTAGGAGTAGCCCCGGAGGAGCCAGAGTAGTTGATCCATAAAATACAGTAGGTTGTGAGGACCATGAATTACTGGTCTTCTACTATGAATGGTGAGAATGGTCAGTCGCAAACCTGTATTTAGACCATAGTGACCACCGTTTAAGAAAGGAAACATGTGTTTGGGATTCCATGAGGACATTTCTTCAAATCTGTATAGCTGGTCAACTTTCAGGTGCCACTTTTCCAATGATGGGGGGGAGGTTTGTAGCCAGGGATTAGGAGTTGGGCCGCTAGTAATAACTGCTTAAAGAGGTACGGTATAGGGGTGTGTTTGTCACTCAGATGAATGGATAAGAGGGACAGTTGTGGGGTTGGATGGAAGAGGGTCAGGCAAGCCCGATTAGCTAAAGAGAAAATGCTGGACCACCACTTTGAGATCAGAGGGCAAGACCACCATATGTGATAGAAGGTACCTCTGTCACTAAGGCATCTCCAGCACCTATCAGAGGACAAGATTGAGAAAAGAGACATTTTATCCGGTGTATTGTACCAGCTTGTGAGAATTTTGTAGCCATTCTCTTGGATACGTACACAACGAGAGGCTACATGGGGGGAGTTAAGGAGTTTATGTAGGTCAGAGAATGGAATTGTGATATTCATATCCAGTTCCTATTGTCTTATAAAAGACAGTTTTGCTAAAATAGGTGGGTGGCATAGTTTGTCGTATATTTGCTAAATTAGTTTTTTAGGGGGACAGGGTTGGGACACTATAGATTCAAGCCATACGAGAGGGATAAGGAGATCCGCTAGCTGAACATGTTGTCTGATGTAAGATCTGATGAAGGTAATAGAGGTGAGATCACAAGGGAGGGGGTTAAGCATGGCATTCATGGTCTCACTGGGGATCATGACACCCAAAGTGTCAAAAAGTGATCTTAAGGGAGTTGGTGAAGACTTCAAGCCTTGTGAGGTCGAAGATCTCAGGGCGTTAGGTGCTGAGCCCAAAACTTTTTTTACTGTTAGAAGTGGGGATGGGAAGGGAATAAAGCAGTGGCTGGTGGAGAACCATCTCCAAGCATCTAGGGTGGCTTTAAATAATGGGTAGGAAGATAGGGGAATAGGAGGGGTAGTATGGTGGCCTAGTAGGAGTGCTCTAGCGGCTATGTCCAGGATGTCCAGTTCTTGGTCCACCCAGGAGCCCTGTGTGGGAGAGCATAGCCAATATACTGCACGGGCTAGTAGGATTGCTTTGCCATATACTTCTGGGTTTGGGAAGCCTATTCCCCCAGCGTGACAAGGTTTTGTCAGGAGAGAGGTGGAGAGCCTAGCCCTCTTCCCGTTCCAGATAAATAACCTAAATTTCCGTTATATGGAAGCATAATATTGTTTTGGGACAGGGATTGGGAGCACTTGCTGCAGGTAAGTAAGGCGAGGCAGAATTAAAGAGGTAAGCATGTTTTTACACCCAAACCAGGAGGGCATGGGGTTAGAGCGATTAAGATTATTAATGGAGTTAAATATAGAGATTCTCAGGGGGATATAATTCAAGGAGAAGAGGTCCGTAATCTGGGGGCTAATTTTGACTCCTGGGTACGTGATAGTAGGGGAGGACCAATTGAATGGTGAGTTTTCCATCAATTGACATTTAGTAGAGGGATTATTCCCACAAGACAGAACCAATGATTTGCTTGCATTAATTTTGAAGTCTGAAACAGAACTGTACATATATAGATCTGATTGAATTCTAGGAAGGGAGGTGAGAGGATTGGTATTCATAATCATGACGTCGTCTGCAAATGCAGCAGTTACCTGTTCCATACCTCCCAAACATAGACCTCTGATGTTTGGATCGTTCCTTATAGTCAGTAAGAGTGGTTCCATGGCCAGTATAAATAATAGCAGTGATAGTGGGCAGCCCTTGCGGATTCCGTTACGAATGGAGAAGGAAGATGAAAGGGTCCCATTAACCATCACCAGGGCTGTCGCTTGCGCATACATAGCAAAGGTAGCCAGGAATGCCAAATTTCGACAATACTTGGGTCAGGTAATCCCAATTCACTCTATCAAACGCTTTCTCAGCATCTGTACTGAGGAATAGCAAAGGAGAGGAGGTGCGATGTGCGTGATATAGGACATTAATGACACGGGCTGTGTTATCCTTACCCTCCCTATTTCGGATAAAAACCTACCTGGTCTTCATGCACAAGGTGAGGGAGGAGGATAGCTAGTCTGTTAGCGAGGAGTTTGGCCAGGAGTTTGAGGTCTATGTTTAGGAGGGATATGGGTCTGTAATTTGAGCATTGCTTAGCATCTTTTCCTTCTTTGGGGATCAATGTGATGTGAGCAGCTGTCATGTTTCTGGACATGGGGGTACCTTGGAGGACGAGGTTGCAAACTTTAAGGAGATGTGGGAGCAGGAGATCTTAAAAGGCTTTGTAGTAGGTTACAGGTAGGCTGTCCGGGCCTGGGCTTTTCCCATTGGGCATTTGTTTTAAAGCAGTCGTAAGTTCATCTAGTGTGAAGGGGGTCTCTAAAACTACTCTTTCAGAAGAGGACAAGGCAGGGGTGTGGATGGCATCCAGAAAGGAAGCGATTAAGGGTGCACTGGTCTCAGGTGTTAGGTTGGAAGGGAGATTATAGAGAGTCTCATAGAAATCTCTAAACTGGGCTGCTATTTGATTTGCTGAGTACACTGGGTTGCCGTCAGGTGACGTCAATTGGTGCACATAATTTGCTGCCCTTCTCCCCTTGATCCTACTCATTAGGAATTTGGTCGCTTTATCACCATGGTCGAAAAATTTGTGTTGTGAGTTCAAATTATTTTTAGCGGCCCTAGCCTGGAGAAGAGCATTAAGCTCAGCTCTAAAACTGGACAACTCTTGGAGATGAGAGTCTGAGGGGTTATTTTTATGTGAAGACTACATCCAACGTATTTTAGAGAGCAGATCATCTATCTCTTTTTCCCTTATCTTTTTCAGATGGGAGCCAATGCTGATAAAGTGACCTCTAATAAAGGGTTTATGTGCGTCCCATAAAGTTTGAGCAGAGAGGCTTGGGTCGTCATTTTGGGAGATGTACTCCTTAATATGTTTAATTATTGAGTCTAATGAGTTCCTATGGCCCAGAAGCGATTTGCTGAGTCGCCAATTAAGGCAGGTGGAGTTATGAGTGGGGGCACGAAGCGAAAGGTATATGGGAGCATGGTCAGAGATGTGTATGGAGCTTATTGAGGTCTCATGGCAAAATTGCAGGTGTTGCTTGGAAACAAATAGGTAATCAAGGTAGTGATAGGAGCCATGGACATGTGAAAAAAGGTTACATTTAGGGCAGATTCCAGAGGCCCTCTCGTCTGGCTTTGAGGGATTCGAGGGATTGGGATGATTTATGGGATGACCCATTCAGTGACACGTTAAGGTCTTCCTCTAGGACCACAATGCCATCTCCAAAAAATTTGACTAGTGGAAAAAAAATTGAGAACCATTGGGATTTGTTGGTGTTTGTGAGCATACAACTTTATAAAGAAGTAGGTTTGCAGTCCAATAGAGCCCTTAAACATGAGGTAACAACCCCCTGGGTCCTGAATATGGTTTGCATATTTAAAAGGGATTTTTCTTTGGAATCCTATGCTGACTCCCCCCGAGGCCGAGGTATCGCCTCTGCAGTGGTACCAGTCAGAGTAGTGGGAAAATTGCATATTTGGGTAGTGGTTGAATCTGAAGTGCGTCTCCTGGAGGAAGATGACACTGGCATTAGCTTTCCTTAACACTGTGAAGACCTGACTCTGCTTAGAGGGGGAGTGAAAGCCCTTCACATTGTAGGAGGCAATATGTAGGTCAGCCATGGTTATGTGTAGGGTGAGAGATACCTTGGCGAGACTGGAGAAGCATTCCAGAAGGCGCACAATCAGAGCGGAGGGAGGCTGTGGAGTCCAGGGAGATAGTCAGCATCTCGGATAGTACATCAAATGTCTCACTGTATGGATTTATAAGTGGCCTGCAAAAACACATATATCAAAACAAAGGAACAATACATTTTCTGGAAACAGATAAGCGCAAAAAGATTAAGGGGGAAATGGTCTAGTGACTAGAGTTGAGGGAACACCTGGATGTTCGGGTTCGAGAAGTTCGGCCGAACTTGACGAAAATGTAAAGGTTCGGGATCCGAACTCAACCCGAACTTGACCCCGAACCCCATTGAAGTCAATTGGGACCCGAAATTTTGGGCACTAAAATGGAAGTAAAATAGCCCTGGAAAGGGCTAGAGGGCTGGAAAAGGAATCAAAATGTAGGTAAATCCCCTGCAAACAAATATAGATAGGGAAATGGATTTAAAAAAAAAAAAAAAATTAACCAATATCAATTGGCAACTTGGAGGAGGAGGTGGAATAGGAGGTTGGGATGGCATCAGGTGGGAATGCTATGGGAGTGGAAGTTCTCATCACAGCCAAAACGGATTTATGTCTGCTTGCAGTGCCACAGGCCTCAATCACAGACTCAGGGCCATGGCAACCATACATGGGAGTTGAAGTTAACATCACAGCCAAGAAGGATTCATGTCTGACAGCAGTGTCACAGGCCTCACTCACAGACTCAGGTCAATGGCAACCATACATGGGAGTTGAAGTTGTCATCACAGCCAAGAAAGAATCATGTCTGCCTGCAGGGCCACAGGCCTTATTCAAACGTTCAGGCCTTGTGCTTCCACTTGTCCCCCCGTGTCAGTTGGGAATGCTCTCTGGAGCGCGTCTACCAGTGTGCGCTTGTACTCGAGCATTTTCCTATCACGCGCGGGAATTAAGGTGGGCACATTGTCTTTGTACCGGGGATCCAGCAGGGTGGCCACCCAGTAGTCAGCACACAATGTGGGCAACTCTGCTGTCATTGCACAGGCACTGCAGGGGCACTGCAGCATGTAGTCGCTCAGGCTGCCCAGAGGTAAGGACAAGCTGTCCTCTGTGGGAGGCGTATTGTCAGTGTCCTCCGTTTCCCCCCAGCCATGCACCAGTGATGGGCCCGAGCTGCGTTGGGTGCTACCCCGCTGTGAACATGCTTTATCCTCATCCTCCTCCACCTCCTATTCATCCTCGTCCTCCTCGTCCTCCAGTAGTGGGCCCTGGCTGACCAAATTTGTTCCTGGCCTCTGCTGTTGCAAAAAACCTCCCTCTGAGCGACTTCTAAAAGACTGGCCTGAAAGTGTTTGAAATGACCCCTCTTCCTCTGCCTCCTGGGCCACATCATCTTCCATCATCGCCCTAAGTGTTTTCTCAAGGAGACATAGAAGTGGTATTGTAACGCTGATAACGGCGTCATGGCCACTGGCCATGTTGGTGGAGTACTCAAAACAGCGCAACAGGGCTCACAGGTCTCGCATGGAGGCCCAGTCATTGGTGGTGAAGTGGTGGTGTTCCACATAGGGATGAGAGAACCCGAACTGTATAGATTCGTACCGAATTTTAGGGTGTTCGTGACACAGACCCGAACCCGAACATTTACGTAAAAGTTCGGGTTCGTTGTTCGGTGATTTCTTCCCGCTTTCTACAGGGCTGCACAGCAGCCAATCAGCTAGTGTTTTACTTCTTGCCCTAAGAAGACATAACAGCCATGCCTACTAATGGCATGGCTGTGATTGGCCAAGTGCAGCATGTGACCCAGCCTCTATTTAAGCTGGAGTCACGTCGCGCCGCACGTCACTCTGCTCTGATTAGTGTAGAGATAGGATGCAGCTGCTGTTAGGGCAAGATTAGGCAGGGAATAACTCAGCAAAAACACTTAATGAAGTGATTGATCTACAGCTCTGAATCATTCAACTTATACTAGTTAAATGCTCATTGTTTTCAGGCTGCCCAGAGCGTTATTCTGTCACCTTTCTCTGGCGTGATCGGCAGCAATTTTGTGTCTTATGATGTGCCAGCACAAGCTGCCACCAAGTCCATTAATCCATCAATAGTATATTTTTTATTTCCTATATCAGGGGCTTGGCTGTGCTTATTGTCACCCCTAGAAACTCAGAATAGAATTTTCTATATTTTATTCAGAGGTGAAATGAACTTCCAAAAATAGCAATCCACTAAATCTGGTGTTCCAGCTGTGGCTAGCCAAGTGTAATACTGTCTGGCAAAGAATATATATATTTTTCTGGGGTGAAATTCAATTACCAAAATAGCAATACCGTAAATCTGGTGTTCAAGCTGTGACTGGACAAGTTTAATAGTGTACATAAAAGTATAGCTTTTGTTCTGGGTTGAAATTCAATTACCAAAATAGCAAACAGGAAATCTGGTCTTCCTGTTGTGACTGGACAAGTTTCATAGTGTCCGTCAAAGGATATATTATTTTCTGGGGTAAAATTCAGTAGCAAAAATAGAAATACCGTAAATCTGGTGTTCCAGCCGTGACTGGACAAGTTTGATAGTGTCTGTAAAAGTATAGCTTTTGTTCTGGGTTGAAATTAAATTACCAAAATAGCAATACCGTAAATCTGGTGTTCCAGCTGTGACTGGACAAGTTTCATAGTGTCCGTCAAAGGATATATTATTTTCTGGGGTGAAATTCACTTGCAAAAATAGCAATACCGTAAATCTGATGTTCCAGCTGTGACAGGACAAGTTTCATAGTGTTCGTCAAAGGATATATTATTTTCTGGGGTGAAATTCAGTTGCAAAAATAGAAATACAGTAAATCTGGTGTTCCAGCTGTGACTGGACAAGTTTGATAGTGTCTGTAAAAGTATAGCTTTTATTCTGGGTTGAAATTCAATTACCAAAATAGCAATACCGTAAATCTGGTGTTCCAGCTGTGACTGGACAAGTTTCATAGTGTCCGTCAAAGGATATATTATTTTCTGGGGTGAAATTCACTTGCAAAAATAGCAATACCGTAAATCTGATGTTCCAGCTGTGACAGGACAAGTTTCATAGTGTTCGTCAAAAGATATATTATTTTCTGGGGTGAAATTCAGTTGCAAAAATAGAAATACAGTAAATCTGGTGTTCCAGCTCTGACTGGACAAGTTTCATAGTGTCCGTCAAAGGATATATTATTTTCTGGGGTGAAATTCAATTGCCAAAATAGCAATACCCAAAATCTGGTGTTCCAGCTGTTGCAGGCCAAGTGTAAATCTGTCCGTAAAAGGGTATATTACACTCAGCGTGCATCTCCAAATGAATTTCTTTCCGTTAAAGGGTATATTACAGTAAGTGTTAAAATACAGCATAATCCTCTACATTTGCACACACTGTTTTGCATCTCTAAGTGTATTTCTTTCCGTTAAAGGGTATATTACACAAAGTGTTAAAATAGAAGTGCTGAAAGTATAATCCTATATATTTTTTCAAACGCTACTCTGCATCTCCAAGTGTAAATCTGTCCGTAAAAGGATACCTTTCTTCCAGGGCCTAAATACTAGGCCTACAATTGTTATTCTCCAAAATCTGTGGTTACTGCTGTGCCTGTATTAGTGTAATACGATACATAAATAGATAACCAGATAGTGTTAGGTGCCTGTAAAAAAACGGCCTGAATTTGAATTCAATACATTAGGCCAAATAATTTTTTTCTTATTGTGGTGAACGGTAACAATGAGGAAATCATCTAGTAAGGGACGCGGACATGGTCGTGGTGTTGTTAGTGGACCCTCTGGTGCTGGGAGAGAATGTGGCCGTTTTGCCACAGCCACACGTCCTAGTGAACCAACTACCTCAGGTTCCAGTACCCACCAGAATTTACAGCGATATTTGGTGGGGCCCAATGCCGTTTTAAGGATGGTAAGGTTTGAGCAAGTACAGGCGCTAGTCAATAGGGTGGCTGACAGTGGATCCAGCACGTTCACAACATTATCTCCCACCCAGTCTTCTGCAGAAAGCTCACCGGTGGCACCTGAAAACCAAGCCCATCAGTCTGTCACATCACCCCCATGCATATCAGGGAAACTGTCTGAGCCTCAAGTTATGCAGCAGTCTCTTATGCTGTTTGAAGACTCTGCTGGCAGGGTTTCCCAACGGAATCCACGTAGCATTTCCCCAGTGGTGGAAGACATAGAATGCACTGAAGCACAACTACTTATCTTTCCTGATGATGAGGACATGGGAATATCACCTCATCGGAGTCTGCACATCTCTGATGATGACGAAACCTTAAAATCAAGGAAATCACTCTGGCTCCCCCTGCTCCCTCTTCTGCTGCTGCCTCGGCCTTTTCCTCCGCCTCGGCAGGAATGTTGGCACATGCCGCCCACCAAACAGAGGATGTGCCACCAACACCACCACCTCCGTCACCAAGCATCTCCACCATGTCACACGGCAGCGTTCAGGTCTCCATCTCACAAACCTTGGAGGGAAAGCGTAAATTCCCACCTAGCCACCCTCTATCCCTGGCCCTGGATGCCAGTATTTCTAAACTACTGGCCTTTGAAATGCTGTCATTCAGGCTGGTTGACACGGACAGCTTCAAACAGCTGATGGTGGTGGCTGTCCCACAGTACGTCGTTCGCATCCACCACTACTTCTCCAAGAGAGCTTTGCCTTCCCTAACCACAGATACGCGGACCAAAAAGCACGGCCAGGGACGCTATATCTCCCTAACTGCACACTGGGTAAATGTAGTGGCAGCTGGGCCCCTGGTGGAGAGCTGTTTGGCGCACGTCCTTTCGCCGCCAAGGATCGCAGGGCATCATTCTTTGCCTCCTGTTGCCTCCTCTTCAAACTCGGATTCATCCTCCTCCTCTTTCACCTGCTCATCCGGTCAGCCACAGTCCTTCACCAACAACTTCAGCACAGCCCGTGGTAAACGTCAGCAGGCTGTTCTGAAACTGATGTGTTTAGGGGACAGGCCCCACACTGCACAGTAGTTATGGCGGGGTATAGAACAACAGACCGACAAGTAGTTGCTGCCGGTGAGCCTCAAGCCCGGCCTGGTCGTGTGCGATAATGGGTGAAATCTCGTCGCAGCTCTGGGACTAGCTGGTTTGACGCACATCCCTTGCCTGGCGCATATGCTGAATTTCGTGGTGAAGAAATTCATTCAAAACTACCCCGACATGTCAGAGCTGCTGCATAAAGTGTGGGCCGTCTGTGCGCGCTTCCGGCGATCACATCCTGCCGCTGCTCGTCTGTCTGCGCTACGGTGTAACTTCGGCCTTCCCGCTCACCGCCTCATATGCGACGTGCCCACCAGGTGGAACTCCACCTTGCACATGCTGGAGAGACTGAGCGAGCAGCAGCAGGCCATAGTGGAGTTTCAGCTGCAGCACGCACGGGTCAGTCGCACTGCGGAACAGCACCACTTTACCACCAATGACTGGGCCTCTATGCGAGACTTGTGTGCCCTGTTGCGCTGTTTCGAGTACTTCACCAACATGGCCAGTGGCGATGACGCCGTTATCAGCGTTACAATTCCTCTTCTATGTCTCCTTGGGAAAACACTTAGGGCGATGATGGAAGAGGTGTCGTCCCATGAGGAGGAGAAGGAGGAAGAGGGGTCATTTTTACGACTTTCTGGCCAGTCTCATAGAAGTGGAGGAGGATGAGGATAAGCCTCCCACAGAGGACAGCTTGTCCTTACCTCTGGACAGCCTGGCACACATGAGCATCTACATGCTGCAATGCCTGCGAAACGACAGCAGAGTTGCCCACATTTTAACGTGTGCAGGCTACTGGGTTGCCACCCTGCTGGATCCCTGATACAAAGACAATGTGCCCACCTTACATCCTGCACTGGAGCGTGATAGGAAGATGAGCGAGTACAAGCGCATGTTGGTAGAGGCGCTACTGAGAGCATTCCCAAATGTCACAGGGAAACAAGTGGATGACCAAGGCAAAGGCAGAGGAGGAGCGAGAGGTCGCCAACTCAGCTGTGTCACGGCCAGCTACTCTGATGGCAGGGTTAGCATGGCAGAGATGTGGAAAAGTTTTGTCACCACGCCACAGCTAACCGCACCACCACCTGATACGGAAAGTGTTAGAAGGAGGCAGCATTTCACTAACATGGTGGAACAGTACTTGTGGACACCACTCCACTTATTGACTGATGGTTCGGCCCCGTTCAACTTATGGGTCTCCAAATTGTCCACGTGGCCAGAGTTAGCCTTTTTACGCCTTGGAGGTGCTGGCCTGCCTGGCGGCCACCGTTTTGTCTGAACGTGTATTCAGCACGGCAGGTGGCGGCATTATTGACAAACGCAGCCGCCTGTCCACAGCCAACGTGGACAAGCTGACATTCATAAAAATGAACCAGACATGGATCCCACAGGAGCTCTCCATCCCTTGTGCAGAATAGATATTTATAACTACCTCCCCTTAACCATATATTCTTGTACTCCAGGGCACTTCTTTATTGAATCCTCTTTTTTTAATTTTACCATTATTTTGCGGGGCAACCCAAAGTTGAATGAACCTCTCCTCCGTCTGGTTGACAGGGGCCTAAATATCTGAAAATGGCCTTCTCCATTGGTGGGTGACATGAAGACTGATTCTCTGCTTTGGGACCTCTCTTCTCTGTCTGGGTGATGGGGCCTAAATAACTAAAAGTGGCCTTCTCCGTTGGTGGGTGACATGATGCCTCTTTTGCTGCTGTGGGACGTCTCTCCTCTGTCTGGGTGTCAGGGGCCTAAATTTCACGTACTTGCTTGTTGTCTTGGTGGCAGACATTTAACACTTTTTACTGTCTAATGACCGCCCCATTGTCTGGGTGTCAGGGGCCTATATGTCATGTAATCATTTGTTGTCTTGGTGGGAGATATTAAACTCTTTTTACTGTCATGACCGCCCCATGTCTGGGTGTCAGGGGCCTGAATTTTACGTACTTGCTTGGTGGAAGACATGTAACACTTTTTACTGTCTAATAACCGCCTCATTGTCTGGGTGTCAGTGGCCTATATTTCGTTTAATTGCTTGCTGTCTTGGTAAGAGACATTAGACTCTTTTTACTGTCAAATGATCTCTCCTCTGTCTGGGTGTCAGGGGCCTACATAAATGATAATGGCCTGTTCCATTGCAGGTTCACCCGAGGCCTGTGTTGCTGTTACGGGACCGCTCTCCTCTTCGCGGGTGCCATGGCCCTGAGTCTGTGAATACGGCCTGTGGCACTGCAGGCAGACATGAATCCTTTTTTAAGTCATTTCCCTATCCACATTTGTTTGCAGGGGATTTACCTACATTTTTCTGCCTTTTGCATCCCTCTAGCCCAGGCATGTCCAAACTCCGCCCCTCCAGATGTTGCAAAACTACAACTCCCATCATTCCTGGACGACCTACAGCTATCAACCTACAGAAGTGCATGATGGGAGTTGTAGTTCTACAACACCTGGAGGGCCAGAGTTTGGACACGCCTGCTCTAGCTCATTCCTGGGCTATTTTACAGCCTTTTTAGTGCCCAAAAGTTCGGGTACCAATTGACTTCAATGGGGTTCGGGTTTGGGGTGAAGTTCTGGTCGAGTTCGGATCCCGAACCCGAACATTTTCAGGAAGTTCGGCCGAACTTCTCGAACCCGAACATCCAGGTGTTCGCTCAAATCAAGTTCCTCAGTGTGACTCACCCGTGCGTGTTGCAGCTGAAACTCCACTATGGCCTGCTGTGCTGAAGTTGGTGGTGAAGGACTGTGGCTGACCGGATGAGCAGGTGGAAGAAGAGGAGGAGGAAGCCGAGTAAGAGGAGGCAACAGGAGGCAAAGAATGATACCCTTCCATCCTTGGCGGCGGAAGGACGTGCGCCAAACAGCTCTCCACCTGGGGCCCAACTGCCACTACATTTACCCATTGTGCAGTTAGGGAGATATAGCGTCCCTGGCCGTGCTTTCTGGTCCACGTATCTGTGGTTAGGGAAGGCACGGCTCTCTTGGAGAAGTAGTGGTGGCTGGGAACGACGTACTGTGGGACAGCCACCACCATCAGCTGTTTGAAGCTGTCCGTGTCCACCAGCCTGAATGACAGCATTTCAAAGGCCAGTTGTTTAGAAATGCTGGCATTCAGGGCCAGGGATAGAGGGTGGCTAGGTGAGAATTTACGCTTTCCCTCCAAGGTTTGTGAGATGGAGACCTGAACGCTGCCGTGTGACATGTTGGAGATGCTTGGTGACGGAGGTGGTGGTGTTGGTGGCACATCCTCTGTTTGCTTAGTGGAAGGTGCCAACGTTCCTCCAGAGGTGGAGGAAGAAGCTTGGTTTTGAAGGTGCTTACTCCACTGCAGCCTGTGGCTCGCATGTAGATGTCTGGTCATGCAGGTTGTGCTAAGGTTCAGAACGTTAATGCCTTGCTTCAGGCTCTGATGGCACAGTATGTAAACCACTCGGGTCTTGTCGTCAGCACATTGTGTGAAGAAGTGCCATGCCAGGGAACTCCTTGAGGCTGCCTTTGGTGTGCTCGTCCCTTGTGGCGGTGGCTAGTAGCAGGCGAACTCTCTTGGCGAAGGCAGTACTGCTTTTGCACCCTGCTCCCTCTTTTGCTACGCTGTTGGCTCGGTCTCACCACTGCCTCTTCCTCTGAAAGTCAGTGGCACAACCTTCATTCCATGTGGGGTCTAGGACCTCATCGTCTCCAGCAACGTCTTCCACAGAGTCTTCCTCCCTGACCTCCTGTTCTGTCTGCACGCTGCAGAAAGACACAGCAGTTGGCACCTATGTTTCGTCATCATCAGAGACGTGCTGATTCTGCTGAAGTGGTATTCCTATGTCCTCATCAGGAAACATAAGCGGTTTTGCGTCAGTGCATTCTATGTCTTCCACCGCTGGGGAAGGGCTAGGTGGATTCACTTGGGAAACCCTACCAGCAGAGTCTTCAAACAGCATAAGAGACTGCTGCATAACTTGAGGCTCAGACAGTTTCCCTGTCATGCATGGGGTGATGTGACAGCCTGTTGGGCTTTGTTTTCAGGCGCCACCTGTGTGCTTTCTGCAGAAGACTGGGTGGGAGATAATGTGAACCTGCTGGATCCACTGTCAGCCACCTAATCGACTAGTGCCTGTACTTGCTCAGGCCTTACCATCCTTAGAACAGCATTAGGCCCGACCAAATATCGCTGTAGTTTCTGGCGGCTACTGGGACCTAAGGTAGTTGGTTCAGTAGGATGTGTGGCTGTGGCAGAACTGCCACATCCTCTCCCAGCACCAGAAGGTCCACTAACACCACCACGACCATGTCCGCGTCCCTTATTAGATGATTTCTTTATTGTTACCATTCACCACAATAGGGAAAAACTTATTTGTCCCAATGTGTAGTGTTCAAATTAATCATTTTTTTTACAGGCACTTAAAACTATCTAACTATCAATTTATGTACCGTATTACACTAATACAGGCATAGCAGAAACCACAGATTTAATTGAATATCAATTTTTAGGCCTAGTATTTAGGCCCTGGATGAAAGGTATCCTTTTATGGACAAATTTACACTTGGAGATGCACAGTACCATGTGAAAATATAGAGGATTATGCTTTCAGCACTTGTATTTAGACCCTGAGTGTAATATACCCTTTTACGGACATTAATACACATGGAGATGCACAGTAGCGTGTGCAAGTATAGAGGATTTAGCTTTCAGCCCTTGTATTTAGACACTTAGTGTAATACACCCTTTTATGGACAGAAATACACTTGGAGATGCACAGCAGCGTGTGCTAATATAGAGGATATATTTCTCAGGCTTTTTATTTAGACGCTGACACACTGAGTGTAATATACCCTATTACGGTCAGAATTACATTTGGAGAGGAACAGCCGAAAGCACAGATGTTTAGGATTTCTATTTCAGGCATTTTATTTAACCACAGAAAAAATCTATCCTTTGACAGACAATATTACACTTAGCCAGCTACAGCTGGAACACCAGATTTAGGGGATTGGTATTTTGGCAATTGAATTTCACCCCAGAAAAAAATCTATCCTTTGACGGACAGTATTAAACTTAGCCAGCCACAGCTGGAACACCAGATTTAGGGGATTGGTATTTTGTCAATTGAATTTCCCCCCCAGAAGAAAATCTATCCTTTGACAGACAGTATTACACTTGGCCAGCAAGAGCTAGAACTCCAGATTTAGGGGATTGTTATTTTGGCAATCTAATTTCACCTCAGAAAAAAAATTATCCTTTGACGGACAGTAGTAAAGTTAGCCAGCCACAGCTGGAACCACAGATTTAGGGGTCTGGTATTTTGCCAAATAAATTTCACCCCAGAATTTTTTTTATCCTTTGACTAACAGTATTACACTTGGCCAGCCACAGCTGGACCCCCAAATTTTGGGGATTGGTATTTCGGCAATTGAATTTCACCCCAGAAAAAAAAAATCTATCCATTTACGGACAGTATTACACTTGGCCAGCAACAGCTGAAACCATTGATTTAGGGGATTCGTATTTTGGCAATTGAATTTCACCCCAGAAATAAAATCTATCCTTTCACATACAGTATTACACTTGGCCAGCCACAGCTGGAACACCATATTTGGGGGATTGGTATTTTGGCAATTGAATTTCACCCCAGAAAAAAAATCTGTCCTTTGACTGTCAGTATTAAACTTAGCCAGCCACAGCTGGGAACTCAGATTTAGGGCATTGGTATTTTGGCAATTGAATTTAACCCCAGAAAAAAACATCTATCCTTTTACGGACAGTATTACACTTGGCCAGAAACTGCTGAGACCACTGATTTAGGGGACTGGTATTTTGGCAATTGAATTTCATTCCAGTAAAAATCTATCCTTTGATGGACTGTATTACACTTGGCCAGCCACAGCTGGAACACCAGATTTAGGGGATTGGCATTTTGGCAATTGAATTTCACCCCAGAATAAAATCTATCCTTTGGCGGACAGTATTACACTTGGACAGCCACAGCTGGAACACCAGATTTAGGGGATTGGTAGTTTGGCAATTGAATTTCACCCCAGAAAAAAATCTATCCTTTGACGGACATTATTAAACTTTGCCAGCCACAGCTGGCACCCCAGATTTAGGGGATTGGTATTTTGGCAATTGAATTTCACCCTAGAAAAAAATCTATCCTTTGACGGACAGTATTACACTTGGCCAGCCACAGCTGGAACACCAGATTTTGGGGATTGGTATTTTGGCAATTGAATTTCACCCCAGAAAAAATCTATCCTTTGACCGACAGTATTACACTTGGCCAGCAACAGCTGAAACCATTGATTTAAGGCATTGGTATTTTGGCAATTGAATTTCACCCCAGAAAAAAAAATCTATATTTTTACGGACAGTATTACAGTTGGACAGCCACAGCTGGAATCCTAGATTTAGGGATTGGTATTTTGGCAATTTAATTTCACCCCTCAATAAAATATAGCAATTTCTATCCTATGTTTCAAGGTGTGACAATAAGCACAATTCCTGATGTAGGATATTGCAAAGCAAAAGCCTACTATTGAACCCAAAAAAGTATATTGAACTTGGTGGCAGCTCAAAACATGTGCTGGTGCACCAAAAGATCACAAAATGGCCACCGATCACTCCAGAAAAAAGTGACAGAAAAACGCTCTGGGCAGCCTAAAAAACAGTGAGCAATGAACTAACAGAAGTTGAATGAATCACAGCTGTAGATCGATTACTTCATTAACCCTGGGTTCACACCTGAGCGTTTCTGAGATGCGCGTTTTACGCGCATTTTTGTTGCGCGTATTGCAGCGAGTTTTTGCAAATACGCGCGTTCGTGACTCTGGAGACCAATAGTGTTGAGCACGAATATTCGAAAAGCGAATTTTTTTAGCGAATATCGGCACTTCGCTAATTCGCAAATATTTCGAATATAGCGCTATAAATTCGCTATTTCGAATATTCGTTTTTTTTTTTTTTTTAGTTATATTTTTTTCTTTCCTACTTCCCAAAAGTAGTTCTTACCTGTCCTGAGGATTCCTGGCTTCCTGGCTGCTCTAGTCAGTGCCCGTTGCCGCTTCTGCCGACTTCCGTGCTCATGTGGAGCGTCCCCATCCATGGGAGAATCTCCATATACTAAAATGTACTGTCGGATTTGAGGAATTACGTTGAAATCGCAATGCGATTAATTCAAGTTATATTAATCGCATTGCGATACAACTTAGCACTGCTATCTTACATAGGCTAGAATTAACGAATATGGAATATAGCTATGCACTAGCAGTGCTAAGTTGAAATCGCAATGCGAATACTTTAAGTTAAATTAATCGCATTGCGATTTCAACTTAGCACTGCTGCTATATTCCATATTCGTTAACTTCGTTAATTCTAGCAAGCTGACCCATTATAAACCCAGCTCTAAGTTGAAATCGCAATGCGATTAATATAACTTGAATTAATCGCATTGCGATTTCAACGTAATTCCTCAAATCCGACAGTACATTTTAGTATATGGAGACGTTCCCATGGTGATGGGGACGCTCCATGAGCACAGAAGTTATGGTTGGCTTGGTAGAATTAGCGAATAGCGAATATGACGAATGTATTCGTCATATTCCTCAAAACGAAGATAACGAAGTATTCTACATCTTCGTTTTAGCTACCTATTCGTCAACTTCGCTAATTCTAGCAATCAAATAGGAAGGTTGACTGACTATAGAGACAGCTGTGTTAAATTGCTATGCGATTTTTTTTTAATACAATAATTATATTACTTGATAAAATTATTATAAGTATTCTATTTATAAAAAAAAAAAAGTCGCATAGCGAATTTAACACAGCTGTCTCTATAGTCAGTCAACCTTCCTATTTGATTGCTAGAATTAGCGAAGTTGACGAATAGGTAGCTAAAACGAAGATGTAGAATACTTCATTATCTTCGTTTTGAGGAATAGACGAATACATTCGTCATATTCGTCATCCTCGCTAATTCTAGATATGAAACCAATAGGAAAGTAGCCTTAAGTACAAATCGCAATATGCGATTATTTAAATCGCATGTTAATCGCGATAACTAGAAAAAATGACGAATATTCGATTTCGACGAATATGAAACGAATATTCATTCGAATATTCGCGAATTTCGTCGAAATCGAATATGGCACCTGCCGCTCATCACTAGAGACCAATAGAGATGTCCCGAACTGTTCGACTGCGAACATTGCTTGTTTGCCAACGAACAAAATGCTATGTTCGATTCGCCCTGCATTCTTACATTCAGCTTACCTTCCTACCAAAGCCAGGCATAGTAAATTCAATCTAAAGCTACAATGTTAAAGCAGGGAGAGTATTACCTAATGTTCTCTGTCCACCCCAACCCTCAAACCAAAAAAAAATCCTTTCTGAAAATGATATATCATTAATAATCATTTTCTTTTACATTTAACTTAAACCACTCAATTCATGCCAAAAGCCAGGTATGTGCAGGCTGACTATCTATCCATAAGACAGGGTGTCAGCATACCTTACAATGACAATCATGAGCTTTCAAACATAAGTTCTCAATCCAAAAGGAGAGAAATTGCTTAGCATTGGTTGGCTATCTAGAGGGGCCTGGACCCTAGACCATTATCATTAGGGCGACAAAAATTGTAATTTTATATGCCAGCCTAACTCTCTCTCACTGCCTAAGAGAGCTGCATAAACATTTCCCAACATTTAAATCTCATTTGCATACACATGACCAAGAAATGCTAATGAGCAATATAGCAGTATCTGCCTTGTTTGTAAACTGAAACACGATTTGCATAGCTTTCCCATAGTCCCATGGTATGCAAATGAGTTTATATGACAAAACAGAATAGAAAGATTATAAAGTTAGTCTTTAAAAATTGCAAAATAAAAAAAACTGTGCAGCCTTCCTAATCATTGAGATGAGAGCTAGGTGGCATATAAAAAAAAAAAAAAAAAAAATGTTGTCACCCTAATGATAATCATCTATGTGCACAGGTCCCCTAGATACCGAACACTAAACAGACAATTTCCCTTCTGGGAAATTTCCTTCTGGGAAAACTGGTTAAACCCCAGGCTGCCTTGCTAAGGTATGCTGATGATCTGTCTGTCTGATGGATTGTTGGCCCTGCATATACCTGGTGCTTGGCGGCCATAGGGGAGAACTGTTCTGTGTTGTCCATTGAATGTTTTATGTAATAATACAAATAATAATAAGATTTTATGATAGGCAGGCTAGGGTAAATGTCTGTAAGTCTGTCTTTGTCTGTTTTATAAAATACAAAGTGACATTAGTTTTTTTAGTCAGCTACCTTACTGTATGTTTGATTGAGTATTATACCTTAAAGGGACAGGCTGTTTTACCCTATAGAAATATATCTATATATATATATAGTCCTGTATTAGGATCCTTGATCTCAGAAAAACTATACTATTATCATCAAACACTGTCTTTGCATAATGTCTATAAAACGTTTTTATTCATAATTTTTGTCCTTTATAAAACAGACAAAGACAAAATTATTATGTTTGCTTGTCAAAGCCAACATATTGTTATTCGATTATTTCAGCTTATTATTGTTAGTATTATTATTATTATTCTCCGCCCCGTTTTTCTAAACGCTACTCCTACAGTTTTTGTGCTACAGACCCCAAACTTTCCACACTTTTTCGGCCTATAGCGAAGTACGTTGCTTGTGCTTTATTAGCTGATCCCACCCTCGGGGCCCCTGGGCGGGCCCCGAACACCCACTTTTTCCTTTTACTTTGACAGGGAAAATTTTCAAATCGCTCCCACTCGCACAATTTTGAAGCTACGCTCCCCAAACTTGGATCACATATTGTTGGTGTCAACCCGAATAAATGGGTAAATTTGAGGGACACCCCAAAGTGGGCGGAGCTACCAACAGCCAATGAAAATTTAGCAAATTTCTATACGCTACTCCTCCCACAGTTTTAGGATTACCAAACTTTGCACACTTGTTCGGCACATACCCGAATAGGTTGCTTGTGCTTTTAACCGATCCCACCCTCCGGGCCCTGGAGCGGGCCCTCGAAGATCCCATTTTTCCCATAGACTTTCATTGGAAAAATGTAAACTTTTGTCACTCAAACAGCTTTAGAGTTAAAGTCACCAAACTTGGGTCACTTAGTCATGGGGTCAACCTGAAAATTTATGTCACATTTTGGGGACATTAAAAAGTGGGCGGAGCTACAACCAATCAGATTTTCCCTATTGACTTCAATAGGAAAACTTTAAAAAGCTACCATTCTCACAGCATTTAAACGAGAATACCCAAACTTGGCACCGTGGGTCATTGGGTGACTGGGGTCAAAATTGTTAAAAGTGGGCGGAGTCTATATCAGCCAATCAAATTTTAGCAATTGGTTTAAATGGGAAAATGTAAAACTGCCGCAGCTCCTAGCCTGTTATTGGCACAGACTTCAAGCTTGGCACAATTGGTCACTTGAGGACTGGCATTAAAATTCAAGAAAGTAGGTGGAGCCACAAACAGCCAATCATATTCCAAGCCAACATCCTGTGGTTTCTTCAGAAACAGCACTTTCTAGTTATTATTGTTGTTTGTATTATTACATAAAACATCCAATTACCAACACAGAACAGTTCTCCCCTATGGCCACCGAGCACCAGGTATATGCTGGACCAACAATCCATCAGACAGACAGGTCATCAGCATACCTTAGCAAGGCAGCCTGGGTTTTAACCAGTTTTTCCAGAAGGAAAATTGTCTATTTAGGGTTAGGTATCTAGGGGACCTGTGCGCATAGATGATCATCATTAGGGTGACAACATTTTTTTATTTTTTTAATATGCCACCTAGCTCTCATCTCAATGATTAGGAAGGCTGCATAGTTTTTTTGATTTTGCAATTGTTTAAAGACTAACTTTATAATCTTTCTATTCTGTTTTGTCATATAAACTCATTTGCATAACATGGGACTATGGGAAAGCTATGCAAATCGTGTTTCAGTTTACAAACAAGGCAGATACTGCTATATTGCTCATTAGCATTTCTTGGTCATGTGTATGCAAATGAGATTTAAATGTTGGGAAATGTTTATGCAGCTCTCTTAGGCAGTGAGAGAGGAGTTAGGCTGGCATATAAAATTACAATTTTTGTCGCCCTAATGATAATGGTCTAGGGTCCAGGCCCCTCTAGATAGCCAACCAATGCTAAGCAATTTCTCTCCTTTTGGATTGAGAACTTATGTTTGTTTGTCTAAATTGCTCAAACCTGTCATTGTAAGGTATGCTGACACCCTGTCTTATGGATAGATAGTCAGCCTGCACATACCTGGCTTTTGACATGGTGTAGAGTGATTTTTTTTATTTTACAAGTAATTAAAATATGTTAAATAACTAAATTAGCATTTAAAAGTAGGTTAGAAAATAAAATGTTAGGGTAGATTTAGATGTCATAAAATAGGTTAGCTAGAATGAGTCACTGTGGGTTTTAATATTCGCCTGCCAATAGAGGTCTATTGCTGTTCGCCTGTTCGCGAACATTTCGTTGTTCGCGAACAGAAAATTTTATGTTCGCGACATCTCTAGAGACCAATTGAAAAAGGCATATCTACACTTTAACGCGTGTTAAACGCACGTTTTACGCGCGTTCCCATTGAAGTCTATGGGTGCAAACGCGCGACAAAACGCCCCAAAGAAGCTCAAGAACTTCTTTGAGCGTAGGGCGTTTTACAGCTCAGGTGAGAACCATGCCCATAGGGAAACTTGAGTTTTCTCCTGTTGAGCGTTTTACAGCACGTAGGAACGCGCTGTAAAGCGCGCAAGTGTGAACTGAGGGTAAGTGGTTTTGCTGAGTCTTCCCTGCCTAATCTCGCCCTCACAGCAGCTGCATCCTATCCCTACACTAATCAGAGCAGAGTGACGGGGGACGGCGCTACGGGACTCCAGCTTATATAGAGGCTGGGTCACATGCTGCACTTGGCCAATCACAGCCTTGCCAATAGTAGGCATTGCTGTGATAGCCTCTTGGGGCAAGTAGTATGACGCTTGTTAATTGGCTGCTTTGCATCCTTTCAATAGAAATCGTCGAACACCGAAACCTAACCCGAACTTTTAAGTAAATGTTCGGGTTCGCTCAACAATACTAGTGACCTTTTGTGAGACCGTTAAGCACAGAAATAGAGGGAGGTGAGGAGTGTCATTCGTGGGATAGAGTGTTTTCAAAGGTGCTAAGGAATAACACCAAGAAATTGTCCTGGCTTGTTGCAGTTAAAAGACGCTTATGAGCAGAGACGTTGCAAGAAGGCAGCCAGGTTAAGGTTATTGGAAAATCTCTTTGGCATGAGCTGGTGAGCTCTTTTCCTGGACCTATGCGTCTTCGGGGTACGCTGTAGCTCAAAAAGAAGCACTTTGTTAAAATCTGGGAGTTCTCCCACATCTCTGTAGAGTTCCCAATTTTCAATTTGCAGGGGGGAGATGTCGACTTGCCCATAGACTGCATCCAGGTCTGTATAGGATGAGACAGTGAGGCGTTTGCCTAAATGGAAAAAAGAGACCAAATGGGTAGGTCCAGCGGTACTTGACTTTGTTAGCTCTGAGCAAGTCAGTGAGGGGTTTCAGAGACGCAAATGGTAAGTATTGCATTCGATAATACTGCCTCCATCCTATCCCCAACCTGTCTCACCTCTTGGCGAAAGACGGCCAGTTCGGTCCAAATGGGTTCCATGGCCTTGCAGAGAGCTCGATCCAAGTAACACCTGGTGAGAGGTAAGTCTGCGCTGGATTGACACTCTTCCATGTCGCTGTCTTCCTCCGACTGTGGGAGAGAGCGCGCCGAGGCCTTTAGCTGGTGAGCCGACACCATCTTGGATTCTCGGGCCGCCACAGTCACTGCAGCAACAATGGCTGGGTACGGCCTGTATACTTGTCTACTCAACAGAAGGTATGGACAAGTCCTGTGGGATCCATGCCTGGTTCATTTTAATGAATGTGAGCTTGTCCATGTTGGCTGTAGGCAGTTGGCTGCACTTGTCTGTAGAGTTGAGCGAACACCTAGAAGTTTGGGTTCAACGGATTCGGCCGAACTTCACAAAAAAATCAATGGGGGCCCGAACTTTTGGGCACTAAAATGGCCCTAAAAATGTAATGGAATGAGCTAGAGTGCTGCAAAAGGCAGCAAAATGTGCTTAAGAGCATGGAAAGTGCTCTGCAAACAAATGTGGATAGGGAAATAACTTAAAATAAAATTAAACAATTAAAAAATGATTATTAACCTGTAACTCGGAGGAGGAGGTGGATGTGGAGTCAGAGGTTGAGGAGGCGGAGGTAGCCAGCTAGCAATGTTTTTCGTTTTTTTTTACATTAGGGTAGCCCCCAAAATAATGGGACAAATAAAAACAAAGAAATCAAAGAATAAAGTGCACTTGAGTACAAGAATGTATGGTTGAGGCGGGTATAAATGTCTATTCTGCACAAGGTACAGACAAGTCTTGTGGGATCCAAGCCTGGTTCATTTTAATGAACATGAGCTTGTCCACATTGGCTGTGGACAGGCGGTTGCGTTTTTCTGTATTGACGCTCCCTGCCATGCTAAATACACATTCAGACAATACACTGGCTGCAGTGCAGGCCAGCATATCCAAGGCATAAAGGCAAGCTCAGGCCATGTGGACAATTTGGAGACCCAGAATTTACATGGGGCAGAACCATGTAGTACGTATGTAGCAACGTGTAGTAACAGTCAGTACGTGCATCCATGTGCACATGTACTGTTCAACCATGTTGTATAAATGCTGCCTCCTGCTAAGACGTTCCATATCAGCTGGTGGTGCCGTTTGCTTCGGCGTGGTGACAAAGCTTTTCCACATGTTGGCCATGCTAACCCTGCCTTGTGAGGTGCTGGCAGTGACCCACCTACATTGGCGACCTCTTTCTCCTCCGCCTTCGCCTTGTGCTTCCACTTGTCCCCCGGTGTCAGCTGGGAATGCCCTCAGAAGCGCTTCTACCAGAGCGTGTTTGTAGTCGCGCATCTTCCTATCACTCTCCAGTGAGGGAATTAACAACGGCACATTGTCTTTGTAACGGGGATCCAGCAGGGTGGCAACCCAGTAGTCAGCACAAGTTAAAATGTGGGCAACTCTGCGGTCATTGTGCAAGCACTGCAGCATGTAGTCGCTCATGTGTGCCAGGCTGCCCAGAGGTAACAATAAGCTGTCCTCTGTAGATGGTGTATCGTCTGTGTCTTCCGTATCCCCCCAGCCACGTTCCAGTAATGGCTATGAGCTGCGTTAGGTGCCATGCTGCTGTGAACCCGGTTCCTCCTCCTCTACCTCAACCTCCTCCTCCTTGTCCTCCAGAACTGTACCCTGGTTGGCCACATGTGTACCTGGCCTCTGCTGGTGCAGGAACCCACCCTCTGAGCCACTTGTGAATGACTGGCCTGAAACCCAGTGTAATGCCCCTTCTTCTTCCTCCTCTTCCTCCTGTGCCACATCCTGTTCCATTATCGCACTAAGTGTTCTTTCAAGGAGACATAGAAGTGGTATTGTAACGCTAAGAATGGCGTTTTCGGCACTGGCCATGTTGGTTGAGTACTCAAAACACCGCAACAAGGCACACAGGTCTCGTATGGAGGCCCACTCATTGGTGGTGAAGTGGTGCTGTTCCGCAGGGTGACTGACCCGTGCGTGCTGCAGCTGAAACTCCACTATGGCCTGCTGCTGCTCGCACAGTCTCTCTAGCATATGTAAGGTGGAGTTCCACCTGGTGGGCACGTCGCATATGAGGCGGTGAGCGGGAAGGCCGAAGTTACTCTGCAGCGCAGATAGGCGAGCAGCAGCAGGTTGAGAACGCCGAAAGTGCGCACTGGCAGCAACCACTCATCGATCTGTTCTTCTATGGCCCTCCCCAGCTCCTGTGCGGTGTGGGGTTTGTCTCCCGAACACATGAGTTTTAAAACCGCCTGCTGTCGTTTAACCCTGGCTATGCTGAAGTTGGTGGTGAAGGTCTTTTGCTGACCGGATAAGGAGGTAGTAGAAGAGGAGGAGGAGGAAGCGGAGGAGGAGGCAACAGAAGGCGTAGAATAATGCCCTGCGATCCTCAGTGGTGGAAGGACATGCGACAAAACACTATCCGCCTCGGGCCCTGCCATCACTACATTTACCCAGTGTGCAGTTAGGTAGATATAGCATTCCTGCCCGTGCTTACTGGTCCATGTATCTGTGGTTATGTGGAAGTTGCCACAGAAGGCGTTGTGCAGTGCACACTTGATTTTATCCTCCACTTTGATGTGCAGGGAAGGGACGGCTCACCTGGAAAAGTAGTGGCGGCTGGGAACGACGTACTGGGGGACAGGCACCACCATCAGCTGTTTAAAACAGTCCGTCTCCCTAAGACTGAATGACAGCATTTCAATGGCCAGTAATTCTGAAATGCTGGCATTCAGAAACAGGGATCGAGGGTGGGTATTTTCTCTTTCTCTCTCCAGTGTTTGGGAGATGGAGAGCTGAACGCTTACGTGTGACATGGTGGAGATGCTTGGTGATGATGATGGAGGTGGTGGTGTTGGTGGCACATCCTCTGTTGGCTGGGTGGCAGGTGCCACTGTGACTTCATAGGTGGAGTAAGAGGCAAAGACGGAAGCAGAAGGAGTCTGAGTCCTTTCTGGGTTTTTATGGTTTTTAATCTACTGCAGTACATGCTTTGCATGTAGATGCCTGATCATGCAGGTTGTGCATTCGGGCCTACAAGTGGTTTGCACATTGTGCCATCAGAGCCTGAAACTCGGCGGTCATTGCGCAGGCACTGCAGCATATAGTCAATTATGTGTGCCAGGCTGCACCGAGGCAACCACAAGCTGTCCTCTGTGGGAGTTGTATCATCTATGTCCTCTGTATCCCCCCAGCCATGCTCAAATAAGCTTCTTTGGGTGTCACCATGCTGTGAACAACATTCCTCCTCCTTATCATCCTCCTCCTGCTCATCCTGCAGAACTGTGTCCTGGCTTGTCTCTCCAGCATATGCAAGGTGGAGTTCCACCTTGTGTATACGACTGTTATGAGGCAGTGAGCGTGAAGGCCGAAGTTACGCTGCTGCGTGGACAGACTGCCGAATGCGCGCACAGACGGCCCACACTCTCTGCAGTAGCTCTGACATATCGGGGTAAATTTTCAGGAACCTCTGCACAACCAAATTCCGCACATGCGCCAGGCAAATGATGTGCGTCAAACCGGCTAGCCCCAGAGCTGCCAAGAGATTTCACCCGATCGCACACCATCAGGCCAGGCTTGAGGCTCAGCGACACTAACCACACATCAGTCTGTTGTTCCATGCCCATCCACAGCTCCACAGCTACTGCACGGTGTGGGTTTTTTCCTCCAAACAGATGAGTTTCAAAACAGCCTCCTGTTGTTTCCCCCTTGTGTGTGCTGAAGTTGGTGGTGAAGGTGTTACACTGAAAGGATGAGGAGGTGGTAGAGGAGGGGGAAGCGGAGTAGGAGGAGGAGTCAGAGTCAATAGGAGGCAAATTGAAATGCCCTGCAATTCTCAGGGGCGGAAGGACATGCGCCAAACTGCTATCCAACTCTGGCCCAGCCTCCACTACATTTACCCAGTTTGCTGGGTATCAGTAGTTATGTGGACCTTGCTACAGATGGCATTGCACAGTGCACACCTGATTTTGTCCACCACTTGGTTGTGCAGGGCAGGGATGGCTCGCCGGGAAAAGAAGTGGAGGCTGGGACCCACGTACTGTGGGACAGCCACCGCCATAAGATTTTTAAAAGTCTCTGTCTCAACCATATGGAATGACAGCATTTCAAAGGCCAAGGATTTTTAAATGCTGGCATTCAGGGCCATTGATTGCGGGTGGGTAGGGGGGTACTTCCTCTTTCTCTCCAGTGTTTGGGGATGGACAGCTCAACGCTTCCATGGGACAGGTGGTGGTGTTGCTGCCACATCCTCTGTTTGCAGGGTGGCAGGTGCCACTGTCACTCCAGAGGGGGAGGAAGAGGCAGAAAGAGGAGCCTGAGATCTTTTGTGGTTTTTCAGACGTGTACTCCACTGCAACTCGTGCTTTGCATTTAGATGCCTGGTCATGCAGGTGGTGCTCAGGTTTAGAACATTTATGCCTTGCTTCAGGCTCCAATTGCACAGCATGCAAACCCCTCGCGTGTTGTCAGCACATTGTCTGAAAAACTGCCACGCCAGTGAACTTCTTCGAGCTGACTTTGGTGTGCTCAGTCCCTGGGTGCGGTTGGCAGTAGCAGATATACTAGCTAGGGGACGGCCACTCTGCTTTTACACCCTGCTCCCCCTTTTTCTGTGTGGCTGGTGCTCCTTGACCACCACCTCTTCCTCTGAACTGCACACGTCACTCGCATGACCTTGATTCCATGTGGGGTCTAGGACCTCATCATCCTCCACATCATCCACCCACACTTTACCCCTTCCCTCCTTGCCGGTCTGCACATGGCAGAAAGCCGCAACAGTTAGCAACTGTGTTTTGTCATCATCATCATCATCAGAGACGTGCTGCATGGTCCTCCCATATCCACATCCTGAAACATAAGTGGTTGGGCATCAGTGCACTCAATCTCTTCCACTTCTGGGGCAGGGTGAGGTGGATCGCCCACAGAAACCCTGCCAACAGAGTCATCAAATAGCATAAGAGACTGCTGCATGACTTGGGGCTCAGACTGCTTGGCTGATTTTCAAGGGGCTGAGGTGGAAGACAGATGCCCGTGGGCTGCAGGTGCCAACTCTGCGGTTTCAGCAGGGGACCAGGTGGGAAATGGAGGCACTGTCAGCCATCCAATCTACTACCACCTCTACTTGTTCTGGCGTTATCATTCGTACACTGGTATTCGGCCTTACAAAATGACGCTGAACGTCCTGTCACCTACTTGCACCTGAGGAAGGTGTTTCATTTGGACGTGTAGCTGGCACAGATCGACAACGTCCTTTCCCTGCAAACAGGAGCTCCACCAGCACCAGCAGCACCACAACCAGGGCCATGTCCCTTATTTTATGCTCTCCTCATTCTTTGAGGTCACCCACTAAACTAACAGACAGATTAACTATATTAATTTCCCTGTCACATATGCAGTGCTGATGTACCTAACACCAAAAACGGGTATATGTCACCTACCAAACTAACAGAGGGATTAACTATATTAATTTCCTGTCACATATGCAGCGCATGTGTACCTCACACCAAAAATGGGTATATGTCTCCGGCTGAACTAACAGTCGGATTAACTATATTAATTTCCCTGTCACATATAAAGTGCACGTGTATCTCACACCAAAAATGGGTATATGTCACCCATCGAACTAATAGATATAAATATATTTTTGTGTCAGGGGTACACAAATGGTGCATTGCACTCACAAAAAAATCACTATACATCACCCACAGAATTAACAGCCAAATGTATTATTATATTTCTGTGTCAGGGGTGCAAAGCTGGTGTATTGCACTCACAAAAAAACATTATAGTTCACCCACAAAACAAATAGCCAGATTCCTAACACTCTCCCTCGCTTCAGCTGCCTTATTCCTGTCCCTGCACTACTCAGAGCTGATGGGTGGTGCTACACGTGATCCATCTTGTATAGAGGCTGGGTCACATGATGCACCGCTCAATCACATTCATGCCATTACTAAGCATGGCTGTGATGGCTTCTAAGTGCCCACAGCTTAAACGCTTGTTGATTGGCTGCCCTGCAGCCTTTCAAAAGCTTTATTAAATGCCCAAACTCGAACCCAAACTTTTCTGGCAAAGTTCAGGTTCGGGTCGGGTTCGGGTTTGCTCAACACTAAACATAACAAATAAACCACATTTTTGTTTCTCATAAATTCTTACAATAAGATGAAAAAGGTGGGTTCTCTGGCTGAGGTTGAACTATGACTTCCAAGAGTAAGAGTGCCTTCACATGTGATGTCATAATCTTCCAGAAAATACGCAGGTGCTAATTTTTACAAGGGTCTGGATTTGGTTGCATTTTTTAACCCCATCTGATAACATGGGGTAAGTCTTTATGTGGTGTATTCTCTGGAAGAATTTTCCACCACATGTGAAGGTACCCGTAAAATCAGTACTTGGTGGAATTATAGTTTATAACAGTATGTAGCTGGACTTCCAAAGATAGACAGAGAATCACTGCATGCCCTGTTTGTCCAATTATGGATTTTTCTATCAGTTGTACTTTTCTCAGCCAAAAAAAAAAAGAAAGAAATTATTAAACAAAATCATTTATATTAATGCACCTTAAGAAGTTTCCATTCTTTTTTTTTTTCTAAAGCCTGTCACTAATGACAGTTTTGTCATTTTGATGCTATTAAGTTCATGGCAATGCATGGCAAGTTCATGGGATGCTTTTGCAACTATGTTCTTCTCATAAACTGTATGTTATGATGCAAATTGAAAAATAAAAAAAATATTAAAAATAAAAAAAAAAAGTTCATGGCAAAACAATGTAATAGCCTCAATTTAAAGCATGTTTGCCAATTTTATTTGGCATATACATTGGGAGAAAAAAAATAAAGCATTAGATAGCAATTAGATATGTAATTGACTTTGATCATAAAAAAGATCCCCTTGAATATACAGATGTAGCAGGGTAAACACACAAACTCTTAACTAAAATTTCTTAACTCATCACGTTATCTTGAAACAAAAGCCACTGAAAAGCAATTGAAGATGTTTGCTTAACGCATATAGCATGTGTGTTAACTCTACTACATCTGTAAATTGATCACAAAGTGTCCCCCCACCCCCCCACTCCACCCGCTGTGGTTGACCCGCAATCTGTGGGAAAACCAGGGGGATAAGAAAGCATTGTGCATAATACTCATTCATATCAACAGGCTGTCTATGTAATGCAGAAGTTCTCCAGAGTCAGAAACACTCTTGCCAACCATTCTCTACCCTGTCCAAAAGATTAGGATTATGAACAGGGACCCCCTTCTTTGAAAATGGTTGTATAAATTTGAAAACCCATTTATGGTTTGATTTTTCATGGTGTGCTATTGTACTGAAAAGTGTAGGCAATTTTTTTCTATACAGTTTTAAAAAAATAGGAATGCAAACATAAACAGGCAAAGCGAATACAAATGAAAAAAACTATATGACATATCTAAGTTACATAGGAAAATTAAATTATACATCTGGTGCTTTTCTGATGTAAACATTACCCTGAATGTAATCAAAGAACATTTGTGGGAACAGAGCTTTCTAAATGAACTAATAGTTATTTCAGCCTCTTGTGACTTGTCACTTCTTTGCCATGTAATTAAACCCAACTGAATATTTTTTTCATTTTACGCATTTTCTTGACTGGTCGTTATCTTTAAATTATCCATTTTGTACTCCCCTTAGATGCTACAGGTGTTCTGTTTTATAGCCACTAAAATACTGCAGCAGTAAATGGAGGCTTAATTCATATATAAATATTCATTTCTATGAGTCTTTTAAGACAGTTTTCCAATAGTCTTCATTCTTTATGCCCCAGCACTGCCTTTATTTCAAGTTGTGACATGAGGACACATATTTCTGTCTAATAAATATTACTCTTCAGCATAATATCAATAAATCCAGGCTGTGTAGTTGAGCTGTGATAGTATGTTAGTCGGGCCATTCACACACTTAAACACTATTAACATCAAAAAATTAGGTATGACAGTTATTACAGGGAATGAATCAAGGGCTCCTTCAGATAACAAGGGGAAGGTATAGAAATTTATTGTACCGCTGACAATCCTAGAGTCGTAAAGTCACCAAATTCAAGATACTAACTACAACAGCCGCCAACCTGTGCCTTGTAGGATCTAAATTTTCTTTCCCTTCACGCACAAGACCATTATTGGAGCCGAAATGTGATCTTACTTTATACTTTCTTCCCTTTCAAGTGAATAGTGAGTTTTAATGGCTGCTAAAGGTCATCTCAGTTTTATAAAGCTTATTGGACCATGAAAAGCAGAACGAATTATGGAGTATTATCTGTTCATATATTTCCAAAAGAAAATTCTTATATACATATTTTTAGATGCCAAGTTATAGCCACATATTTATACTGTGAATGTGAAATCATTTGATTAAGGATGTATTTTCAGATATTTTACTTATGCCAAAACATCCCTCTGAATAACATTGTATATTTATAGTAGTGCTTTTGCAAAAACTTTTCTAATATTTAGATATACACATAGGGGGACATTTACTAATCATTTTGAGCAAGAATTGTGGTGCCAAATGTACTAAAAATAATGGTGTTTTGATTTGCGCCAACCATATCAACTGTTATCTTCTTTTTTTGCCAAAAATAATGAAACATACCACAAAAAGTGTTTTGATTAGATTAGATTATTTGACTACAATAACAAAATACACATTTTAAAAATAGCACACAACTTTTGATCAATGAGGTGAAACAAATCATCACTTTTAATTTGGATTTAAGGATTTTTCTGGCACAAAATACAACATTGATAAATGTCCCCTATAGGCTCACAATATTCATTTATGTCCTTTCTCTAATTGGAAGCAAGTATATAGATTCACCAACTTTTACTTTTTTTTTTAGTTTATTTATTTTCAAATTGTTAATATTCCTTGTTAAAGATTATGATAGAATCCTGAATTAAATTTTGTTCATGGCCAGACACTTTTTCCACTTTACATAGCTGACTGTAAGATACTTTGTGGCAAAATATTGCACCGACATTCCGCTAAAATATTGGTGTAATATTTTGACATATATTGAGTAGTAATAACCATTAAAAAGACCACGTCAACCAAAATCATTAATATCACAAAGTTTATTATATCAACAGTCATTACAAATATTAATCTGTATCCATGAGAACAAGACAGCGGTAAAAAAAGAATCCTGCGTAACAGCACAACGGGGATAACACTCCACCCACTGGTCGATTAATAATTAGTAAATAGCACACAGTAGCTGATTGTACAGGTAAATAGACTCATATGTAATATTACCCATAGCTCTTGAAAATACTACAGTATAAGTGCATATGAAAATCGACAGTGGTGTAGACAGGGCTTTTTTTCTGGCAGAACGCACCGCAACGGTGTTCCGCCACCTATTTCCGTCCGGCTTCCTCCAGACTTTCTGCGCATGCGCATGACGTCACACTCCATTCATCGCTACACGCAGTGACGTGATCAGGGGCGGACTGACCATTCGGGTGCTCAGGCATGGCCCGAGGTCCCGTGGCCAGTAGGGGCCCGCCCATTCTCCCGCTGCGCTGCACACTGACCGACGGTAATGGTACACGACGGCGGCAGCCTCCCTCGCGGCTCGCAGGGTCCGACGAGGCCAGGGCGGGTTGAAAGTAGCTGAACTTACAGTGTGTCAGAGTGACTGAGGACAGGGCAGGCGCCGCGCAGGAGGAGGAAGGCCGGCCTGATGTCAGCAGCAGTGTAGCTTGGCTTGACGTCACTCACGTTGCTTTTATAGCCCCCCCAAATTTTACTTGCATCCCTGTTCTCTAAAAGGGTGGTTTTAGGTGGCAGCCATAGGGGTGGGTAGGGGTGTGGCCAGGGTAGGGGGGGGGGAGTGAGTTCCAACACCTTTTCTCTGAGAAAAAAAGCCCTGGGTGTAGAATATACACATCTAAAGAAAATATATCAGTACCAACATAAGTGCCAATTATAACATATAGCAGTATCAGCAGGTTGACAGGCACCTATACATAATACCCTACTGGAGACTGTCTGCATTGAAACAGGCAGTCACCGGACACATTAAGGTGTAGTAGAACAAAGAGCTAAATAAAGTGCATAGTAACATACATAATACCGAACAGAGGGTTGTGTGACCTCAAAATTCACCCCAACGCACGTTTCGCCCGATAGGCTTCTTCCAGGGGGCATCAATATATATTGAGTAGTATTCATCGCGAATAATCTAATTGCGATTTTTTATTGCGAATATCGCATACCCCTTACGATATAAGAAACTCCCCAGCAGCCATTTTCTGCTGTTTCTTTTACAGTTCTGAGAAAGAGCAGTGACATTGCTGTGCTCTGTGCTTTCATCTGGATCATATTCCTTATCCAATTACATTATATAGTTAGTTAGATCACTTATATAATACATATAGTTAGTGGGAGATAGTCATTATAGGTTAGATAGTGATAATGTGTAGCTGGTTCCAGTGTAGGATGTTAGGTAGTGTGATAGGAATTACATTTCTCTGCTGTCCATACATACATGCTATAGACACAGTGATGTGATGTCACAACAATACTTAGTGCACCAATCAGTAATATCTACTCAGACCTGATAAAATGTGAAGTTGCATGTATTGCGCAAAAAATATGCGCATCATTAGTGCCTATTTGTGCAATCGCGAAAATAATGACTGGAGATCACGAATTCTAGAATTCGCAAATTGAATGCGAATATTATGCAAAAAAATTTCAAAATATCGCAAAAACAAATATTGCCTGTGCCGTTCATCACTAATATTGAGGGAGATTTACCAATAGTGTTTAAGATCTAGACAGTGTAAGATAAAGGTGTACCAGATTTATCACAGTGGTAGCCTACTTTTTGTCTTACTTAGCACCATCGTCATTAAATATGAAAGCAAAATATTTAACTGGCAAATTTTATCTGTCACATTATTAGAAATAATAAAAATATTATGATAATACATATTATTATTATTATTATTATTATTATTATTATTATTATTTCCATTGATAATTAGTTTGATGGGATTTTTTTTTACTCAATATCTGATCATATAAACTATGGGCTTACCAGACTTTAGTCTAGGGTTTTACCCTGGATAAAGTTTAGGGGAAAAAAATGGCAGTACTACCGGGGTGCTAAGATTTAACCACACTTTATTTTACTATAAAACTAGATATAAACAAAGTGATCGGGTCTTAGTTTAGCTACGTGTTTGACTGACACTCTATACGCTTTTTCAGACTCCGTCGGTGGGTCAGCCTGAAGAATCCGATGGAGCTTCGGTAAAACGTGTAGCTAAACTAAGACCCGATCACTTTGTTTATGTCTAGTTTTATAGTAAAATAAAGTGTGGTTAAATCTTAGCGCCCCAGTAGTACTGCCATTTTTTCCCCCTAAAACCTTAGACTGAAGTATGGTAAGCCCATAGTTTGTATGATCAGATATTGAGTAAAAAAGTAAAAAATCCAATCAAACTAATTAACAATGGAAATATAATAATAATAATAATAATAATAATAAAGTAAACTAAGACCCGATCACTTTGTTTGTCTAGTTTTATACTAAAATAAAGTGTGGTTAAATCTTAGCTCCCCGGTAGTACTGACATCTTTTTTCCTAAACTTACCTCTAGAGTTGAGCGAACACCTGGATGTTCAGTTTCGAGAAGTTCAGCCGAACTTCCCGAAAATGTTCAGGTTTGGGATCCGAACTCAACCCGAACTTCACCCCGAACCCCATTGAAGTCAATGGGGACCCAGACTTTTGGGCACTAAAAAGGCTGTAAAATAACCCAGGAAAGGGCTAGAGAGCTGCAAAAGGCAGCAAAATGTAGGCCCTGTGAATCCTTGGAACTCCCCCATTGAAAGCAGCGCGGTTCCAAACTTTTTGACTCAGACTGTAAAAGTGTTAACTGCTTCCCACAACACATACAGGAACCTGCAGCAGCAAGGAAGAGGACTGCCCTGAGCGTGTCTGGTACTTTTTCTTTTATTAGCAAAATGTAGGTAAATCCCCTGCAAACAAATGTGGATAGGGAAATGACTTAAAATAAAATAAAATAAATAAAAATTAACCAATATCAATTGGCAACTTGGAGGAGGAGGAGGTGGAATAGGAAGTTGGGATGGCATCAGTTGGGAATGCTATGGGAGTTGATATTCTCATCACAGCCAAAAAGGATTCATGTCTGCCTGTAGTGCCACAGGCCTCATTCACAGACTCAGGGTCATGGCACCCGCAAAGAGGAGAGCTGTCCCGTAACAGCAACACAGGCCTCAGGTCAACCTGCAATGGAACAGGCCATTATCATTTATGTAGGCCCCTGACATCCAGACAGAGGAGAGGCAATTTGACAGTAAAAATAGTTTAATGTCTCTCACCCAGACAGCAAGCAATTAAACGAAATATAGGCCACTGACACCCATACAATGGGGCGGTCATTAGACAGTAAAAAGAGTTTAATATCTCACACCAAGACAACAAATAATTAAAAGACATATAGGCCCCTGCCACCCAGACAATGGGGCGTTCATTAAACAGTAAAAAGTGTTAAATGTCTCCCACCAAGACAACAAATGATTAAATGGCATATAGGCCCCTAACACCCACACAATGGGGCGGTCATTAGACAATAAATAGTGTTAAATGTCTGTCACCAAGACAGCAAGCAAGTACGTGAAATTTAGGTCCCTGACACCCAGACAATGGGGGGTCATGACAGTAAAAAGTTTAATATCTCCCAGAAAGACAACGAATTATTAAACAACATATAGGCCCCTAACACCCAGACCATAGGGCGGTCATTAGACAGTAAAAAGTGTTAAATGTCTGTCACCAAGAAAGCAAGCAAGTATGTGAAAGTTAGGCGCCTGACAGAGGAGAGAGGTCCCATTGCAGCAAAATAGGCATTATGTCACCCACCAACGGAGAAGGCCACTTTTAGTTATTTAGGCCCCAGCACCCAGACAGAGGAGAGAGGCTCCAAAGCAGAGAATCAGGCTTCATGTCACCCACCAATGGAGAAGGCCACTTTCAGATATTTAGTCCCCTGGCACCCAGACGGAGTAGAGGTTCATTCAACTTTGGGTTGCTCCGCAAAATAATGGTAAAATTAAAAAAGGAGGATTCAATAAAGAAATGCCCTGGAGTATAATAATATATGGTTGAGGGGAGGTAGTTATAAATGTCTATTCTGCAGGAGGGATAGACAGGTCCTGTGGGATCCATGCCTGGTTCATTTTTTTGAACGTCAGCTTGTCCACGTTGGCTGTGGACAGGCGGCTGCATTTGTCAGTAATGTCGCCACCTGCCGTGCTGAATACATATTCAGACAAAACGCTGGCCGCCGGGCAGGCCAACGCCTCCAAGGCATAAATGGTTAGCTCTGGCCACGTGGACAATTTGGAGACCCAGAAGTTGAATGGGGCCGAACCATCAGTCAGTACGTGGAGGGGTGTGTACATGTACAGTTCCACCATGTTAGCAAAATGCTGCCTCCTGCTAACACTTTCCGTATAAGGTGGAGGTGCAGTTAGCTGTGGCGTGGTGACAAAACGTTTCCACATCTCTGCCATGCTAACCCTGCCCTTAGAGGAGATGGCCGTGACACAGCTGCATTAGCGACCTCTCCCTCCTCCTCTGCCTTCGCCTTCCACTTGTTCACCTGTGACATTTGGGAATTCTCTCAGTAGCGCTTCTACCAACGTGCGCTTTTACTCGCTCATCTTCCTATCACGCTCTAGTGCAGGAAGTAAGGTGGGCACATTGTCTTTGTATCAGGGATCCAGCAGGGTGGCAACACAGTAGTCCGCACACGTTAAAATGTAGGCAACTCCGCTGTCGCTTGCAGGCACTGCAACATGTAGTCGCTCATGTGTGCCAGGCTGCCCAGAGGTAAGGACAAGCTGTCCTCTGTGGGAGGCGTATCGTCATCATCCTCCATTTCCCCCCAGCCACGCAGCAGTGATGGACCCGAGCTGCGTTGGATGCCATACCGCTGTGAACATGCTTCATCCTCATCCTCCTCCACCTCCTCCGCATCCTCCTCGTCCTCCAGTAGTGGTCCCTGGCTGGCCACTTTTGTACCTGGCCTCTGCTGTTGCAAAAAACCTCCCTCTGAGCCACTTCTAACACACTGGCCTGAAAGTGCTAAAAATGACCCCTCCTTCTCCTCCTACTACTCCAGGGCCACCTCCTCCTCCTCCATGATCGCCCTAAGTGTTTTCTCAAGGAGACATAGAAGTGGTATTCTAACGCTGATAACGGCGTCATCGACACTGGCCATGTTGGTGGAGTACTCGAAACAGCACAACAGGGCACACAGGTGTCACATAGAGGGCCAGTCATTGGTGGTAAAGTGGTGCTGTTCCACAGTGCGACTGACCTGTTTGTGCTGCAGCTGAAACTCCACTATGGCCTGCTGCTGCTCGTACAGTCTCTCTAGCATGGGCAAGGTGGAGTTCCACCTGGTGGGCACCTCGCATATGAGGCGGTGAGCGGGAAGGCCGAAGTTACGCTGGAGCGCAGACACGTGATCAGCAGCAAGATATGAACGCCGGAAGCGCACACAGACGGCCTGCACTTTATGCAGCAGCTCTGACATGTTGGGGTAGTTGTGTATGAACTTCTGCACCACTAAATTCAGCACACCACCAGGCCGGGCTTGAGGCTCACCGGCAGCAACCATTCGTCGGTCTATTGTTCAATACCTAGCCACAACTCCTGCGCGGTATGGGGCCTGACCCCCAAACATATGAGTTTCAGCACGTCCTGCTGACGTTTACCCCGGGCTGTGCTGAAGTTGGTGGTGAAGATGTGTAGCTGACTGGATGAGCAGGAGGAAGAAGAGGAGGAGGAATCCGAGTAGGAGAAGGAGGCTACAGGAGGTAAAGAATGATGCCCTGCGATCTTTGGCGGCGGAAGGACGTGCGCCAAAGAACTCTCCGCCTGGGGCCCAGCCGCCACGACATTTTCCCAGTGTGCAGTTAGGGAGATATAGCGCCCCTGGCCCTGCTTACTGGTCAACTGTGGACCTAGCCACAGATGGCGTTGCGCAGTGCACACTTGATTTTATCGGATACTTGGTTGTGCAGGGAAGGCACGGCTCTCTTGGAGAAGTATTGGCGGCTGGGAACAACATACTGTGGGATAGCCATCACCATCAGCTGTTTGAAGCTGTCTGTGTCCACCAGCCTTAATGACAGCATTTCAAAGGCCAGTAGTTTTGAAATGCTGGCATTCAGGCCCAGGGCTCGAGGGTGGCTAGGTGGGAATTTATGCTTTCTCTCCAATGTTTGTGAGATGGAGAGCTAAACGTTCTCGTGTGACATGGTGGAGATGCTTGGTGACGGAGGTGGTGGAGTTGGTGGCACATCCTCTGTTTGGTGGGCGGCAGGTGCCAACATTCCTCCCGAGGCGGAGGAAGAGGCCAAGGCAGCAGCAGAAGAGGGAGCAGGGAGAGCCTGAGTGAGTTCCTTGTTTTTAAGGTGTTTGCTCCACTGCAGTTAATGCTTTGCATGTAGATGCCTGGTCATGCAGGTTGTGCTAAGGTTCCGAACGTTAATACCTCGCTTCAGGATCTGATGGCACAGCGTGCAAACCACTCAAGTCTTGTCATCAGCACATTGATTGAAGAAGTGCCATGCCACGGAACTCCTTGAAGCTGCCTTTGGGGTGCTCGCTCACTGGTGGCGGTGGCCAGTAGCAGGCGAACTCTCTTGGCGGCGGCTGTTTTGCTTTTGCCCCCTGCTCCCTTTTTTGCTACGCTGTTAACTCGGTCTCATCACTGCCTCTTCCTCTGAACTATAAAAGTCAGTGGCACAACATTCATTCCATGTGGTGTCTAGCACCTCATCGTCCCCTGCACTGTCTTCCACACAGTCTTCCTCCCTGACCTCCTGTTCGGTCTACACACTGCAAAAAGACGCAGTAGTTGGCACCTGTGTTTCGTCATCATCAGAGACGTGTAGACTCTGATGAGTTGGTATTCCCATGGCCTCATCATCAGGAAACATAAGTGGTTGTGCTTCAGTGCATTCTATGTCTTCCACCACTGGGGAAGAGCTAGGTGGTTTCCCTTTCTGCCAGCAGAGTCTTCAAACAGCATAAGAGACTGCTGCATAACTTGAGGCTCAGACAGTTTCTCTGATATGCATGGGAGTGATGTAACAGACTGATGGGCTTGGTTTTCAGGCACCACCTGTGCGCTTTCTGCAGAAGACTGGGTGGAAGATAATGTTGTGAACGTGCTGGATACACTGTCGGCAACCCAAATGACTAGCGCCTGTACTTGCTCAGGCCTTACCATCCTTAGAACGGCATTGGGCCCCACCAAATATCGCTTTAAATTATGGAGGGTACTGGAACCTGAGGTAGTTGGTTAACTAGAACGTGTGGCTGAGGCAGAACAGCCACGTCCTCTCCCAGCACCAGAGGCTCCACTAACAACACCACGACCATGTCCGCGTCCCTTACTAGATGTTTTCCTCATTGTTAACGTTCACCACAATAAGAAAAAAAATATTTGGCCCAATGTATTAAATTCAAATTCAGGCCTTTTTTTACAGGCACCTAACACTATCTGGCTATATATTTATGTACCGTATTACACTAATCCAGGCACAGCAGTAACCACATATTTAAGAGAATATCAATTGTAGGCCTAGTATTTTGGCCCTGGATGAAAGGTATCCTTTTACGGACAGATTTACACTTGGAGATGTACAGTAGCGTGTGAAAATATATATAGGATTATGCTTTCAGCACTTGTATTTTAACATGTTGTGTAATATACCCTTTAACAGAAAGAAATACACTTACAGATGCAAAACAGTGTGTGCAAATGTAGATGATTATGCTGTATTTTAACACTTACTGTAATATACCCTTCACCAGAAGGAAATACACTTGGACATGCACACTGAGTGTTATATAACCTTTTACGGACAGATTTACACTTGGCTTGCCACAGCTGGAACACCAGATTTTGGGTATTGCTATTTTGACAATTGAATTTCACCCCAGAAAATAATATATCCTTTGACTGACACTATAAAACTTGTTCAGTCACAGCTGGAACACCAGATTTACGGTATTTTTATTTTTGCAACCTGAATTTCACCCCAGAAAATAATATATCCTTTGAAGGACACTATGAAACTTGTCCAGTCACAGCTGGAACACCAGATTTATGGTATTACTATTTTGGCAATTGAATTTCACCCCAGAACAAATTCTATCCTTTGCTGGACACTATTAAACTTGGCCAGCCACAGCTTAAACCACTGATTTACGGTATTGCTATTTTGGCAATTGAATTTCACCCCAGAAAATTATCTATCCTTTGCCGGACACTATTAAACTTTGCAAGACACTGCTGGGACACCAGATTTAGGGGATTGCTATTTTGGCAATTGAATTTTACCCCAGAACAAAAACTATCCTTTGCCGGACACTATTAAACTTGGCCAGCCACTGCTGAAACCACTGATTTACGGTATTGCTATTTTGAAAATTGAATTTCTCCCCAGAAAAAAAAAAATATTCTTTGCCAGACAGTATTACACTTGGCTAGCCACAACTGCAACACCAGATTTAAGCTATTGCTATTTTTGCAACTGAATTTCACCCCAGAAAATAATATATCCTTTGACCAACACTATGAAACTTGTCCAGTCACTATACTGTTCGGGTTCGCTCATCCCTACTTACCTCTGATCATAGCAACCTATTCTGGATGCCCACAGCAGAAGGGAGCTGCTTCGATACAACAGAAGTTATTCCACATACGCTTCCCAGCGTTGTGCCTGGCTTGCATCTGGTGAGTTGCAATCGCCGACAATTAGGGACACTCTATGAAAAACAGTTCAAAACAAAGGGGGCATGGTCTTGCTCCCTGGATAAATAATACCACAAATACCACTGATTCCCTTTTTACACAGAATTTATACGATCAACCAAAGAAGCCAATAAGGGAGCTGGAAATGGTTGGCCAAAACTTTTGACCAAACATATAGCAAATCTATATGTCAGTTGAAGTCAGCAAAGTAGTAGGACATTTTTTGTAATAAAATTATAGTGTGTTATTTGGGTGTTGCTGTCACGTAGGGTGGGGAAGAGTGCAGCCCTAAAATACACCCGCACCTCTATCCCTACCTACTTGCATGACCCTTCATAACTGACGGCATACAACTTGGCGGCTATCCCTAGCTTAAATATGTGCAGGGGTCTAAAAGATTAAAAGAGGAAAAACCGTGAACAGAGTTAGGGAAGTAAAAGTCAAAGCCAGGAGGTCACGCAGGTACACAGGGAAAAACGCAATAAAAAGATCAAATACAATCCGAATTCAGAAACCAAGAGATCACATAAAATCCAAGGAGGTCACAAGGTCGAGGTCAAAAACAGAGGCGAGATCAAAACACACAAAGTATAATACCTAACAATATGTTGCTGAGGGTAGCAAGACCAATAACAGGCAACTTGTGGCCAGCAGGTTACTGGTTTAAATAGCAAGACCTGTAAGTCATGCGACGTGGCCAGCATCACGTGACACAAGTCCAGCCACTATTATCTGAGCGCCGATTCATCGCGATCGGCGCTCAGTTCCCTCTTCTGCTCGTTGTCTAGGAGGACACTGGCCACGCTGGGAAGGCGTGCATGGCCGGATCCTCCCCGCCCCTTGGTGACCATGAAAGGAGGAAGCGCTTCGCTGGTTCCCTGTTACAGTTGAATTTTATAAAATTATTTTATAGCAGTCTGTCTTTCTACATTAACATTTATGAATTTGCAAGTATAAGCACAAGAGGAATTCTTTCTAACTCCAACTGTGAAACTAAAATCTGTTTCTGTACATTTTCTTGTCCAAACTGGTGTAGAGGGACAGACAGTACTTAATATGCTTGAATAGAAATAGATTTTATACAGCTAAATCACACCTACAGTATATTCTGGTGAGGGCGCAAGGTACATGCATACACATATGAGCTTGTATCATAACTTCCAGAAATGTGATGACAGACAGCACTGCTCATGGTCTTATGCTATTAATACAGATCAGGCAGAATTGCAGTCATGAATTATGAGCATACAACATCAATTTCATCATCTTGGATATGTTTCTACTGATAAATGTCACCGCAGTCTCTGTATAATATCAAACAATGGACATTTTGCAGTGTTTGGGAGCTTGGATGCATGGGCATGTTTCTTGATGGCCACACCAAGAATTCTCTGCATATAATTTTTCATTATACCATGATAAATTGTAGCATACTTAGATATTTACAATTCAGCATACTATACATTTTACATTCAAAAGGAATGTTTCTAATGTGATTAAACAGGCGCTCGTCTGTTGAAGAGAAATAATGACCCAAAATGCTATATTATACTGACTGATGTATGGGGACACATCCATTGGTGCTTGTTTGCATTGGCCTGGTTACAAAGGCCAATACAAACTGAATGTGGGAGGAATGATTTGTTCCTCCCTCATTCAGTTCTATTCATTATCGGTAGTGTTGAACGAAGCAAACTATTAAAGCAGTATTCTGTCTGACGTTTTGGAAAACATTGATTTGCAAAGAATCCGAATTTCCTCACACTTCGTGGTAACAAATCAGTTTTTCCTAAAATCGCGGCTGTACATGTTACAAAGTGAAAGTAAGAAGCCCGGGAACGCAAGATCACTCAAAATTAGAGTTCAGCAAACACCTGGAAGTTCGGGTTCGCCGGTATTGGCTGAACTTCGCCGCAAAGTTTGAGTTCGGGACCAGAACTTGACCCTGAACCCGAACCCCATTGAAGTCAATTGGGACCCGAATTTTGGGGCACTAAAAAGGCTCTAAAAAAGTAATGGAAAGGGCTAGAGGGCTGCAAAAGTAAGCAAAATGGGGGTACGAGCTGGACGATTGCCATGCAAATAAATGTGGATAGGGAAATGACTTGAAAAAACATCAAATACATAAACATTTTAAATTATAATCTTGAACTAGGAGGAGGAGGTCCATATAGTGTAGGAGGTTTAGGAGGCGGTGGACGTGGTGGTGTAGGTGGAAGCGGTGGTGGTGGAGAACAACACTGTTTTGTTTGTTTTTTTGTTTTTTTTGTTTGGGTATACCCCAAAAGATTGGTAAATATACAAAAGAAAAGAAAGAGAAAGTGCGCTGGAATATAACAAAGGCTGGATGAGGTCGGAATACATGTCTATTCTGCACAAGTTGCAAGTCCTGTGGGATCCATGCCTGGTTCATTTTAATGAACGTGAGCTTGTCCATGTTGGCTGTGGACAGGTGGCTGTGCTTGTCTGTGATAACGCCCCCTGCCGTGCAAAACACACGTTCAGATAATACACTGGCTACAGACCCATCAGTTAGTACGTGTAGGCGTGTGCACACATACTGTTCCACCATGTTACTGAAATGCTGCCTCCTGCTAAGACGTTCCATATCAGCTGGTGGTGCTAGTTTTTGTGGCAAGCTGACAAAGCTTTTCCACATTTCGGCGATGCTAACCCTGCTTTCTGAGGTGCTGGTGGTGCTGCGTTGGTGACTTCTTCCTCCTCCGCTGCCTACGCCTTGTGCTTCCCCCGAGGCCCCGGTGTCAGGTGGGAATGCCATCAGCAGTGCGTCTACCAGCGTGCAGAATATATTTCCCAGTCAGGTATGCAGTGCATGGGTAGTGGTACAGATCAACCAGCAATCTAAACGCCGCTAAATTTAATTAATATATTTCCCTGTTAGGTATGCAGTGCAGCAGGAACACAACCTCCAAGCCACTGGCCTGATAACCGTGGAAATGTCCACCCACAATCTAAGAGCTGGATTTACGGATTTTATTTGACTGTCAGATACACAGCGCAGGCCACAAAGGTACTTTAAAGGGAAAAAAAGATGATTTTTTCACCCACAAATGAAAAAGATGGATTTAACAGATTTTATTTCACTATCACAAATGCAGTGCAGGGCGCAAATGTACTTGTGCCAAGAATTAAGTGTTTTTTTCACCCACAATGTCCCAGTTGTATTTACTGATTTTATTTGCCTATCAGATTTGCAGTGCAGGCCACAAAGGTACTTTATGGGGAAAAAAAGATTATTTTTTCACCCACAGTGCAATAGATGGATCAGATTTTCAGTGCAGGTCGAAAATTTACTTTTTAGCAGCAACACAAGGAATATTTCCCACCAGAAAAAAATTTGAAAATGTCACCCCCTGTGCCCCTAAACTCACAGACAGATTGCCTATATTATTTTCCCTTCCCCTGGCACATATGCAGTGCAGGTGCACTTAAAAAATGGGTATATGTTGCCCACTGAACTAAAAGAACAGGATTTAATTTATTGTCCCTGGCACAAATGCAGGTGCAAGTGCACTACACCTGCACAAAACGGCCGCCGGCACCCACCTAACAGACGGATAAAACTTATTTTTCTGTGTCACTGGGCTCAGGGTAGGGTAAAGAAAAGTTGCATTGCACCCACAAGAAAAAAAAATAAAAAAATCGCTGTAGATCGCTGAGTTTACAACAAGTTCTGATATCAGATTCTTTCCTGTTCTCTCCCTCAAAGAATCAGCATCCTATCCCTACACTAGTAAGAGCTGAGTGACGTGTGGCGCTACGTGACTCCAGTTTATATAGAGGCTGGGTCACATGCTGCACTTGGCCAATCACAGCCATTCCATTAGTAGGCATGGCTGTGATGACTTCTAAGGGCACACATGTTAAACGCTTGTTGATTGGCTGCACTGCAGCCTTTCAACAAGCATTGATAAATGGCCGAACACCAAACTCAAACCCAAACTTTTATGAAAACGTTCGGGTTCAGGTCCGGGTACGAAAATTCCTAAAGTCCGGTACGAACCCGAACTTTACAGTTTGGGTTTGCTCAAATCTAGTAACGATCTCTTTGGGCAACCCAATGTGGCAAAACATTGCAAATAGTTCCCTGGCAATACATTTGGCTCAGGTATGGCAGAGAAGAATGGCCTCCGGATACCGAATCGCATAGTCCAACACCACTTATATATGTTGGTGGCCCCGGGCCAACTTTACCACATGCCCCACAAGATCCATAGCGGTCCGCTCAAAAGGTACCTCTATAATGGGAAGAAGTACCAGTAGACATCAGAAATTCACGGTGGGAGCAATAACTGACATTCTGGACACGACTCACAAAACTTCTTAACCTCTTCATAAACACCAGGCCAAAATAACCGCTGTAGTATACGTTCTAGTGTCTTTTTGACCCCAAGATGACCTCCCATTACATGTGTGTGAGCCAAGTCTAATACTGCCCGGCAGTAGGGCTGTGGTACTACTAGCTGCTTCACTACCTCCTGTCGGACCTTTTCTACATGGTACAATAAGTCCTGGGAGCAGCAATATGGGGAAACACCACTTCTGTGCCCAGGTGTTGGGCTACCCCATTGATTACAGTCAGTCATTCTCTCACTTGCCCATACCAGAAAGGGGTCATGGAGTTGGGCAGTCCCGAACCTGTCCCGGGACACCTCCAGCTACGGGATAAATGTGGCCCCTGTGGCCTCATCAGCCAATACCTCTAGGGGAACCTATCAGGGTTACACTCTGGCCCTATGATAGGGACACTTACGGCTGGTACCCTGGAATCGGTGTCTTCAGTTCAGGACCCGGAGATTATTTCTCCAGATAAGATTGCCCTCCATCCTTCCATAAGGACCAGAATATGGGCAAGTCTCTTCCCACAATTGCCCCGTATGGAAGATTCTTTACCACTCCCACCATGTACTATAGCTCCCTGCCCGGCGTGGCGATGACAATCATCTCCGTCCGATACTCTCGAATATCCCCATAGAGACAGATAACCAAGACCTTTTGTTCAGAGGGCTTTTTCTGAGAAACCAGTTACCCATGCACTAGGGTCACTAGTCTAACAGTGCGTAAATCCGGTACCCGTTAATGGACATCTGGCACATGGGAGGTTTCCCAGTGCTCAGCAGTGTGTCTGCGGTACAGACAGGCCTGGCATAGAATGAGGACCGACATGCAAACCCGCAGTCCATGGGCTCAGTGGTCAAGGGGCAGTTGGCGGCCCTATGTCCAGGCCCCACCAGTGTCGGATAAATGTGTCTTCACAAGCCCATGGGGCACGCTTAATGGGCCTTTGGGTTGCATTTTCCCCTACTTGGGATCGGGACTTTTTCCCAGTCTCTATAAGTGGGGCCGGGGGTCGGGGTGTCACCCGTTTTTGAGAAGTGTCCCACACCAAATCCTGGGTGGCCATGTACCACTCTACCAGGCTGACCAACTGTCGAGGTTTCCCGGGTCCCCCTTACCCACCCATCGCTGAGTGGCCACTGGCAGAGTATGCACACCACCCACTCTATCATCTGCTCTGGTCCCAAAGTCTTAGGCTGGAGCCATTTCTTCACGAGGTGCAACAGATTATAAGCCTGCGACCTGGCAGGCCAAGACTCAACAAACCACCACTGGTATACTCGCTGGGCCTGCACATATGCATTGACACCATACGGGCCAGGATCTCACCTTTAAGATTCCCATAGTTCACGGCTGAGGTCAAAGTAGGCCTTCTGTTCATCCCCAACCAGAAACGGAGCCACCACTTCAGCCCACTGATCGGACAGCAGATTCTCTCTCTCTGCTGTTCCTTCAAAACCGTCAAAAAGGCCTCCACATCGTCTTCTGGAGTCATCTTCCTGAATGCTGACCGAACTTCATCCTGGGCCACTGGCTGGAGCTGGGTCTTCGCTGGTGGTGTCTCCCTCAGGGCCGCTGTTACCTGTTGCTGTTGTGCATAAGCCTGCTGTTGCTGAACATTGGACTGTTGTTGCTAAGCATTGGCCAGCACCAGCTACTTCAGTATTTCCTCCATCTCAGCTGCTGGCTTAGGTTGTAACTTTGCTGGTTCAATCCCGGACATGTGAACACTGTGTTTGCCTTACTGTTCTTCCCACATCCTCCACCATATGTAATTCCATGGGCTTCTATGACCATTTTTTTAAGAAAGGCAGGGACACAACAAAGTCTCAACACGGTTTATTGCCTATTCCAACCAACTTACAGTTCAGTTAAAGCCGGGTCAGATAGTCAGTCCACAGGCCAGTGTTTGCGTCACACATGCCTTGCAGTGTGTGATCTGCAGCCTCTCACTAAATAGACACATCCTGCTTCATGCTGCTGACTTTTAAACACAATTGTGGACATGAAGCTCTTTGCTTACTTCCAGTAAAAGCCAGGCCTGGATTAGCTGAAATCAGCTATGCTAGTTAGCAAGAGTGTCCTCTATCTATTCTAGTGGACGCACAAGCTAACGGCTTTTACTAGACCAAGGCTGGATACCTCGGTGGCACGTCTCAGGTGCACCACAGCAAACCTCAATATGCATCTCCTTAATAGGTTTCTTGCACCCTTCTCAGAGATACATACCGTCCATCATATATGAGGCATCTCACTGCCTCACAATATATATATATATATATATATCTATCAGCAGAAAGACTTGTCTTTTTGTTATATGTGTGTGGTTAAAAGATATCAATAGTGCCCCATAACAGTGACATCCACACCCATAACAGTAATAGCCACAGCGCCCCCATAACAGTGACATTCACAGCACCTACATAACAGTCACATCCATTATGTCCTCCATAATGGTGACATCCACAGCATCCCCTAAAAAAAGTGACATCAACACCATCCCTCATAACAGTAACATCAAAAGCATCCCCCATAAAGGTAGCATACACAGCATCCCCCATAACAGTGACAGCCACAGTACCCCCCCTTAACAGTTACAACCATGGTGTCTCCCATAACAATGACAGCCATAGCACCTTTCCATAACAGTGACATCCACAGTGCCCCTAAGTGCCATCTACAATGCTTCCACATGCCATCCACAGTGCCCCAAAGTGCCATCCACAGTGCTCCCATGTGCGACCCACATTACCACCAAGTGCCACCCACAGTACAACCAAGTGCCATCCACAGTGTCCCCAAGTTCCATCCACAATTCCCCTAAGTACCATCCACAGTGCCCCCCAAATTCCATCTAAAGTGCCCCCAAGTGCCATCCACAGTTCCCTCCAGTGCTTTCCATTGTGCCCCCAAGTGCTACCCACAGTGTCCCGAAGAGTCATCCACACTACCCCTCAATTACTATCCAAAGTGCCCTAACTGCCATCTAAAGTGCTCCGAAGTTCCATCCAAAATGCACCCAAGTGCCATCAACTGTTCCTCCAAGTGCCTTCCACAGTAACCCCCAGTAGCATCCAAAGTGCTCCCAGTCCTAAGCACAGTGCCCCCATAGTGCCATCCATAGTGCCCCCAATTATCATACACAATGCCCCAAGCGCCACCTACAGTGCCCCCCAAGTGCCATCCACAGTGCCCACCAAGTGCCATCCACAATTTACCCAAGTGCTCTCCACAGTGCCCCAAGTGCCATCAACAGTACCCCTCAAGTGCCATCCAAAGAGCCCCCAGTGCCATCCACACTGCCCCAAGTGTCATGAATAGTGCCCCCAAGTGCCATACACAGTGTCTCCCTAAGTGCCTTCCATAGTGCCCCCAAGTGTCATCCACAGTGCCCCCAGTGCCATCCAAAGAACCCCCAGTGCCAACCACAGTGCTCCAAGTGCCATCCATAGTTCCCCCAAGTGCCATCTACAGTGCCCCCCAAAGACATCCACAGCATAGTGACAGCATAGGGGCTGATCGCTATGCTGTGACTCATGCATAAAGCTTACATTGCGCTGTGCATGAGTTAGTACAGGCTTCACACACCTTATGGATTTCTGGGCAGGCAGTCTAGAACAGCGGCCCAAACTGGCCCAGTATGCTCTCTCTGTTCTTTCTTGCCCAGCATCCAGTATTATCTCAGAGAAGGTTTTCAGCACAGCAAACGGACCAATTGTCCTCGGCCAGTGTCCAAAGCATCACTTTTGCCAAAATAAACCAGGCATTTTTGGGGATTTTCACACTCCTCTGGCTGAAGCCGATGAATAGAATTGGCCTTGTTGATGGTGCCCCATCTTGCCACTCTTGTTGTCTACCTTCCTGCCTGTCTACTATCATGTATCCGGTCCATCATCATGTTGCCTGTCTACCATCATGTTCTGTATGGCTGTTGCTCTCATCATGCCACTGCTACCATCATGCCCCTACCCCTGTCTGCCTCGTTGCCAACATGTACCAAATGTCTGCTGCTGTCACCGCCGCTGCAGATGTTACTCCTTGCTGCTAATCCTCTACTGGCATCACAAAAGTGCTAAACGTCCACTACTATTACTACTACTACTACTACTACTACTACTACTACTACTACTACTACTACTACTCTACCCCTAAACAGCCCATGTACTGCTTTGTATGTTCCATGCTAGGCTGGTATTGTTCCACTACTGTTGTTGGCACATGCCACTATAACATTACCTTTTCCACGCTGTACTCGTGCTGCTCTCAATAAGAAGGCCTTCTGCCCCATTAACCCATATTTTTTTCATGCTTGGTCCCGACAAGCTACTCTTTCTTCTGACAAGTAACACTGGTTCGTATCATAAGGGCAGGAATACTGACCCTGTTAAAGTCCTCCATGGAGGACTTTTTCACTCATCTAAAATAACTGGTCTCCAATGGAAATGGCTAAAATGGATGCAAAATAAACATAACGGAAGTAAAAAATAAAGTATACATTTTTTTTTTGTTCTTCTGACAGATTAGAAGAACATAAAATGAAATGGTGATGTGAATCTACCCTAGTACCATAATTTTACCAAATTAACATAATTTTTGGACATTTGGTTCCCCAACAATCCACATTTTTTTTTTTCCAGTAACACCATGTGTATTTAAACACCCTCTGCCCCCAATAAGGGTTAATTGTTGCAAGTCTTGGAATATGAAAAAGCGCAATACATGTGATGGTGCAGTATGTTTTTAAACAAATTGTTTGTAACCTCCTCCACCATTTTGCTTTAATTCCTTTGGAAAGTCTAAAGGATTCACAAATAGAGATGAGCGAACACCTGGATGTTCGGGTTCGAGAAGTTCGGCCGAACTTCCCGAAAATGTTCGGGTTCGGGATCCAAACTCGACCCAAACTTTATCCCGAACCCGAACCCTATTGATGTCAATAGGGACCCGAACTTTTAGGTACTAAAAAGGCTGTAAAATAGTCCAGGAAAGGGCTAGAGGGCTGCAAAAGGAAGCAAAATGTAGGTAAATGCCCTGCAAACAAATGTGGATAGGGAAATGAACTAAAATAAAATAAATAAAAATTAACTAATATCAATTGGAGAGAGGTGCCATAGCAGAGAATCATGCGTCATATCACCCACCACTGGAGAAAGCCACTTTCAGTTATTTCGGCCCCAGCACCCAGACAGAGGAGAGAGGTCCCACAGCAAGGAATAAGGCATCATATGACCCACCACTGGAGAAGGCCACTTTCAGTTATTTAGGCCCAGCACCCAGAAAGAGGAGAGAGGTCCCACAGCAAGGAATAAGGCGTCATATCACCCACCACTGGAGAAGGCCACTTTCAGTTACTTAGGCCCCGGCGACCAGATTGAGGAGAGGTTCATTCAACTTTGGGTTGCACCGCAAGATCATAGTAAAGTTAAAAAAAAGAGGATTCAATAAAGAAGTGCCCCGGAGTACAAGAATACATGGTTGAGGGGGAGGCAGTTATAAATGTCTATTCTGCACAAGGGAGGGACAGGTCCTGTGGGATCCATGCCTGGTTCATTTTTATGAACGTCAGCTTGTCCACGTTGGCTGTGGACAGGCGGCTGCGTTTGTCAGTAATGACGCCCCCTGCCGTGCTGAATACACGTTCAGACAAAACGCTGGCCGCCGGGCAGGCCAGCACCTCCAAGGTATAAAATGCTAACTCTGGCCACGTGGACAATTTGGAGACCCAGAAGTTGAATGGGGCCGAACCATCAGTCAGTACATGGAGGGGTGTGCAGATGTACTGTTCAACCATGTTAGTGAAATACTGCCTCCTACTAACACGTTCCGGATCAGGTAGTGGTGCAGTTATCTGTGGCGTGGAGACAAAACTTTTCCATATTTCTGCCATGCTAACCCTGCCCTCAGAGGAGCTGGCCGTGACACAGCTGCGTTGGCGACCTCTTGCTCCTCCTCTGCCTTCGCCTTGGGCTTCCACCTGTTCCCCTGTGACATTTAGGAATGCTCTCAGGAGCGCGTCTACCAGCGTGCGCTTGTACTCGCACATCTTCCTATCATGCTCCAGTGCAGGAAGTAAGGTGGGCACATTGTCTTTGTACCGGGGATCCATCATGGTGGCAACCCAGTAGTCCGCACACGTTAAAATGTGGGCAACTCTGCTGTCGTTGCGCAGGCACTGCAGCATATAGTCGCTCATGTGTGCCAGGCTCCCTAGAGGTAAGGACAAGCTGTCCTCTGTGGGAGGATATCGTCATCGTCCTCCGTATCCCACCAGCCAGGTACCAGTGATGGGCCTGAGCTGTGTCGGGTCCCACCTCGCTGTGAACCTGCTTCATCCTCATCCTCCTCCACCTTCTCCTCCTCATCCTCCTCGTCCTCCAGTAGTGGGCCCTGGCTGGCCACATTTGTACCTGGCCTCTGCTGCTGCAAAAAAACTCCCTCTGAGCCACTTCTAACACACTGGCCTGAAAGTGCTAAAAATGACCCATCATCCTCCTCCTCCTCCTGGGCCACTGCCTCTTCCATCATCGCCCTAAGCGTTTTCTCAAGGAGACATAGAAGTGGTATTGTAACTCTGATAATGGTGTCATCGCCACTGGCCATGTTGGTGGAGTACTCGAAACAGCGCAACATGGCACACAGGTCTCAAATGGAGGCCCAATCATTGGTGGTGAAGTGGTGCTGTTCCGCAGTGCGACTGACGCGTGCGTGCTGCAGCTAAAATTCCACTATGGCCTGCTGCTGCTCGCACAGTCTCTCCAGCATGTGCAAGGTGGGCACGTCGCATATGAGGTGGTGAGCGGGAAGGCCGAAGTTACGCTGTAGCGCAGACAGGCGAGCAGCGGCAGGATGTAAACGCCGGAAGCGCGCACAGACGGCCCGCACTTTATGCAGCAGCTCTGACATGTCGGGGTAGTTGTGAATGAACTTCTGCACCACCAAATTCAGCACATGCGCCAGGCATGGGATGTGCGTCAAACCGGCTAGTCCCGGAGCTGCGACGAGATTTTGCCCATTATCGCACACCACCAGGCCGGGCTTGAGGCCCACCGGCAGAAACCACTCGTCGGTCTGTTGTTCAATACCCCGCCACAACTCCTGCGCGGTGTGGGGCCTGTCCCCTAAACATATGAGTTTCAGAATGGCCTGCTGACGTTTTCCCTGGGCTGTGCTGAAGTTGGTGGTGAAGGTGTGTGGGTGAGTGGATGAGCTGGTGGAAGCAGAGGAGGAGGAAGACGAGTAGGAGGAGGAGGCTACAGGAGGCAAAGAAAGATGCCCTGCGATCCTTGGCAAGGGAAGGACGTGCGCCAAGGAACTCTCTGCCTGGGGCCCAGCCACCACTACATTTATCCAGTGTGTAGTTAGGGAGATATAGCGTCCCTGGCCGTGCTTACTGGTCCACGTATCTGTGGTTAGGTGGACCTTTCCACAGATGGAGTTGCGCAGTGCACACTTGATTTTATCCGATACTTGGTTGTGCAGGTAAGGCACGGCTGTCTTGGAGAAGTAGTGGCAGCTGGGAACAACATACTGTGGGACAGCCATGGACATCAGCTGTTTGAAGCTGTCTGTGTCCACCAGCCTGAATGACAGCATTTCAAAGGCCAGTAGTTTAGAAATGCTGGCATTCCGGCCCAGGGCTCGAGGGTGGCTAGGAGGGAATTTACACTTTCTCTCCAAGGTTTGTGAGATGGAGAGCTGAACGATGCCATGTGACATGGTGGAGATGATTGGTGATGCAGGTGGTGGTGTCGGTGGCACATCCTCTGTTTGGTGGGTGGCAGGTGCCAACGTTAATCCCGAGGCGGAGGAAGAGGCCGAGGCAGCAGCAGAAGAGGGAGCAGGGGGAGCCTGAGTGAGTTCCTTGTTTTAAAGGTGTTTACTCCACTGCAGTTCATGCTTTACATGTAGATGCCTGGTCATGCAGGTTGTGCTAAGGTTCAGAACGTTAATGCCTCACTTCAGGCTGTGTTGGCACAGTGTGCAAACCACTCGGGTCTTGTTATCAGCACATTGTTTAAAGAAGTGCCATGCCAGGGAACTCCTTGAAGCTGCTTTTGGGGTGCTCGGTCCCTGGTGGTGGTGGCCAGTAGCAGGCGAACTCTCTAGGCGGCGGCTGTTCTTCTTTTGCCCCCTGCTCTCTCTTTTGCTACGCTGTTGGCTCGGTCTCACCACTGCCTCTTCCTCTGAACTATGAAAGTCAGTGGCACGACCTTCATTCCATGTGGGGTCTAGGACCTCATCGTCCCCTGCATCGTCTTCCACACAGTCTTCCTCCCTGACCTCCTGTTCGGTCTGCACACTGCAGAAAGATGCAAAAGTTGGCACCTGTGTTTCGTCATCATCAGAGACGTGCGGACTCCGATGAGGTGGTATCCCCATGTCCTCATCATCAGGAAACATCAGTGGTTGTGCATCAGTGCATTCTATGTCTTCCACCACTGGGGAAGGGCTAGGTGGATTCCCTTGGGAAACCCTGCCAGCCGAGTCTTCAAACAGCCTAAGAGACTGCTGCATAACTTAAGGCTCAGACAGTTTCCCTGATATGCATGGGGGTGATGTGACAGACTGATGGGGTTGATTTTCAGGCACCACCTGTACGCTTTCTGCAGAAGACTGGGTGGGAGATAATGTTGTGAACGTGCTGGATCCACTGTCGGCCACCCAATTGACTAGTGCCTTTACCTGCTCAGGCCTTACCATCCTTATAACGGCATTGGGCCCCACCAAATATCGCTGTAAATGCTGGTGGGTACTGGAACCTGAGGTAGTTGGTTCACTAGGACGTGTGGCTGTGGCAGAATGGCCACGTCCTCTCCCAGCACCAGAGGGTACACTAACACCACCACGACCGCGTCCCTTACTAGATGTATTCCTCATTGTTACCGTTCACCAAGCACCACAATAGGAAAAAAAATATTTGGCCCAATGTATTGATTTCAAATTCAGGCCTTTTTTTACTGGCACCTAACACTATCTGCCTATTTATTTATGTAGCGTGTTACACTTATCCAGGCACAGCAGTAACCACTGATTTAGGGGAATATCTCTTTTAGGGCTAGTATTTAGGCCCTGGATGAAAGGTATCCTTTTATGGACAGATTTACACTTGGACATGCACAGTAGCGTGAGAAAAAACATGTAGTATTATGCCTTCTGCAATTGTATTTTAACAATTTGTGTAATATACCCTTTAACGGACAGAAATACAATGGGAGATGCACGGTAGCGTGTGAAGTTAATGAGGATGACCCTCTCAGCAATTGCATATACACCTTGAGTGTAAAATACCCTTTTACAGACAGAATAACACTTGGCCCGCAACAGCTGGAAAAATAGATTCAGGGTATTGCTATTTTGGCAATTGAATTTCATCCCAGAACAAAATATGTGTTTTGGCCGACACTAATATACTTTGCTAGACACTACTGGAACACCAGATTCAGGGTATTGCTATCTAGGCAATTGAATTTCACCCCAGAACAAAATATATGTTTTGGCGGACACTATTAGACTTTGCCAGCCCCAGCTGTGACACCAGATTTATGGTATTGCTATTTTGGCAACTGAATTTAACCCCAGAATGAAATATATGTTTTTGCAGACACTATTATATTTTGCCAGCAACTACTGGAACACCAGATTCAGGGTATTGCTATTTTGGAAATTGAATTTCACCCCAGAACAAAATATACCCTTTTACGGACAGATTAAGACTTGGCCTGCAACAGCTGGGACACCAGATTCAGGGTATTGCTATTTTGGCAATTGGATTTCACCCCAGAACAAAATATATGTTTTAGTGGACACTATTATACTTTGCCAGCCACAGCTGTGACACCAGGTTTATGGTATTGCTATTTTGGAAATTGAATTTTACCCCAGAACAAAATTTATGTTTTGGCGGACACTATTATACTTTGTCAGTCACTACTGGAACACCAGATTCAGGGTATTGCTATTTTGGCAATTGAATTTCACCCCAGAACAAAATATACCCTTTTACGGACAGATTAACATTTGGCCTGCAACAGCTGGGAAAACAGATTCAGGGACTTGCTATTTTGGCAATTGAATTTAACCCCAGAACAAAATATACCCTTTTACGGACAGATTAACACTTGGCCTGCAACAGCTGGGACACCAGATTCAGGGTATTGCTATTTTGGCAAATGGATTTCACCCCAGAACAAAATATATGTTTTAGTGGACACTATTATACTTTGCCAGCCACAGCTTTGACACCAGATTTATGGTATTGCTATTTTGGCAATTATATTTGACCCAAAACAAAATATATGTTTTGTCGTACACTATTATACTTTGCCAGCCACTACTTGAACACTTGATTCAGGGTATTGCTATTTTGGCAATTGAATTTCACCCCAGAACAAAATATATGTTTTGGCGGACACTATTATACTTTGTCATCCACAGCTGTGACACCAGATTTATGGTATTGCTATTTTGGCAATTGAATTTCACCCCAGAACAAAATATATGTTTTGGCGGACACTATTATACTTTGTCAGCCACTACTGGAACATCATATTCAGGGTATTGCTATTTTGGAAATTGAATTTCACCCCAGAACAAAATATACCCTTTTACTGACAGATTAACTCTTGGCCTGCAACAGCTGGGACACCAGATTAAGGGTATTGCTATTTTGGCAATTGAATTTCACCCCAGAACAAAATATATGTTTTGGCGGACACTATTATACTTTGCCAGCAACTACTGGAACACCAGATTCAGGGTATTGCTTTTTTGGCAATTGAATTTCACCCCAGAACAAAATATACCCTTTTACGGATAGATTAACACTTGGCTTGCAACAGCTGGGAAACCAGATTCAGGGTATTGCTATTTTGGCAATTGAATTTCACCCCAGAACAAAATATACCCTTTTACGGACAGATTATCACTTGGCCTGCAACAGCTGGGACACCAGGTTCAGGGTATTGCTTTTTTGGCAATTGGATTTCACCCCAGAACAAAATTCATGTTTTAGTGGACACTATTATACTTTGCCAGCCACAGCTTTGACACCAGATTTATGGTATTGCTATTTTGGCAATTATATTTGACCCAAAACAAAATATATATTTTGGCGGACACTATTATACTTTGCCAGCCACTACTGGAACACTTGATTCAGGGTATTCCTATTTTGGCAATTGAATTTCACCCCAGAACAAAATATATGTTTTGGCGGACACTATTATACTTTGTCATCCACAGCTGTGACACCAGATTTATGGTATTGCTATTTTGGCAATTGAATTTCACCCCAGAACAAAATATATGTTTTGGCGGACACTATTATACTTTGTCAGCCACTACTGGAACATCATATTCAGGGTATTGCTATTTTGGAAATTGAATTTGACCCCAGAACAAAATATACCATTTTACTGACAGATTAACTCTTGGCCTGCAACAGCTGGGACACCAGATTTATGGTATTGCTATTTTGCAATTGAATTTCACCCCAGAACAAAATATATGTTTTGGCGGACACTATAATACTTTGCCAGCCACTACTGGAACACTTGATTCAGGGTATTGCTATTTTGGCAATCGAATTTCTCCCCAGAACAAAATATATGTTCTGGCGGACACTATTATACTTTGTCATCCACAGCTTTGACACCAGATTTATGGTATTGCTATTTTGGCAATTGAATTTCACCCCAGAACAAAATATATGTTTTGGCGGACACTATTATACTTTGTCAGCCACTACTGGATCATCATATTCAGGGTATTGCTATTTTGGAAATTGAATTTGACCCCAGAACAAAATATACCCTTTTACTGACAGATTAACTCTTGGCCTGCAACAGCTGGGACACCAGATTAAGTGTATTGCTATTTTGGCAATTGAATTTAACCCCAGAACAAAAAATATGTTTTGGCGGACACTATTATTCTTTGCCAGCCACTACTGGAACATCATATTCAGTGTATTGCTATTTTGGAAATTGAATTTCAACCCAGAACAAAATATACCCATTTACTGACAGATTAACGCTTGGCCTGCAACAGCTGGGACACCAGATTAAGGGTATTGCTATTTTGGCAATTGAATTTCACCCCAGAACAAAATATCTGTTTTGGCGGACACTATTATACTTTGCCAGCAACTACTGGAACACCAGATTCAGGGTATTGCTATTTTGACAATTGGATTTCACCCCAGAACAAAATATATGTTTTAGTAGACACTATTATACTTTGCCAGCCACAGCTTTGACACCAGATTTATGGTATTGCTATTTTGGCAATTATATTTGACCCAAAACAAAATATATATTTTGGCGGACATTATTATACTTTGCCAGCCACTACTGGAACACTTGATTTTGGGTATTGCTATTTTGGCAATTGAATTTCACCCCAGAACAAAATATATGTTTTGGCGGACACTATTATACTTTGTCATCCACAGCTGTGACACCAGATTTATGGTATTGCAATTTTGGCAATTGAATTTCACCCCAGAACAAAATATATGTTTTGGCGGACACTATTATACTTTGTCAGCCACTACTGGAACATCATATTCAGGGTATTGCTATTTTGGAAATTGAATTTCACCCCAGAACAAAATATACCCTTTTACTGACAGATTAACTCTTATCCTGCAACAGCTGGGACACCAGATTAAGGGTATTGCTATTTTGGCAATTGAATTTCACCCCAGAACAAAATGTATGTTTTGGCGGACACTATTATACTTTGCCAGCAACTACTGGAACACCAGATTCAGGGTATTGCTATTTTGGCAATTGAATTTTACCCCCAGATCAAAATATACCCTTTTACGGACAGATTAACACTTGGCCTGCAACAGCTGGGACACCAGATTCAGGGTATTGCCATTTTGGCAAATGAATTTCACCGCAGAACAAAATATTCCCTTTTACGGACAGATTAACACTTGGCCTGCAACAGCTGGGACACCAAATTCAGGGTATTGCTAATTTGGCAATTGGATTTTACCCCAGAACAAAATATATGTTTTGGCGGACACTATTATACTTTGCCAGCCACAGCTTTGACACCAGATTTATGGTATTGCTATTTTGGAAATTGAATTTCCCCCCCATAGAAAAAAAGATATGTTTTGGCGGACACTATTATACTTTGCCAGCCACAGCTTTGACACCAGATTTATGGTATTGCTTTTTTGGCAATTAAATTTGACCCAGAACAAAATATATGTTTTGGCGGACACTATTAGACTTTGCTAGCCACTACTGGAACACCATATTCAGGGTATTGCTATTTTGGCAATTGAATTTCACCCCAGAACAAAATTTACCCTTTTACGGACAAATTAGCACTTGCCCTTCAACACCTGGGACACCAGATTCAGGGTATTGCTATCTTGGCAATTTCATTTCACCCCAGAACAAAATAGACCCTTTTATGGACAGATTAACATTTGGCCTGCAACAGCTCGGAAACCAGATTCAGGGACTTGCTATTTTGGCAATTGAATTTCACCCCAGAACAAAATATACCCTTTTACGGACAGATTAACACTTGGCCTGCAACTGCTGGAACACCAGATTCAGGGTGTTGCTATTTTGGCAATTGAATTTCACTCCAGAACAAAATATATGTTTTGGCGGACACTATTATACTTTGCAAGCCACTACTGGAACACCAGATTTAGGGTATTGCTATTTTGGTAATTGAATTTCACCCCATAAGAATATATCCACTTTTACGGACAGATTAACACTTGGCCTCCAACAGCTGGGACACCAGATTCAGGGTATTGCTATTTTGGCAATTGAATTTTACCCCAGGACAAAATATACCCTTTTATAGACAGATTAACACTTGGCCTGCAACAGCTGGGACACCAGATTCAGGGCATTGCCATTTTGGCAATTGAATTTCACCCCAGAACAAAATATACCCTTTTACGGACAGAATAACACTTGGCCTGCAACAGCTGGGGAACCAGATTCAGGATATTGCTAATTTGGCAATTGAAGTTCACCCCAGAACAAAATATACCCATTTACGGATAGATTAACACTTGGCCTGCAACAGCTGGGGAACCAGATTTAGGGTATTGCTATTTTGGCAATTGAATTTCACCCCCAGATCAAAATATACCCGATTACGGACAGATTAACACTTGGCCTGCAACAGCTGGGACACCAGATTCAGGGTATTGCCATTTTGGCAAATCAATTTCACCCCAGAACAAAATATACCCTTTTACGGCAGATTAACACTTGGCCTGCAACAGCTGGGACACCAGATTCAGGGTATTGCTAATTTGGCAATTTAATTTTACCCCAGAACAAAATATATGTTTTGGCGGACACTATTAGACTTTGCCAGCGACAGCTTTGACACCAGATTTATGGTATTGCTATTTTGGAAATTGAATTTCCCCCCCATAGAACAAAAGATATGTTTTGGCGGACACTATTATACTTTGCCAGCCACAGCTTTGACACCAGATTTATGGTATTGCTTTTTTGGCAATTAAATTTGACCCAGAACAAAATATATGTTTTGGCGGACACTATTAGACTTTGCTAGCCACTACTGGAACACCATATTCAGGGTATTGCTATTTTGGCAATTGAATTTCACCCCAGAACAAAATTTACCCTTTTACGGACAAATTAGCACTTGCCCTTCAACACCTGGGACACCAGATTCAGGGTATTGCTATCTTGGCAATTGAATTTCACCCCAGAACAAAATATACCCCTTTACGGACAGATTAACACTTGGCCTGCAACAGCTGGGACACAAGATTCAGGGTATTGCTTTTTTGGCAATTGAATTTCACCGCAGAACAAAATATATGTTTTGGCGGACACTATTATACTTTGCCAGCCACTACTGGAACACCAGATTCAGGGTATTGCTATTTTTGAAATTGAATTTCACCCCAGAACAAAATATACCCTGTTACGGACAGATTAACACTTGTCCTGCAACAGCTCGGACACCAGATTCAGGGTATTGCTATTTTGGCAATTGAATTTCACCCCAGAACAAAATATATGTTTTGGCGGACACTATTACACTTTGCCAGGCAAAGCTGTGACACCAGGTTTATGGTATTGCTATTTTGGAAATTGAATTTTACCCCAGAACAAAATATATGTTTTGGCGAACACTTTTTGACTTTGCCAGCCACTACTGGAACACCAGATTCAGGGTTTTGCTATTTTGGCAATTGAATTTCACCCCAGAATAAAATATACCATTTTACGGATAGATTAACACTTGGCCTGCAACAGCTGGGACTCCAGATTCAGGGTAATACTATTTTGGCAATTGAATTTCACTCCAGAACAAAATATACCCTTTTACGGACAGATTACCATTTGGCCTGCAACAGCTGGGAAACCAGATTCAGGGACTTGCTATTTTGGCAATTGAATTTCACCCCAGAACAAAATATACCCTTTTACGGACAGATTAACACTTGGCCTGCAACTGCTGGAACACCAGATTCAGGGACTTGCTATTTTGGCAATTGAATTTCACCCCAGAACAAAATATACCCTTTTACGGACAGAATAACACTTGGCCTGCAACAGCTGGGGCACCAGATTCAGGGTATTGCTAATTTGGCAATTGAATTTCACCCCAGAACAAAATATATGTTTTGGCGGACACTATTATACTTTGCCAGCCACTACTGGAACACCAGACTCAGGGTATTGCTATTTTTGCAATTGAATTTCACCCCAGAACAAAATATACCCTTTAAAGGACAGATTAACACTTGGCCTGCAACAGCTGGGACACCAGATTCAGGGTATTGCTATTTTGGCAATTGGATTTCACCCCAGAACAAAATATATGTTTTAGTGGACACTATTATACTTTGCCAGCCACAGCTTTGACACCAGATTTATGGTATTGCTATTTTGGCAATTATATTTGACCCAAAACAAAATATATGTTTTGGCGGACACTATTATACTTTGCCAGCCACTACTGGAACACTAGATTCAGGGTATTGCTATTTTGGCAATTGAATTTCACCCCAGAACAAAATATATGTTTTGGCGGACACTATTATACTTTGTCATCCACAGCTGTGACACCAGATTTATGGTATTGCTATTTTGGCAATTGAATTTCACCCCAGAACAAAATATACCCTTTTACAGACAGATTAACACTTGGCCTGCAACTGCTGGGACTCCAGATTCAGGGTATTGCTATTTTGGCAATTGAATTTCACCCCAGAACAAAATATATGTTTTGGCGGACACTATTATACTTTGCCAGCCATTACTGGAACACCAGATTTAGGGTATTGCTATTTTGGCAATTGAATTTCACCCCAGGACAAAATATACCCTTTTACAGACAGATTAACACCTGGCCTGCAACAGCTGGGACACCAGATTCAGGGTATTGCTATTTTGGCAATTGAATTTCACCCCAGAACAAAATATACCCTTTTACGGACAGAGTAACACTTGGCCTGCAACTGCTGGAACACCAGATTCAGGGTATTGCTATTTTGGCAATTGAATTTCACCCCAGAACAAAATATATGTTTTGGCGGACACTATTATACTTTGCCAGCCACAGCTGTGACACCAGATTTATTGTATTGCTATTTTGGCAATTGAATTTCACACCAGAACAAAATATATGTTTTGGCAGACACTATTATACTTTGCCAGCCAGTGCTGGGACACCAGATTTAGGGAATTGCTATTTTGGCTATTAAATTTCACCACAGAAAATGATCTATCCTTTGCCAGACAGCAGACAGTATCATACTTGGCTAGCCAAAGCTGGAACACCAGATTTAGGGGATTGGTGTTTTGGCAACTGTATTTAACCCCTTAATAAAATATAGAAATTGCTATCCTGAGTTTCTAGGGGTGACAATGAGCACAGCCAAGACCCTGATGTAGGATATAGCAAAAAAAAAAACCTAGTATTGATGGATTGATGGATTTGGTGGCAGCTTGTTCTGGTGCACCACAAGTCATAAAATGGCCGCCGATCACCCCAGAAAAATTTTGCAGAAATACGCTCTGTGCAGCCTAAAAACCAGTGAGCAATTAACTAGCAGAAGTTGAATCATTCACAGCTGTAGATCGATCAGTTCATTAGGTGCTGTTGCTGACTTTTCCCTGCCTAATCTCGCCCTCACAGAAGCTGCGTCCTCTCCCTACACTAATCAGTGCAGTGTGACGTGCGGCGCTACGTGACTCCAGCTTAAATAGAGGCTTGGTCACATGCTGCCCTTGACCAATCACAGCCATGCCATTAGTAGGCATGGCTGTGTTGGCTTCTTAGGGCAAGAAGTAAAACGCTAGCTGATTGGCTGCTGTGCATCCCTTCAGAAAGTGGGAAGAAATCGCCGAACAACGGACCCGAACCCCAACTTTTTTGAAAATGTTCGGGTCCGGGTCCCGAACACCCCAAAATTAGGTATGAACCCGAACTATGCTCGAACTTTTCGCTCAACACTATTCACATCACAAAGTTTCTAAAATAAGTTTTTTATAATTTTTGGGGTCTAATTTTGAACATGTGGTAATCTATGGGTGGTTCCTTTAAGGTAAGCCCCTCAAAAGTGACTTCAGAACTGAATTGGTCCTTAAAAAAGTTGATTTAGAAAATTTCTTGAGAAATGTAAACATTGCTTCTAAAAATGTTAGGCCTTTTAATGTCCTAAAATAAAATAAATAAATGAATAAATAAGATAACATTTACAATGATACCAACAAAGTAGACAAACAGTGAAAAATATGAGTTAAATAAAAAAGGGACATCACATGAGCATTCATTGTCACTGAATTTGGTAGACTTGTGTCATTTTAAACCTTATTAACTCTGTAAAAGTCAATAAAGGGTATTGAGTCTCACTTTATATGTACACTCCTAAAACATTCATCTCTAGCATTAAGTCAATCGTCTTTTCTTTCCACATCAAGTCTTACATGTTCAAAGCAACTTCTTTTGTGATACAATCCCAAATCTCCTTTTGCATTTCAAATCGTATTTACCATTCACTTAATAACTTTACTTAAACCCTTTTTAGCTTAAAAATCTTTGAAGATTCCATGTAATTTCCTTCAAATTTCTTTGAGGTCTTGGTACAAACATGTCAAATCTCAGTTTATTTGAGTGTATAATGCATTCAGCCGGTCCCAGGACTCAGGGCAGTCCATCCTAATAGCAAATAAGTACAAGAAAGTGCTTCCCTTGTGCACTAAAGACATATATGACCAGCTTTGGGGATTACAAAGTATGGCTTAAAGCATCTTTTTCATTGTCTTCTACATGAATGGTCTGCTGGAAACCCTGTCTTTATGCATGACTGCTTGGAGAAGGATTCTAGCTGGAATTTGCTCAAATTACTGGTTCTAGCTCATTTTTCTACTCAATTACTGATCAATGGAAATGGAACTTTTTATTTTCTTCTCCTTTGGCAGTTCTGACTATTAGACACATTTTCTTTGACTGCACTTCGTCATTATAAAACAAGCTCAGACGACACAAACTATTTTCCATTACTATATCTTCAATATACTTGTCTTGACTCTAAATGACATGATGACAAAACACACTTCATTATTGCTGAGAGAAAAGGTTTCTCGAGAAATTAAATAAAGAATGAGACAACGTGTCATGAAGCAAGGATATATAAAATACAAAATACATTTTCCATTAGCTTTCAGTAAAGGCAGACCATCTCTTTGACCTGCTTATCATTGTTAATTTTATTCACAATGTTTAGCTTTTAAGAAATTTAAGGCTGGTTTTGTACAGGATTGCTTTTCATGGAAGTGTGACACAAAGAAGAATTAACATTGCCTTCCATAAGAAGTACAATAAAATGTATATTTTACTACAACTTTGACAAAAACTGAACTTTGATTTTGAGGTTGATTTTTCCTCTTAATAGTTAGAGAAGAAAAACAACATGGTTCTACATGGAGAAATCAGTGGAAAACAGGGGTCCCCAAATAATCCTAGGGAAATCACTAATCTTGGTGTGTTGTGCAACCCCAGGCACAATGCTGGTAATTGCATATAGCAAACATCAACAGCTACAGCTCAACAGCTAGTCCTGAAAGTCCAGACGATCGCTGCTGGTGATGTGATGAATAAAAACAAAAAAGGGAGCATGGAGCACTGCCGGTCAATGTAGATAATACATTTGGTTTAATACTAAAATACAATATAAACCATGGGAACATATTTCACCACATGTTCCTCAGGCCAAAATGTTGACCTGAGGAAGATGTTGTGCCTACATTGAAACATGTTGCCACTGTTTATTAATAAACTAAATTTATTTATACTACATTAGGCCTGGTGTCGTGTACATGACCCTTTTTTGGCTAGCGTCCGATCCACATTCTTTGTGAAGTTCGCACGTGGATCCATTTATTTCTATGGAGCTGAAAAAAATGTGGACACATGGATATCATCCTGTGCTGTCCGTGTGGCCATTTCTGCAAATCATAGAACATGTCCTATTATTATCTGTTTTACATGAATAGCCATTTCTATAATAGGGACCAAGGAAAGTATGGGATACACAAGGCCAGTAAAATACATATTGTTATGTGCATGTGGCCTTAACCAGCAATGCGCTATGCCCCTTTTTTGTTTTTATTCATTACTTTTTCTTTTAAACATTATTGCCACTCATGTAATCCATATTAAAAAGTTGGTGCCCCTTTAAGTTATTCAAAATTAGTTAAAGGGGTTGTGTCACAAAAGATAGTCTACATTACTTTTGTAATTGCATATAATTAAACATTTGTTATAGCTGGTAGGCTATTCAATAAAATGTATCTGTATAGCGCCACCTGCTGTTTGTGTATTTCCTTTTTTTCTTTTGTCCATCTAACTGAGCTGGTTGAGCATGCTCAGTTTAAATCTTCAACTGCCACCAGCCGTATGTTCTGTTAGAAGCTGTGGCAGTTACAGGAAGGTTGCTTTACAGAAAGGACACACCCCCTGAGCCGCCAGGCTTAAGATAAAATAGCAGAACAATTGGAGCAGTAAATGTGGAGATCTCTGGACCCTGTTTTTTATATTTTTAAACATTTTATTGAATTGTTTTTAGTATCAGTTCTGATTGCTTATATAATACACTGGAATATTTTTATTTGGTTCTTTGTATTATTACTGTCAGCAAAACTCAGAGAGCTAGCCTATTAATTCCGGTCTGTTCCAGGGCCTAACTGGTGTACAAACAGGCAGATGGGTTTGCCATGTGAGCCATTAGGGTTAAAGCCCATTTTGACAAACCCCTTAGATCTACCATGGCATCTTAGGGGTAAAAGGTCCAGGATAAAAATTATCATTGTTTCAGTTTTATGCTGATGGTATAAACTCACTCAAACACAATGCAACAACAATCTGCAAACACAAAATATATGAAGTTGCGAACGAATGCCATCCTCACTACAAAAAAATATACTAGTACTAATGCTATGCTCATTATAAAATGTGAGATTCTTGTCAGTTTCCACATATATACTGAGCCCACTCTGTATCCTAGCTCTGCTGGTACCAAATGGCCTTCAAAGAATTTAGGGAGAGCAGGCTTCAGCTTTATACGTTGCCCATATCCATTCCCATCTCGATTATTGTAACTCATTACTAATTGTTATCCCCCTCAGCAGACTTCCCCCTCTCCAATCTATCCTTAATGCAGAAGCCAGGCTCATCTGTCTAACTGCTGCTCCGATGCCTCCACCCTGTGCCAGTCACTGCACTGGTTACCCATTTAGTACAGGATTCAATTTGAAATCCTCATTTTCACCCACAAAGCTCTTCACGGTGCTGCACCCCTACATCTCTTCCTTCATTTCTGTCTACTACCCTACTCATACTCTCCAAGGAGGTACTTAAAGAGGTCGGGCACTCCCCGGCCACCCACTACAAACCTGCTGATGGTGGGCCAAGCGGCCAGTCAAACCACCCAGGCAGCTCCATTCTAACACCATGCCCCCGCTATAATCTCCCAACAATAGAATTATAGATAGCAGGTGCTGTGTATCTGAATGAAATAGAGATCACATGGAGGTGGCCTACATGGCCACATAACCCTCCGCCAGCAGCCATCCTATGGGCAAGACCTCCATGTGGACAGCACCTAATACTTGGCAAACAGGTGGCATACCTCATGAAACCCAGAAAATGTTGAAGAATTTCAACAAAAACTAAAATAGTAAGTATCACATACTCATCCCAACCACATTTTGATAATCAGTGACCAGAAAGTGTCCAACCCCCTCAACTAAGAAAGCAAAGTAACTGACTAAGGTCCAATTGCTATGGCTCTTTCCCTTTCTCTTCCTTCTCCTTCCCTCTCTTCTTTTCCTTTAGTAATAAATCCTTGTGCACATAGCTTATTATTGTGCCCTAGACAGACTGTATCATGGAACAACACTGAACAGGATGCTCACTGTATAAATGGTAGACAAGTCGAACATTCATCATAGGCCAATTATAACGTCTGCACAGTACATTACAGCTAAGCCAGTCTTAGCTCACTGGTCCAGGCTCAGTTCCTAATGTAGGGCGCCCTTCTGCTTTTTAAGCAGTATATGAGGAGTTGAGCCTGATAATAAAGATAAAATTTTTCAAGAAAGACCTATTTGGCCTCTAATAGACAAAAGCGTGCAGTCAAGAAGCCGCTCCCAGCGCACAAGAGTGACCCCCCACTCCAGCCACCGCACGCCCTGAAGTTGCACACAGCACCACCCGATCCACAATGCCGCACCCCTCCGCTCGACCCCACCGCTACAGAACCACAGTGACAGATTTATGTCAGCATGATCCTACAGAAGGAAGGCCACGCAGAGAGACATAGCAACACAAACCAGCACAATGCCGCATGCCCCCGCAAGGCGAGCAGCGCCAGACAGGAGGACCGCGTCCACAGACCCCACATGCCCACGTTAAAGAGCTCCCAGGGTCAATGCTGGTGTATTTCTCTATTTTTTTTTTCTCTTTTTTTCCCCTTTTCCTCTCCTCCTCCTCCCCCTTCTCCCCCTTCTCCCATCTTTCCCTTCCTCCCTTTCACTCTTCCCCTACCTCCCCCTCTTCCCTTTTCCTTTTCAGCTAATGAGTTATGACTAATGACTAGGGATGAGCGAACCCGAACTGCATAGTTCGGGTTCGTACCAAATTTTGGGGTGTTCGGGACATAGACCCGGACCCGAACATTTTCAAAATAGTTCGGGTTCGGATCCGTTGTTCGGCGATTTCTTCCCGCCTTCTGAAGGGCTGCACAGCAGCCAATCAGATAGTGTTTTACTTCTTGCCCTCAGGAGCCTACTAATGGCATGGCTGTGATTGGCCAAGTGCAGCATGTGACCCAGCCTCTATTTAAGCTGGAGTCACGTAACAACGCACGTCACTCTGCTCTGATTAGTGTAGGGTTAGGATGCAGCTGCTGTGAGGGCGAGATTAGGCAGGGTAAACTGAGCAAAAACACCTAATTAAGTGATCGATCTACAGTGTGAATCATTCAAACTTTGCTAGTTAATTGCCCACTGGTTTTTAGGCTGCACAAAGTGTTTTTCTGTCACTTTTTTCTGATTTTGTGTCTTGTGGGGCACCAGCACAAGCTGCCAAAAAGTCCATCAATCCATCAATACTAGTTTTTTTTTTTTTGTTGCTATATCCTACATCAGGGGCTTGGCTGTGCTTATTGTCAACCCTGTCTAACTCAGGATAGAAATTTCAATATTTCATTTGGGTTAAATTCAATTGCCAAAATAGCAATCCCCGAAATTTGGTGTTCCAGCTGTGGCTAGCTAAGTGTAATACTGTCTGCTGTCTGGCAAAGGATACATTTTTTTTCTGTGGTGAAATTCAAGTGCCAAAATAGCAATCCCCTAAATCTGGTGTCCCAGCAGTGGCTGGCCAAGTTTAATAGTGTCCGGGAAAGGATACATTTTTTTCTGGGGTGAAATTCAGTTGCAAAAATAGAAATACTGTAAATGTGGTGTTCCAGCTGCGACTCGACAAGTTTCATAGTGTCCGTCAAAGGATAAAGATTGCCAAAATAGCAATACCCAAAATATGGTGTTTCAGCTGTTGCAGGCCAAGTGTAAATCTGTCCGTAAAAGGGTATATTACACTCAGCGTGCATCTCCGAGTGTATTTCTTTCTCTTAAAGGGTATATTACAGTAAGTGTTAAAATACAGCATAATCCTCTACATTTGCACACACTGTTTTGCATCGCTAAGTGTATTTCTTTCCGTTAAAGGGTATATTACACAAAGTGTTAAAATACAAGTGCTGAAAGCATAATCCTATATACTTTTTCACACGCTACTGTGCATCTAAAAGTGTAAATCTGTCCGTAAAATGATACATTTCATCCAGGGCCTAAATACTAGGACTAATATTGATATTCCCCTAAATCTGTGGTTACTGCTGTGCCTGGATTAGTGTATTACGGTAGATAAATAGATAGCCAGATAGTGTTAGGTGCCTGTAAGAAAAGGCCTGAATTTAATTCAATACATTGGGCCAAATAATTTTTTTCTTATTGTGGTGAACGGCAACAATGAGGGAAACATCTAGTAAGGGACACGGACATGGCCGTGGTGTTGTTAGTGGACCCTCTGGTGCTGGGAGAGGACGTGGCTGTTCTGCCACAGCCACACGTCCTAGTGAACCAACTACCTCAGGTTCCAGTACCCGCCAGAATTTACAGCGGTATTTGGTGGGGCTTAATGATGGTTCTAAGGATGGTAAGGCCTGAGCAAGTACAGGCGCTAGTCAATTGGGGGGCCGACAGTGGATCCAGCACGTTCACAACATTATCTTCCACCCATCCTTCTGCAGAAAGCGCACAGGTGGTGTCTGAAAACCAAGCCCATCAGTCTGTCACATCACCCCCATGCATATCAGGGAAACTGTCTGAGCCTCAAGTTATGCAGCAGTCTCTTATGCTGTTCGAAGACTCTGCTGGCAGGGTTTCCCAAGGGAATCCACCTAGCCCTTTCACCGTGGTGGAAGACATAGAACGCAATGACGCACAACCACTTATGTTTCCTGATGATGAGGACATGGGAATACCACCTCATCGGAGTTCGCACATCTCTGATGATGACGAAACACAGGTGCCAACTGCTGCGTCTTTTTTGCAGTGTGCAGACTGAACAGGAGGTCAGTGAACCGTGCCTTCCCTGGACAACCAAGTATCCAATAAAATCAAGTGTGCTCTGTGCAACGTCATCTGTGGCAAGGTCCACCTAACCACAGATACGTTGACCAGTAAGCACGACCAGAGACACTTTATCTCCCTAACTGCACACTGGGTAAATGTAGTGGTGGCTGGGCCCCAGGCGGAGAGTTCTTTTGCGCACGTCCCTCTGCCGCCAAGGATCGCAGGGCATCATTCTTTGCCTCCTGTAGCCTCCTCCTCCTACTCGGCTCCCTGCTCCTCTTCTTCCAACTGCTCATCCAGTCAGCCACACACCTTCACCACCAAATTCAGCACAGCCCAGGGTAATCGTCAGCAGGCCGTTCTGAAACTCATATGTTTGGGGGACAGGCCCCACAGCGCGCAAGAGTTGTGGCGGGGTATTGAACAACAGACCGACCAGTGGTTTCTGCCGGTGGGCCTCAAGCCCGGCCTTGTGGATTGCGATAATGGGCAAAATCTCGTGGCAGCTCTGGGACTAGCCGGTTTGACGCACATCCCTTGTCTGGCGCATGTGCTGAATTTGGTGGTGCAGAAGTTCCTTCACAACTACCCCGACATGTCAGAGCTGCTGCATAAAGTGCGGGCCGTCTGTGCTCGCTTACGGCATTCACTTCTGCCAGAACTCGCCTGTCTGAGCTACAGCGTCACTTCAGCCTTCCCGCTCAACGCCTCATATGCGACGTGCCCACCAGGTGGAACTCCACTTTGCACATGCTGGAGAGACTGTGCGAACAGCAGTAGGCCATAGTGGAGTTTCAGCTGCAGCACGCACGGGTCAGTCGCACTGCGGAACAGCACCACTTCACCATCAATGACTGGGCCTCCATGCGAGACCTGTGTGCCCTGTTGCGCTGTTTCGAGTACTCTACTAACATGGCCAGTGGCGATGACGCCGTTATCAGCGTTACAATACCACTTCTGTCTCCTTGAGAAAACACTTAGGGCGATGATGGAAGAGGAGGTGGCCCAGGAGGAGGAGGAGGAGGAAGAGGGGTCATTTTTAGCACTTTCAGGCCAGTCTCTTAGCAGTGGCTCAGAGGGAGGTTTTTTGCAAAAGCAGAGGCCAGGTACAAATGTGGCCAGCCAGGGCCCACTACTGGAGGACGAGGAGGACGAGGTGGAAGAGGATGAGGATGAAGCATGTTCACAGCGGGGTGGCACCCAACGCAGCTCAGGCCCATCACTGGTGCGTGGCTGGGGGGGAAGCGGAGGACATTGACGATACGCCTCCTTCAGATGACAGCTTATCCTTACCTCTGGGCAGCCTAGCACACATGAGCGACTACATGCTGCAATGCCTGCGAAACGACAGCAGAGTTGCCCACATTTTAACGTGTGCAGACTACTGGGTTGCCACCCTGCTGGATCCCTGGTACAAAGACAATGTGCCCACCTTACTTCCTGCACTGGAGCGTGATAGGAAGATGCGTGAGTACAAGCGAACGTTGGTAGACGCGCTACTGAGAGCCTTCCCAAATGTCACAGGGGAAGAAGTGGAAGCCCAAGGTGAAGGCAGAGGAGGAGCAAGAGGTCGCCAACGCAGCTGTGTCACGGCCAGCTCCTCTGAGGGCAGGGTTAGTATGGCAGAGATGTGGAAAAGTTTTGTCACCACGCCACAGCTAACTGCACCATCACCTGATACGGAACGTGTTAGCAGGAGGCAGCATTTCACTAACATGGTGAAACATTACGTGTGCACACCCCTCCACGTACTGACTGATGGTTCAGCCCCATTCAACTTCTGGGTCTCCAAATTGTCCACGTGGCCAGAGCTAGCCTTTTATGCCTTGGAGGTGCTGGCCTGCCCATTTTGTCTGAACATGTACTCAGCACGGCAGGTGGCGTCATTACTGACAAGCTCAGTCGCCTGTCGACAGCCAACGTGGACCAGCTGACATTTATGAAAATGAACCAGGCATGGATCCCACAGGACCTGTCCATCCCTTGTGCAGAATAGACATTTATAACTACCTCCTCATAACCATATATTCTTGTACTCCAGTGCACTTCTTTATTGAATGATTTTTTATAATTTTACCATTATTTTACGGGGCAACCCAAAGTTGAATGAACTTCTCCTCCGTCTGGGTGCCAGGGGCCTAAATATCTGAAAGTGGCCTTCTCCATTGGTGGGTGACATGAAGCCTGATTCTCTGCTTTGGGACCTTTCTCCTCTGTCGGGGTGCTGGGGCCTAAATAACTAAAAGTGGCCTTCTCCGTTGGATGGTGACATGATGCCTCTTTTGCTGCTATGGGACCTCTCTCCTCTTTCTGGGTTTCAGGGGCCTAACTTTCACGTACTTGCTTGCTGTATTGGTGGCAGACATTTAACTCCTTTTACTGTCTAATAACCGCCCCATTGTCTGGGTGTCAACGGCCTATATTTCTTTTAATTGCTTGCTGTCTGGGTGAGATACATTAAACTCTTTTTACTGTCAAATTACCTCTCCTCTGTCTGGGTGTCAGGGGCCAACATAAATGATAATGGCCTGTTCCATTGCAGGTTGACCTGAGGCCTGTGTTGCTGTTACGGGATCGCTCTCCTCTTTGCGGGTGCCATGGCCCTGAGTCTGTGAATGAGGTCTTTGGCACTGCAGGCAGACATGAATCCTTTTTGGCTGTGATGAGAACATCAACTCCCATAGCATTTCGACCTGATGCCACCACAACCTCCTATTCCAGCTCCTCCTCCTCTAAGTTGCCAATTGATATTGGTTAATGTTTATTTATTCTATTTTATTTTGAGTCATTTCCCTATCCAAATTTTTTTGCAGGGGGTTTACCTACATTTTGCTGCCTTTTGCAGCCCTCTAGCCCTTTCCTGGGCTATGTTACAGCCTTTTTAGTGCCCAAAAGTTCGGGTCCCCATTGACTTCAATGGGGTTCGGGGTGAAGTTCGGGTCGAGTTCGGATCCTGTACCCGAACATTTTCGGGAAGTTCGGCCGAACTTCTCGAACTCGAACATCCAGGTGTTCGCTCAACTCTACTAATGACTAACATCCACCATAAACCACCATAAACCAAACCTCTTACTCCCATCTCCAAGACTTCTCTCGAGTTGCACCCGTTCTCTGGATTGACATTCCCCCAGCAATTAGGTTAATTCATAACATTCATATTTTTAGGCAATCTTTTTAAGTTAGTCTATCACATCCCCTAATCTAACTCTCCTCCATTCACACCCCCACTCCCACCTTCAGAATCCTTCTTCTAAACCTGATCCATCAGTATCCACCACATCCCATGCACTCAGAAGTACTGCAGAAATTGACTGGTGACTGTCTCATGCTACCTTATATCTACTCTACTATTATACTAAGATGGATATCACAAAAAACAAGCACTTGTTACCGTCTGTGTCAACCCTTTCCCCTAATGCAGTGTGCAAGACCGACAGGGGAATTGTATGTGAGGTCACAGTGCGAGCCGAGTTAAATACAGTTCTGGTTACTCACGGTTATGTCGTCCTTGGGCAGGCTGACATAAGTGATGAGGAGAACGGCACCACGATTCTCTGGGGCACGCTCTGATAAGGGGACACAGGCCAGATGGTGTTTCGAGGTGCCCTTGGTGGTCTGTATTAATCTGCCTATGGCAAGGTCCCTGATTATCATGACGCCAGTAACCTTTGAGGGATTGGAAACTGAGACAGCAGTGAAATCCAACTTATGACTTTTACTGAACGTTGCTCCTGGTAACAGTCATATCCAAGTATAAAACAGTCTCTATTACATCCAGATATGAAATACAGTCTCGCATGCATACAAAGTTAGGGAAATGTAAATCCTCAGGGAAAACAGGCTTCTTGTCTTTTACATATACATATGAAAGCTCCTGCTTCGGACTAGGCTTTTGAAGTATAAAAAGTCTTAGACTGGTATTAACTCTTGCCTTATTCTAACCTTAATTACAGAACCTCTATTTTCAGTTCTTTTCTGACAGTTGGCTTGACTGTACTCAGGAATTAAACTGGAGGTGTGGATGCCGGAAGCTGTGTCCTACACCAAATTGCAAAGATGCCTGGGAAGCCTTTGAGTATGGCCGTTATGCTATCCATTGACTTGAATACTTGTAAATATATATGTTAATCCCCTTAAATAATTTTGTTGTTTGCAGCTTTGTCACTGGTTACCCTGAAGGACAAGCTAGTGGCCAGACTAGTGTAGTGCAATCTAATTGGCCTAAATAAAAAGGAACTTACATAAAATCACATATTGACATGGGAGAATATGACATGAATAACTATTAGTAGACTGACACTCACACATATGCAATACACATGGAATGTTGTCTTTTTCAATAGGAATTTATTCAAATAGTCCAATGACCCGTCTAACCTCCTCAATTAAAAAAATATAGAAAATAAAGTATAAAATAGAAAATAACTAAAATACCAATAAAAACAATGGATTAGCCGATTTCTTAAATGTTTCAAGAGACCACATGTATTAAAATACGATCCTACATTCTCTTCTGCTAGTTCGCAGCATTAATAAATCGGCTAGATCACTGCAACAATGTTCACACATTTGTCTAACATACAATGTAGCAGCATTCAATTAGGTAATTGACATATAGAGTATCTTCCGGCAAAAGTGGATTGGTCCGACTCACAATAAAATGTTATATAGCCAATTGTAAATTCCACTTTCTATTGGACTACTGTAATAAGAGCCCCGCAGTCCTAGTTGTATTTATTCATGTGCGCTGACATATATCTTCATGTCCAGCAGAACTATATATTGGTACTTCAGGTATAACGTCCTCTAATATGAATGTGGTTGGCCCACACACGTGGGCTTACCTCCATTGCTTTCAGACACTTAGTCAGCTACTATAGAAGATAAATCAGGCGGCACTCCGTGATTTGGGTGGCGGTGCACATGTCCAGGGTTGGCGTCCCATGTAAATCGAAGAAGAAGATCGGCACTCGCTGTTATCAATGCAATCTTTTTTATTTGCAATGCAATCTTTTTTATTTTCTGTCACTCAGAGAACCACTGGTCCTCTGAGTGACAGAAAACAAAAAAGATTGCATTGAAAATAAAAAAGATTGCATTGATAACAGCTAGTGCCGGTCTTCTTCTTCGACTTAGTCAGCTACTGTCATTTATACAGGCTTACCTCCGTTGCCTTCCAACACTCAATACCACTGTAGTGTTCCCCGCTCAGTTTACAGTTCGTAGATCACGTGTAGTGATGAGCGGCAGGGACAATATTTGAATTTGCGATACTTTGCGAATATTTTCTTCGCCATATATTCGCAAATTCCTGATCTTCAGGCATTATTTTCTTGATTGCGAAAATTCGCATTAAAAAATTTGTATAAAATTTGCATTAATATTTGCATAGACTGGTATTTAAAAAGAATACAAATATTTGCGATTACAAATATATTTTGAGATATTCTAAATATTCGCAAATTCTCTAAGTCCCGATATTAGCGATTAAGTTCGCAATTCGAATGTTCGTGATCAACACTAATCACGTGGTCAATACTCACAGAATGAGTGTCAGGCACACGAGGAGGATCACGAGGAGGATGACCTGAGGTTTCTGTATTGGCAAGGAGTCTTGATTCTAGGTTGAGTTATATGGAGCGCTCCCAAAAAATCTCAACAGTGCATTGTTTTGACGAACAGAAGATTCAATTATTTCGGTGTAACATGAGATATTTACGACAAATGCGTTTTGGGGATCTCTTTCCCCTTCCTTGGTGGCAGCACCCCTTATGTGTTAATGTCGGATTTTTATCCTTTGATAGTTATATATAAAATCTGGACTGGATTGACCCATATTAGATCTTCTCTCTTTTCATAGTTTTTTCTGCTGTCTCCATATTCACCTTATATGAGACCATCCTTCAATTAATATAATTGCCAATAGTCTTTCAGATTAATTCGATTGTGTATAGATTCAAGGCTTGCAGTTCACATGCGGCAACCATGTGTTTTTTAGTTCACAGTTGCGTTTTTCTATATTGTTTGCAGTTCTGCCTCATCAACATACTAAATAAAAGTATCTTATAGATATGCAACTATTCCTATAATTTCTTTATGAAACCTTTTAATTTCCATTGTCTGTATTCTTCTAATACATAAAGTGTATTTTGTGACAAATACTTCACGAATACCCGAACTGCGTAATGTAGACAGAGGGACTAGAAATACTTAATTAAATCCTATTACAGGTTATACTCTTTTACATCTCAGAATGGTCATTCAAATTTCTTCTGTAGAGAAAAAAACTCTGTAGAGAAAAATATTCATCTATCCATATCTATTTTGAGAAGAACTATTATGTACAACTTAAAGGCACCGCCATGGGTACCAGGTTCGCCCCCAGCTATGCCAATCTTTTTTTGGCCCAATGGGAATCTGACAACATAGAGGCAAAGCTGGGGGGGGACACCTGGTCCTATGGCAGAGATATATAGATGATGTTATTTTTATTTGGAAGAACGGTGAGGACAGCCTAGAAGAATTTCGGAAAGAGATTAATAACAATACTTACAATTTGCATTTTTTTATCAAATATTGGGATGGAAAAAGTGGATTTCTTAGACATTCAGATTACTAAATATATATATATATATATATATATATATATATATATTACTAAAATAAATATATATGCAACACCTACCATAAACCGGCGGCCAAAAATGTATTCATTATTTTCTCGAGTTGTCATCTGCCGAGCTGGTTGACCAATGTTCCTTTTGGACAGTTTCGTCGTATTAGAAGAAACTGTACCGAGGACATTATTTTTGAAGAGGAGGCTAAAAAGATGAGCAAACAATTTAAAGAAAAGGAGTATCCAGATAAGATAATAGATGAAGCACTAAAACAGTAAGAGAGTTAGATAAAAAGATATTCTTTGAGGCCAAACCCATAAAGAGTCCTATGCAGGACTCCAAATTTTAGCTAATTCTCCCCTACAATTCTCAGTCAAAACAAGTAGGACAAATCATCAAACGCCATTGTCATTATATCCTTTGGGACAAGACTATTGGCCCACTACTACCCACTAGTCCTAAAATTATATATACTAAGGCCTCAAATTTGGGTATACAGATAGCTCCTTTGGTAAAACAAAGACATAAAAATCAAGGGATTGCACGTAATTGGTTGAAACCCCACAGCTTCTTTAGATGTGGCGGATGTGTGGGTTGTAAAAAAAACTAAATTTTCAAGAAAATGGAAAGGATCACTTCAACACAGAATTCTTTTTCAATGAACATTAAACACTTTCTGACTTGGCAACTCATCCAGTGTGATCTATTTAATCCAATGTCCATGTCAGAAGCAATATATTGGCAGAACTAAAAGACCTCTAAAGGTTAGGTTATCGGAGCACCTGAATAATAAGAAAAAAGATTGCGACACAAATGCATTAACCAGACAATTTAAAGAAGTTCACAATAAAGATCACAATGGTGTGATTATTCATGGCGCTGGAGAAAATAGAGAAACACTGGCGGGGCGGAAATCATATAGAAAGGATGCCACGAGCAGAATCAAGGCGAATTTGCGATTTTGGAAGTCTTGTGACAATGGGTTTAAATGCTGAACTAGAGATTTTTGGTTTTCTTTAGAATATACGGGAGATGTGCTCGACCGCTGACGGAAGATTGCATGTCAGGTTGTTTATCAACACTGCAATCTTCCCTTGGGGACGAACACATCTACCCCTTGATTAAAAATAAATATAAACAAAAGACAGGAGGGCACACTTAATCTGAGGAATGAATTAATATATAAAAGTCAATATGCAGGAGGAAATCAATATAAAAGTAAAATCGCTACCAGCTGGGTAGCTAAGTGCAACTTCACAATAATGTGCAAAATAGTGCAAATCTTCAGTGCGACAATCTGTGCAAAATAAGGCAAAATAGTGTAAACATTCAGTGCTGTAGTCAGTGCATGGAAGTCCCACTGTTCATTAGACCCACGGTGATAGATCTGAGACAGAGTCTATAGCTGCAGTATGTCTGTTCTCATATACATAAAACCAATCAGAGTCCCCAGACTGTTAAAAGACTGTTAAAAAGACGGTTAAAAAGAAATATACTCAGTCTCTCCGTGAAACAAGGGATAATGGCAATTCGGATCTTGATGTATTTCAATATTGCAATATTCCAATATTCCAGTGATGTCGCTTGGACAATACACTCACGTGGTCGCTGCTAATGGGGTGCCACACTCTCATACGCCCCTCTGCCGTTCTCCACAAGCACCTTACCTCAATCCAGGCGCAGAGTCCTCCCGCGGTTGCCGCGTCTGCTCCCAGCACCACTGGCGTCCCACGTGGACCAGCGCATCACGTGGGACGCCAGTGGTGCTGGGAGCAGACGCGGCAACCGCGGGAGGACTCTGCGCCTGGATTGAGGTAAGGTGCTTGTGGAGAACGGCAGAGGGGCGTATGAGAGTGTGGCACCCCATTAGCAGCGACCACGTGAGTGTATTGTCCAAGCGACATCACTGGAATATTGGAATATTGCAATATTGAAATACATCAAGATCCGAATTGCCATTATCCCTTGTTTCACGGAGAGACTGAGTATATTTCTTTTTAACCGTCTTTTTAACAGTCTTTTAACAGTCTGGGGACTCTGATTGGTTTTATGTCTATGAGAACAGACATACTGCAGCTATAGACTCTGTCTCAGATCTATCACCGTGGGTCTAATGAACAGTGGGACTTCCATGCACTGACTACAGCACTGAATGTTTACACTATTTTGCCTTATTTTGCACAGATTGTCGCACTGAAGATTTGCACTATTTTGCACATTATTGTGAAGTTGCACTTAGCTACCCAGCTGGTAGCGATTTTACTTTTATATATTGATTTCCTCCTGCATATTGACTTTTATATATTAATTCATTCCTCAGATTAAGTGTGCCCTCCTGTCTTTTGTTTATATTTATTTTTAATCAAGTTTTAGTGGGCGAGACTACGTTGGAGTGTGCACCTTATCCCATTATTCACACAGGGTGTAGCCGCTATTTGACCTATTAACATCTACCCCTTGCATCACAGAAGGCAGATATGGAGAGAATATTTTTTTTCTACAGAGAGTTTTTCTCTACTGAAGAAAATTTAATGACCATTCTGAGATATAAAAGAGTATGACCTGTATTAGGATTTAATTATGTTTTTCTAGTTCCTCTGTCTACATTATGCAGTTCAGATGTTCGTGAAGTATTTGTCACAAAATACACGTTATGTATTAGAAGAATACAGACAATAAAAATTGAAGGTTTCATAAAGAAATTATAGGAATAGTTGCATATATAAGATTAATAACTTTTATTTAGTATGTTGATGAGGCAGAACTGCAAACAATATAGAAAAATCGCATCTGTGAACTAAAAAACGCATGGTTGCCGCATGTGAACTGCAAGCCTTGAATCTATACACAAACAAATGAATCTGAAAGACTATTAGCAATTATATTAATTGAAGGATGGTCCGATATAAAGTGAATATGGAGACAGCAGAAAAAACTATGAAAAGCGAGAAGATCCAATCTGGGTCAATCCAGTCCAGATTTTATATATGACTATCAAAGGATATTAAAATCCGACATTAACACATAAGGGGTACTGCCACTAAGAAAGGGGAAAGAGATCCTGTTTGGCGTAAATATCTGATGTTGCCCCGAAATAATTGAATCTTCTATTCGTCAAAACATTCCCCTAATGAGATTTTTTGGGAGCTCTCCATATAACTCAACCTAGGATCAAGGCTCCTTGCCAATAATGAAACTCCAGGTGATCCTCCTCGTGATCCTCCTCATGTGCCTGACTCTCATTCCGTGAGTATTGACCATGTGATCTACGAACTGTAAATTGAGCAGGGAACGCCGATTCAGGGACAGCCGGGACGCCGGCTTAGAGTCGGCCAGCATACACTACAACAGCGGTATTGAGTGTCGGAAGGCAACAGAGATAAGCCTGTATAAATGACAGTAGCTGACTGTCTGAAGGCAATGGAGGTAAGCCCATGTGTGTGGGCCAACCACATTCATATTGGAGGACGTTATACCTTAAGTACCAATATATAGTTCTCCTGGACATGAAGATATAGGTCAGTGCACATGAATAAATACAAATAGGACTGCGGGGCTCTTATTACAGTAGTCCAGTAGTCCATACTGCAATAGAAAGTGGACTTTATAATTGGCTATATAACATTTTATTGTGAGTCGGACCTATCCACATTTACAGGAAGATACTCTATTTTTGATATGTCGATTACCTAATTGAATGCTGCTACATTGTATGTTAGACAAATGTGTGAACATTGTTGCAGTGATCTAGCCAATTTAATAATGCTGCGAACTAGCAGAAGAGACTGTAGGATCGTATTTTAATATATGTGGTCTCTTGAAACATTTAAGAAATCGGCTAATCCATTGTTTTTATTGTTATTTTAGTAATTTTTTATTTTATACTTTATTTTCTATATTTTTTAATTGAGGAGGTTAAACGGGTCATTGGACTATTTTAATAAATTCCTATTGAAAAAGACAACATTTCATGTGTATTACATATTTGTGAGTGCCAGTCTACTAATAGTAGTTATTCGATTTCTATTTGAAGGGGGAATCAATTAGAATTGAGCACCTGCCATAGTGAGTAGTGAGTGAGCTATTTCCACATAAACTATTTTATTAGAATATGACATGAGATGAAGTACGACATACAGACATAATATATGGCAATAAAATATAATAAAACCAGTATGTTGTGCCCACGATCACGAGTGGGACACTGCATACCCCTCTTGTTTAACATGTGTCACCCCGACACATCCAGGACAGGAAAATGGTCACCTGCAAGACCCCAAAACATACGCTATATACAATCACCTCCAAAAAGAGCAAATAAATGTGGACTTTGCAATGTACTATAAATAAATTCTAGGCAAATACGTCATATATATATATAATATATATATATATATATATATATATATATATATATATATAATATATATATATATATATATATATATATATATATATATCATTGGTCTGGGTGAATACGGGGTGTTGACACTTTCAGTGCTTGATGGGGACACACGGGCGACAATCTGAATGGGGAAATAAAGTCCACGGCAAATAATAAAGAAAAAATGCGAAACTTTTTCAAAATGCAATATTTTGTCAGCATTTAAAACTTTTCAAAATGCAATACTGTTTAGCATATAAATATAAATTTTCACCTAGTGAAAAAATCTCTGAGAATGTCCTTCTGGGTAATATGACTTTAAAACATTAGAAGTGTCCAGTTGCAATACCCCTAATGAACCTGAAGGGGTAAGGGGGTAAAGGGAAAAATGGTACAAACATAGGCACAAAAGGGATAAGAGCAAAGGATTGTCCAGCAGGGAGTCCTGAAAATATTTAAAGGGCCAGTAGGCTGAATAGTGGCTTGGGAGAACTGCCATTAACATCAGTCCATACTAAAGCAGACATGATGGCTCCATTGGACAAAGTCAATATTAAAACAAGCAAACATAAGCAGACAGGCAAGAAGTCCTGAAAAAGGGCACAGTGCATGCATTGGTAGATGCAGTGACTTGAAGAATTGTCACTGTGCCATTGGAAACAAAGGACTCCTGTACTGAAACAATTAGTATAGCATTATGGTGTAAATGTTGGCCTAGCAGGCCTACTTACAAGTAGGTGTCCATTCCACCCTGGCCATCATGGATGGTGAAACCTGGCTCTGCTTGCAGCCGTGGCCAGTAGTTCGGGTCTGCTAAGTCCTTCTCTTGACTGGACTCCAGTCCTTGAGGATCACTAGGCCAGAGAATGGTGCCATCAGGACGCAGGATGCGCATCGTGGTTTTCCTGAGTGCAGAATCGGTTGCCTCAGCTAGGATCTCCTCCTGGGGTCGAACCCTTGTTCTGGCATAGGATAGTCCCTTTGGGTAGGTAGATCTGGGATGGTGCTGGCTCAGCTGATCTTGATGTGGCAAGCTTAGCTTCAGGCTCAGGTGCTAGGATAGCAGAGGTATATACACAAGCACAACAGCCCTGAAGTCTTTCTCGTACCTTCATGGCATCCATTTCCTTGGCCCGTTGCCGCAGATCAGGCGATGGAAATGGACTCACCGGTCTCTCCAGGACGGTAGACTGCCAAAAGATGTTTTGTCCTATGAAGGACGACTTCTCTTGATAATAGGAAGGGGCAGGCCATAGAGGGTTAGGTTTGTGAAATTCTTCCCACGGACGGTGGAAACGACACAGTCCTGTGTATGGCCATGGGCAGGGGCAGGGCGGCCTCTCCGGTCCCGAGGAGTAGACAGGCGGCTCACCCCTCGCGCATCCTGACCCGGTCAGAGTCTCTTTAGACACAGGTGGCTCTCTTTCAGCAGGAGTTGCTCCGCTCTCTGACATCTTTGGTAATTCTGTCTCTCCCAACATGTCTGAAGACAGGAAATCGCTTAGCAGGCCTTCCCATTGCTCAGGCAGGCTCCACCTTGTCTCTTACACGCCCCCTAGGTACTCCAGTATAGGGGAGGCGGTGCACATATTGTAATCCATGCAAATGAGGTTGTGGCACAGCAGAAAAATTTTTCGCGCTTTTTAACACAGTGGCACCAATACTTTCCTGCTAAAATGCTCAGTGATGGCGCAGCAAACAATTACGAATCCTTTAGGTGGCCATTTTAAGTGCAAAACAGTCCATTCAAACAAAACAAGCAGCGCTATTCACTTTTGAAAAATCCACAATTTTGCAGTTTTAAAGATGCAATTTTGTAGTAGAAGTAGAGCGCAATACATGCAGACACTTTTTAAGTATTTCAAACAGTTCTTTGGCCCAATTAAATGGTTCACAGTTTTGGCACTGTAATAAGTTCAAATATGGCACTGGGGTTTGCAAAACCTGTTCACACAGTTCATTAAAGACACAAAGGCATGAATCCTGTTCAAATATGGCGCAGGGGTTTCCATATCCTGTTTGTGACGCCAAGATTCGTTATGCAGTGTGCCTGACCGACAGGGGAATTGTATGTGAGGTCATGGTGTGAGCATTAGGTAGGCCGAGGTAAATACAATTCTGTATACTCACGGTTATGTCGTCCCTGGGCAGGCTTGCATAAGTGATGAGGAGAACGGCATAACAATTCTCTGGGGCACGCTCTGATAAAGGGACACAGGCCAGATGGTGTTTTGAGGTGCCCTTGGTGGTCTGTATTAATGTGCCTATGGCAAGGTCCCTGATTATCGTGACGCCAGTAACTTTTATGGTGGTACAACCATTTATAGTAGTAGTAATTGAGGAATTGGAAACTGAGATAGCAGCGAAATCCATCTTATGACTTTTACTGAACGTTGCTCCTGGTAACAGTTACATCCAAGTATAAAACAGTCTCTAATAAATCCAGATATAAAATACAGTCTCTCATGCATACAAAGTTAGGGAAATGTAAGTCCTTAGGGAAAACAGGCTCCTTGTCTTTTATACATATATGAAAGCTATTACTTCGGACTAGGCTTTTGAAGAATAAAAAGTCTTAGGCTGGTATTAACTCTTGCCACATTTTAACCTTGATTAAAGGTGGTTTTTAGAATCCTTGAACCTCTATTTCCAGTGCTTTTATGACAATTGGCCTGACTGTCCTCGGGATTTAAACTGCAGGTGTGGATGCTGGAAGCTGGTATTAAGGCCTCTTTCACACGGGCATCACGTTTGTAACGCGTTTTGCACGCGCGTGAGAAAAATCGCAATGTTTGGTACCCAACCCGAAGCCGAACTTCATCACTGAAGTCCGGTTTTGGGTATTCTGGAGAATTGATTATTTTCCCTTATAACATGGTTATAATTAGAGATGAGCGAACACCTGGAAGTTCGGGAACTTCGGCCGAACTTCCCGAAAATGTTCGGGTTCGGAATCCGAACTCGACCCGAACTTTATCCCGAACCCGAACCCCATTGAAGTCAATGGGGACCCAAACTTTTAGGCACTAAAAAGGCTGTAAAACAGTCCAGGAACGGGCTAGAGGGCTGCCAAAGGCAGCAAAATGTAGGTAAATCCCCTGCAAACAAATGTGGATAGGGAAATGAATTAAAATAAAATAAATAAAATTTAACCAATATCAATTGGAGAGAGGTCCCACTGCAAGGAATCATGCGTCATATCACCCACCACCGGAGAAGGCCACTCTCAGTTATTTCAGCCCAGCACCCAGACAGAGGAGAGAGGTCCCACAGCAAGGAATCATGCGTCATATCAACCACCACCGGAGAAGGCCACTCTCAGTTATTTCGGCCCAGCACCCAGACAGAGGAGAGAGGTCCCACTGCAAGGAATCATGCGTCATATCACCCAACACTAGAGAAGGCCACTTTCAGTTATTTTGGCCCCAGCACAAAGACAGAGGAGAGAGGTCCCACAGCAAGGAATCATGCGTCATATCACCCACCAGTGGAGAAGGCCACTTTCAGTTATTTCGGCCCAGCACCCAGACAGAGGAGCGAGGTCCCACAGCAAGGAATCATGCGTCATATCACCCACCACCGGAGAAGGCCACTTTCAGTTATTTCGGCCCAGCACCCAGACCGAGGATACAGGTCCCACAGCAAGGAATCATGCATCATATCACCAACCACTGGAGAAGGCCACTTTAAGTTATTTCGGCCAGGCACCCAGACCGAGGATACAGGTCCCACAGCAAGGAATCATGCGTCATATCACCCACCACTGGAGAAGGCCACTTTCAGTTATTTTGGCCCAGCACCCAGACCGAGGATACAGGTCCCACAGCAAGGAATCATGAGTCATATCACCCACCACTGGAGAATGCCACTTTCAGTTATTTATGCCCCACCACCCAGACAGAGGAGAGAGGTCGCACAGCAAGGAATCATGTGGCATATCACCCACCACTGGAGAAGGCCACTTTCAGTTATTTCGGCCCAGCACCCACACAGAGGAGAGAGGTCCCACAGCAAGGAATCATGCGTCATATCACCCACCACCGGACAAGGCCACTTTCAGATATTTCGGCCCCACCACCCAGACAGAGGAGAGGTTCATTCAACTTTGGGTTGCACCGCAAGATCATGGTAAAATTAAAAAAATTAGGATTCAATAGAGAAGTGCCCCGGAGTACAAGAATACATGGTTGAGGGGGAGGCAGTTATAAATGTCTATTCTGCACAAGGGAGGGACAGGTCCTGTGGGATCCATGCCTGGTTCATTTTTATGAACCTCAGCTTGTCCACGTTGGCTGTGGACAGGCGGCTGCGTTTGTCAGTAATGACGCCCCCTGCCGTGCTGAATACACGTTCAGACAAAACGCTGGCCGCCGGGCAGGCCAGCACCTCCAAGGTATAAAATGCTAACTCTGGCCACGTGGACAATTTGGAGACCCAGAAGTTGAATGGGGCCGAACCATCAGTCAGTACATGGAGGGGTGTGCAGATGTACTGTTCAACCATGTTAGTGAAATGCTGCCTCCTACTAACACGTTCCGTATCATGTAGTGGTGCAGTTAGCTGTGGCGTGGAGACAAAACTTTTCCATATTTCTGCCATGCTAACCCTGCCCTCAGAGGAGCTGGCCGTGACACAGCTGCGTTGGCGACCTCTTGCTCCTCCTCTGCCTTCGCCTTGGGCTTCCATCTGTTCCCCTGTGACATTTGGTAATGATCTCAGGCTCCCCAGTGGTAAGGATAAGCTGTCCTCTGTGGGAGGTGTATTGTCATCGTCCTCCGTATCCCCCCAGCCACGCACCAGTGATGGGCCTGAGCTGTGTCGGGTGCCACCCCGCTGTGAACATGTTTCATCCTCATCCTCCTCCACCTCCTCCTCATCTTCCTCGTCCTCTAGTAGTGGGCCCTGGCTGGCCACATTTGTACCTGGCCTCTGAGTCACTTCTAACAGACTGGCCTGAAAGTGCTAAAAATGACCCCTCATCCTCCTCCTCCTCTTCCTTCATCGCCCTAAGCGTTTTCTCAAGGAGACATAGAAGTGGTATTGTAACGCTGATAACGGTGCCATCGCCACTGGCCATGTTGGTGAAGTACTCAAAACAGCGCAACAGGGCACACGGGTCTCGCATGGAGGCCCAATCATTGGTGGCGAAGTGGTGCTGTTCCGCAGTGCGACTGACGCGTGCGTGCTGCAGCTGAAACTCCACTATGGCCTGCTGCTGCTCGCACAGTCTCTCCAGCATGTGCAAGGTGGAGTTCCACCTGGTGGGCACGTCGCACATGAGGCGGTGAGCGGGAAGGCCGAAGTTCCGCTGTAGCACAGCGGCAGGATGTGAACGCCGGAAGCGCGCACAGACGGCCCTCACTTTATGCAGCAGCTCTGACATGTCGGGGTAGTTGTGAATGAACTTCTGCACCACCAAATTCAGCACATGAGCCAGGCTAGTCCCAGAGCTGCGACGAGATTTCGACCATTATCGCACACCACTAGGCCGAACTTGAGGCCCACCGGCAGAAACCACTCGTCGGTCTGTTGTTCAATACCCCGCAAAAACTCTTGCGCGGTGTGGGGCCTGTCCCCCAAACATATGAGTTTCAGAATGGCCTGCTGACGTTTACCCCGGGCTGTGCTGAAGTTGGTGGTGAAGGTGTGTGGCTTACTGGATGAGCTGGAGGAAGCAGAGGAGGAGGAAGCCAAGTAGGAGGAGGAGGCTACAGGAGGCAAATAATGATGCACTGCGATCCTTGGCGGCGGAAGGACGTGCGCCAAGGAACTCTCCGCCTGCGGCCCAGCCACCACTACATTTACCCAGTGTGCAGTTAGGGAGATATAGCGTCCCTGGCCGTGCTTACTGGTCCACGTATCTGTGGTTAGGTGGACCTTTCCACAGATGGAGTTGCGCAGTGCACAATTGATTTTATCCAATACTTGGTTGTGCAGGTAAGGCACGGCTGTCTTGGAGAAGTAGTGGGGGCTGGGAACAACATACTGTGGGGCAGCCATGGACATCAGCTGTTTGAATGTCTGTGTCCACCAGCCTGAATGACAGCATTTCAAAGGCCAGTAGTTTAGAAATGCTGGCATTCAGGCCCAGGGCTCGAGGGTGGCAAGGTAGGAATTTACGCTTTCCATCCAAGGTTTGTGAGATGGAGAGCTGAACGCTGCCATGTGACATGGTGGAGATGCTTGGTGACGCAGGTGGTGTTGTCGGTGGCACATCCTCTGTTTGGTGGGCGGCAGGTGCCAACATTCCTCCCGAGGCGGAGGATGAGGCCGAGGCAGCAGCAGAAGAGGGAGCAGGGGGAGCCAGAGTGAGTTCCTTGCTTTTAAGGTGTTTACTCCACTGCAGTTCATGCTTTGCATGTAGATGCCTGGTCATGCAGGTTGTGCTAAGGTTCAGAACTTTAATGCTTCGCTTCAGGCTCTGATGGCACAGCGTGCAAACCACTCGGGTCTTGTCGTCAGCACATTGTTTAAAGAAGTGCCATGCCAGGGAACTCCTTGAAGCTGCCTTTGGGGTGCTCGGTCCCTGGTGGCGGTGGCCAGTAGCCGGTAAACTCTCTTGGAGGCGGCTGTTCTGCTTTTGCCCCCTGCTCTCTCTTTTGCTACATTGTTGGCTCGGTCTCACCACTGCCTCTTCCTCTGAACTATGAAAGTCAGTGGCACGACCTTCATTCCATGTAGAGTCTAGGACCTCATCGTCCCCTGCATCGTCTTCCACACAGTCTTCCTCACTGACCTCCTGTTCGCTCTGCACACTGCAGAAAGACGCAGCAGTTGGCACCTGTGTTTCGTCATCATCAGAGACGTGCGGACTCCGATGAGGTGGTATTCCCATGTCCTCATCATCAGGAAACATCAGTGGTTGTGCATCAGTGCATTCTAAGTCTTCCACCACTGGGGAAGGGCTAGGTGGATTCCCTTGGGAAACCCTGCCAGCAGAGTCTTCAAACAGCATAAGAGATTGCTGCATAACTTGAGGCTCAGACAATTTCCCTGATATGCATTGGGGTGATGTGACAGGCTGATGGGCTTGGTTTTCAGGTGCCACCTGTGCGCTTTCTGCAGAAGACTGGGTGGGAGATAATGTTGTGAACATGCTGGATCCACTGTCGGCCACCCAATTGACTAGCGCCTTTACCTGCTCAGGCCTTACCATTCTTAGAACGGTATTGGGCCCCACCAAATATCGTTGTAATTTCTGGCGGGTACTGGAACCTGAGGTAGTTGGTTCACTAGGATGTGTGGGTGTGGCAGAATGGCCACATCCTCTCCCAGCACAAGAGGGTAAACTAACACCACCACGACCGTGTCCGCGTCCCTTACTAGATGTTTTCATCATTGTTACCGTTCACCAAGAACCACAATAAGAAAAAAAATATTTGGCCCAATGTATTGATTTCAAATTCAGGCCATTTTTTACAGGCACCTAACACTATCTGCCTATTTATTTATGTAGCGTATTACACTAATCCAGGCACAGCAGTAACCACTGATTTAGGGGAATATCTCTTTTAGGGCTAGTATTTAGGCCCTGGATGAAAGGTATCCTTTTATGGACAGATTTACAATTGGCCTGCAACAGCACGAACGCCAGATTCAGGGTATTGCTATTTTGGCAATTGAATTTCACCCCACAACAAAATATATGTTTTTGCGTACACTATGAATCTTGGCCAGCCACAGCTGAAACCACTGATTTATGGTATTGCTATTTTGGCAATTGAATTTCACCCCACAACAAAATATATGTTTTTGCGGACACTATGAAACTTGGCCTGCAAAAGCTGGGACACCAGATTCAGGTTATTGCTATTTTGGCAATTGAATTACACCCCACAACAAAATATTTGTTTTTGCTGACACTATGAATCTTGGCCAGCCACAGCTGAAACCACTGATTTATAGTATTGCAATTTTGGCAATTGAATTTCACCCCAGAACAAAATATATGTTTTGGCAGACACTATTATACTTTGCCATCCACAGCTGTAACACCAGATTTATGGTATTGCCATTTTGGCAATTGAATTTCACCACAGAACAAAATATATGTTTTTGCGGACACTATGAAACTTGGCCAGCCACAGCTGAAACCACTGATTTATGGTATTGCTATTTTGGCAATTGAATTTCACCCCACAACAAAATATATGTTTTTGCGGACACTATGAATCTTGGCCAGCCACAGCTGAAACCACTGATTTATGGTATTGCTTTTTTGGCAATTGAATTTTACCCCAGAACAAAATATATGTTTTGGCCGACACTATAATACTTTGCCATCCACAGCTGTGACACCAGATTTCTGGTATTGCTATTTTAGCAATTATATTTCACCCTAGACCAAAATATATGTTTTTGCGGACACTATGAAAACTTGGCCAGCCACAGCTGAAACCACTGATTTATGCTTTTGCTATTTTGGCAATTGAATTTCACCCCAGAACAAAATATGTTTTTGCGGATACTATGAATCTTGGCCAGCCACAGCTGAAACCACTGATTTATGGTATTGCTATTTTGGCAATTGAATTTCACCACAGAAACTAATCTGTCTTTTGCCAGACAGCAGACAGTATTATACTTGCCTAGCCAAAGCTGGAACACCAGATTTAGGGTATTGCTATTTTGGCAATTGAATTTCACCCCACAACAAAATATATGTTTTTGCGGACACTATGTATCTTGGCCAGCCACAGCTGAAACCACTGATTTATGGTTTTGCTATTTTGGCAATTGAATTTCACCCCAGAACAAAATATATATTTTTGCGGACACTATGAAACTTGGCCAGCCACAGCTGAAACCACTGATTTATGGTATTGCTATTTTGGCAATTGAATTTCACCCCAGAACAAAATATATGTTTTTGCAGACACTATGAAACTTGGCCTGCAACAGCTAGGAACACCAGATTCAGGGTATTGCTATTTTGGTAATTGAATTTCACCCCACAACAAAATATATGTTTTTTCGTACACTATGAATCTTGGCCAGCCACAGCTGAAACCAATGATTTATGGTATTGCTATTTTGGCAATTGAATTTCACCTCAGAACAAAATATATGTTTTTGCGGACACTATGAAACTTGGCCTGCAACAGCTGAGACACCAGATTTAGAGTATTGCTATTTCGGCAATTGAATTTCACCCCACAACAAAATATATGTTTTTGCGGACACTATGAAACTTGGCCTGCAACAGCTGGGACACCAGATTCAGGGTATTGCTATTTTGGCAATTGAATTTCACCCCACAACAAAATATATGTTTTGGCGGACACTATTATACTTTGCCAGCCACAGCTGAAACCACTGATTTATGGTATTGCTATTTTGGCAATTGAATTTCACCACAGAAAATAATCGATCCTTTGCCAGACAGCAGACAGTATTTTACTTGGCTAGCCAAAGCTGGAACACCAGATTTAGGGGATTGGTATTTGGGCAATTGTATTTAACCCCTTAATAAAATATAGAAATTGCTATCCTGAGTTTCTAGTGGTGACAATTAGCACAGACAAGCCCTTGATGTAGGATATAGCAAAAAAAAAAAATAGTATTGATGGATTGATGGACTTGGTGGCAGCTTGTTCTGGTGCACCACAAGTCACAAAATGGCCGCCGATCACCCCAGGAAATAAGTGACAGAAAAACGCTCTGTGCAGCCTAAAAACCAGTGAGCAAGTAACTAGCAGGAGGTTCAATCATTCACAGCTGTAGATCAATCCGTTCATTAGGTGCAGTTGCTGACTTTTCCCTGCCTAATCTCGCCCTCACAGAAGCTGCGTCTTCTCCCTACACTAATCAGAGCAGTGTGACGTGTGGCGCTACGTGACTGCAGCTTAAATAGAGGCTGGGTCACATTCTGCACTTGGCCAATCACAGCCATGCCATTAGTAGGCATGGCTGTGATAGGCTCATCACATGGTCCAATCACATGGTCCATCACCATGGTAAGATGGACCGTGTGATTGGACCATGTGATGTGACGTCCTCACAAGTCCTTTAGATTTTCCCTGCATCAGCTAAGGAGAGGACAGATCGCAACTACGCGATCAAGTGGCTAAGGTAAGTTAACTTTTATTATTTTTAACCCCTTCCACTTCATTTTACAATGCATTCTTTATTAAGAATGCTATTATTTCCCCTTATAACCATGTTATAAGGGAAAATAATAGAGATCGGGGCCCGTTGCTAAGCAACCATGCGGGAAAATCGCAACGCATCCGCACTTGCTTGCGGATGCTTGCGATTTTCCCGCAGCCCCATTCACTTCTATGGGGCCTGCGTTGCGTGAAAAACGCACAATATAGAGCATGCTGCGATTTTCATGCAACGCAGAAGTGATGTGTGAAAATCACCGCTCATGTGCACAGCTCCATAGAAATGAATGGGTCCGGATTCAGTGCGGGTGCAATGCGGAAAACTCGCCCGTGTGAAAGGGGCCTAACTCTTGCCTTATTTTAACCTTGATTAAAGGTGGTTTTCAGAATCCTTGAACCTCTATTTCCAGTGCTTTTATGACAATTGGCCTGACTGTCCTCAGGATTTAAACTGCAGGTGTGGATGCTGGAAGCTGTGCCCTACACCTAAGGCCCCATGCACACGACCGTTGTTTGTTTCCGCGTCCGTTCCGTTTTTTTTCACGGATTGGATGCTTCCCCATTCATTTCAATGGGTCCGTCAAAAAATGCGGATGGTCAACCGTTTGTGTTCCGCATCCGTGATCCGTGTTTTCATTCCGTCAAAAAAATAGTGCATGTCCTATTTTTTTCACGTTTGCGGACAAGGATAGGCATTTTTACAATGGATCCGTCGTCAAAAAAAACGGTCCGTCATCCATTTTTTTTGACGGACGCAAAATTTCAAGGAGGAGCGGACGCGGAGGCAGGCAACGGTCGTGTGCATGTAGCCTAATTGCAAAGGTGCCTGGGAAGCCTTTGAGTATGGCCGTTATGCTATCCTTTGCCTTGAATACTTGTAAAAATATATATTAATCCCCTTGAATACTTTAGCTTTTTGCAGCTTTGTCACTGGTTACCCCCGAGGGGCAAGCTATATCTCACCTCTAGGCTGAATCTTATGGGCTTTAACCCTTGACCGTGGAGCCATCAGGGAGAGAATAGAGAGGCAGGAGGCCTTCCTCCAGCGGGCAGCTACATGACTGCACACTGACTAAACTTCCTTTCACACACTACCTACTAGGCCCGGGTTAAGCTTTATATACACTGTCACACTGCCCCCATCTAGTGGTCAGACTAGTATAGTGCAATATAATTGGCCTAGGCCTCATGTACACAGACGTATTTTGGGTCCGCATATTTTGCGGCTTGGGCACGGACCCATTCACTTTAATGGGGCCACAAAAGACGCGGACAGCACTCCGTGTTATTTGCTCCATTCAGTGGTCCCATAAAAAAATATAGCATGTCCTATTCTTGTCTGTTTTGCGTACAAGAATAGGCATTTCTAGAATGCAAATTGCAGAATGAAAAGCGGAACAGCTTCCGTGTTTTGCGGATCCGCGGATTGAGGACCGCAAAACAACTACGGTCGTGTGCTTGAGGCCTAAATGAAAGAATCTTACATAGAATCCTATAGTGACATGGGAGAATATGTCATGAGATGAAGTATGACATACAGACATAATATATGGCATTAAAACAAGTTTGCTGTGCCCACGATCACGAATGGGACACTGCACTAATAGATTGTAAGCTCTTGTTTACAGTAATAGTTGACTTGTTTGCTGCTATGTAATTTATGACTTTGCTTTTACTTGCACCCCCTGATTGTAAAGTGCTGCGGAATATGTTGGCACTATATAAATAAAGATTATAGTTATTATTAATTATAATCAGCCTTTGGAAAAGGTAATTGAGACACAATGACTAGGCTATAAACACACAGTTTGGTTTGATTGACATCTCTAAGCATGACAATTCAACCCCTATTCTGAGATTCTGGTGGCTCCTGATACATGAGTAGTAAAGTTAGGTGACTTGTAATGGCTTAATCAGTATACTGCCCATGCGATGGAGGCCACCTGCTTATAAGGCTTGAGTTGATTTAACCCATTCTCAGTAATGTCAATTAAAGGGGTTTTTCACCTTCGGGTCTTTCAGGAAGCCTTCCCCCACACATTGCTGGACAGAGAAGAGAAGCATAATTTACCTGCATCCCACAACTGGCTCCCAGATCCTTAGCTCCCCAACGCCGCTGTCTTGCTCCAGTCATGTCAATATCCTATTTGAAGCAAGTCCCCCACCAACTGCAGTCATGAGTGGTGACGTGTCCCCCATGCATCATGTGACCCAATGACATGACACAGGAGCATGGTATTGGAAGTAGGGGAGAGAAAGAGCCAGAATCCAGTGGTGAGTAGCAGGTAAAGTGTGCTTCCCTTCACAGGTCCAGCTATGTTGGGGAGAAAGTCTGCCCCTAAAAAAAAGAGGAGATGAACAACCCCTTTAAGCCAGATTGGGTGTGTTTTCTTCTTGGCTGTTGTCACTCTCCTGCCAAGCAGCTCCATCTGCATGACTCACACAAGGCAATTTGTATACAGAAAGTGCAGGGGCTGTAATTCTTCTTGTACAAAATGTCCTACTAAAATTACATATAAGGACATCTCTAGAATGCTTATCACCAACAGTTAAAGTGTATGACAGCGGTTTAGGGATGTACTTGAAGATGCAACATAATGGGGAGTCTTGAAGACACACAGGAAAGTATTTGCATTATGCCTGGCAGAAAGTACATAGGTGCTGAATGCTACTTTGCTGAACTTGATGGCAGAGACTAAATTAGCACTGTGTAAATACATTTTGAAAAGGTGCTGAAATGATGGCGTCAGATGAAGAAAATGTATACACAGTACATAGAATAGAGAATGAAAGCTTTCTAGCCAGATCTCACACATCCGCTTTCCAACCTTTGACAAGTGAAATATATTTTGATATTTATTCAGATGTAGTTAAATGCATTAACCCACATAGCTTTTTGTTGCACTAACAATGGAAATAATTACAGTAACTAAAAGAAAACTGCATATTGTTTAAACAATGATATTGTGCTTTGTGCTGTACATAAAATGATTCACTGAGTTATCATTGACAGTTTGCAATGTCATAGCTGTACAATAGATACACATATTTCACTAATTAATGTTTCATGCCACTGCATGTTTCCCTAATTTGAAGATAGGCAATAATAAATGACATTCAGTATGTTAAGCCATTATGAATGTGTATGAAATGGCATCACCCTGTTAGCTCTGCCTTTTACATCTGCCACATTGTTTTCTTTCCCTGTTGTTTCAATATAATGTTATATTTTCTTTAATTCTTTTAGTAATTGTGCATCCATGTTGGAATTTACTAAACTAATACATTTCAAATGTTGATGTTAAAAGAGTATTCCGACCAGTGTTATTTATTGCATTTTGAAGGAAGAATTACTCTATCCTATTATGCCAATAACATGGTGCAACATGGTGGTTCTGTGGTTAGCACTGGTTCCTTGCAGCGCTGGGGTCCGATTTTGAATCAGACCAAGGACAACACCTGCATGGAGTTTGTATGTCCTCCCTGTGTTTGTGTGGGTTTCCTTCCTTCCACACGCTGCAGACGTACTAATAGGGAATTTAGGTTGGGGACAGCAAGTGATAATAATGTCTGTAAGACACTGTGGAATATGTCAGTGCTATATATGTTAATAAATAAAAACATTTAACTTCCATACACTGTACAGTATTTTAAAGTGAATGTATCACCTATTTTTTTTTTATTTACCATTAAACCAGATTGTGAAACAGATTCCCTTTCTGTATAATTTGTTTTTATTTTCTGATTGCAGATTTATTTTATTCTATATTCCATACATGATTATGAGGCAACCATCTTGCATGAGCTGCTGTTTACAGTATTTAGATACATGCTTTACAGCAGCCACATATACCACAAACCTGTAGTATGGCGATTACTCTTTTGAATCAATGAAGTAGTGCTTTAGAAATTATTTGTGGCTTGTGCAGAGGTTATTGTTCAGGGAAGAGGGTATACCAGCTGTGTCCATCATATATTTTCAATGATGGATGCTGTGTTATCTCTCTCTCCATCAGACCACAGATCAGACCCTCATCAACCCCCATCAGCCTTAGATCAGAGTCCCCAACCTCCATCAACCACAGATCAGACCCCCACAGGCCCCATTAGCCTCAGATCAGATCCCCCCAACCAACATCAGCCATGGATCAGACCCACCAGTTTAAGATCAGACCCCCATCAGCCTCAGATCAGACATAAAAAAACAAAACCTTAACTCGCTTTCTCCAGATGGTGCTGTCTCTCTTTACAGATGTAGCTGAGCTAAAATTGACTCTGATAGCACATATAGTGTTATTTTGGTTATCTTGTGACAAAAACCATTGAAATCCATTGAAAAGTTAGTAATCTCTTCTTGCCATTCTTTATTTAATGTGTTAACCATCAGTTTAGTTCTGCTGCATTTGTACAGGACTCACCTCTCCCTGGTCTTCATCTGGCCCGCACTACACTGTAACCTGATGTCACACAGCATCATGTCATACTGTGCACATACATGCACTACATCCTGATACTATACACAGCCATGACACAGAGCAGATCAAAGCACGGAAGAAGACCAGGAAGGATGAGTACAGTCCTCTCCACACCACATGCCTCCCGCATACTAATGACCACATAATGGAAGTGGTCATTAGCATTTGAACTATAAGATACACTGCTATATATATATGTCATTTTTTGATCTTTATAACATGGAAAATTAAAAATAACATGATCAAAATTAGTAAAATAAATGGGGGACCTTATTATGAGGAGAATATATGAAGTCAGTTTTGCTTGAGTCTGTGTTGGAGTACTTTATGTCACATTTATCAAATGTTGCGTGTTGTTTGAAAAATTTGTCTTACCTTTAACCACCTCAGGACCGCCTCAGGACCGCCAGCGCATCCGTGCGTCATCTCGCGAGATCCGAGATTTGCTGTGAACATACGCGCACGCGTTCACAGCAGCTCAAAGATCGCAAGTTATACTGCAGCCTGCCAGCGATGATCAATCGTTGGCAGGCTGTAGATGCGAAATAAATCACATCAAACATGTATATCAGACGCTGTTTTGTTAACAGCGTCTGATATACCTGCTACCTGGTCCTCTGGTGGTCCCATTTGCTGGGATCGACCACCAGAGGACCAGGTAGCTATGTAAAGTTGCACCAAGCACCACACTACACTACCCCCCGCCTTCACTTATCAACCCCTTGTTAACCCCTTGATCACCGCATCTAGATTCCCTGATCACCCCCCTGTCATTGATCACACCCCTGTAAGGCTCCATTCAGACGTCCATATGTGTTTTGCGGATCCGTGGATCCACGGATCTGATCCATGGATCCGTAAAATACGGACACCGGCAATGTGCTTTCCGCATTTTGCAGATCCGCACATTGCCAGAACTATATAGAAAATGCCTTTTCTTGTCCGCAATTGCGGACAAGAATAGGAAATGTTCTATATTTTTGCGGAACGGAAGTGCAGACCCGGAAATGAATGGGTCCGCAATTCCGTTGCGCAAACAGAATTGTGGACGTGTGAATGGGGCATAAGGGTCCCTTATCACCGCCAGTTAATTAGCTACTTGTTAGGAAGTTAGCGCCAAGCCCACCGCACCGCAGTCACTGATTTTGGCAGAGATTTTTTCATCCACATTGATCATGCGAATGAAAAAATCTGTGCCGTTCATTTTTATTTTTCAGCCCAGAGGCTGAACGGAAAAAAAAAATCTCATTACCCGTATGCTGGCCATACGTGTAATGATTGCAGAGACCCTCAAATGCCAGGGCAGTACAAACACCCCACAAGTGACCCCATTTTAGAAAGAAGACACCCCAAGGTATTCCGTGAGGTGTATGGTGAGTTCATGTAAAATTTTATCTTTTGTCACAAGTTAGTGGAATATGAGACTTTGTAAAAAAAATTAAATAAAATATCAATTTCAGCTAACTTGTGCCAATTTTTTTTTTTTTCTGTGAACTCTGTGTCTTCTTTCCAAAATAGGGTCACATGTGGGGTATTTATACTGCCCTGGCATTTTAGGGGCCCTAAAGTGTGAGAATCCAAATGCATAAAAATGCCCTGTGAAATCCTAACGGTACTCATTGGAATTAGGGCCCCTTTGCGCACCCAGGCTGCAAAAAAGTCTCACACATGTGGTATCTCCATACTCAGAAGAATTAGGGCAATGAGATCTGGGGTGTATTTTTATATATACCCATACTTTGTGTGAGAAATATCGCTGTAAACGACAACTTTTTAAATTGTTTTATACAAAGTTGTCAATTTACAGAGATATTTCTCTCACCCAGCATCGGTATATGTAAAAATACACCCCCAAACACATTGCCCTACTTCTCCTGAGTATGGCGATACCACACGTGTGACACTTTTTTGCAGCCAAGATGCGCAAAGGGGCCCTAATTCCAATGAGTACCTTTAGGATTTCACAGGGCATTTTTACGCATTTGGATTCTCACGCTTTAGGGCCCCTAAAATGCCAGGGCAGTATAAATACCCCACAAGTGACCCCATTTTGGAAAGAATACACCCCAAGGTATTCTGTGAGGGGCATGTCGAGTTCACAGAATTTTTTTTTTTTTTGGCACAAGTTAGCAGAAATTGATATTTTTATTTTTTTATTTTAGTTTTTTTACAAAGTCTCATATTCCACTAACTTGTGACAAAAAATAAAATTTTACATGAGCTCACCATACCCCTCACGGAATACCTTGGGGTGTCTTCTTTATAAAATGGGGTCACTTGTGGGATATTTATACTGTCCTGGCATTATAGGGGCCCTAAAGCGTGAGAAGAAGTCTGGAATCTAAATGCGTAAAAATGCCCTGTGAAATCCTAAAGGTACTCATTGGAATTTGGGCCCCTTTGCGCACCCAGGCTGCAGATAAGTGTCACACATGTGGTATCGCCGTACTCAGGAGAAGTAGGGCAATGTGTTTTGGGGTGTATTTTTACATATACCCATGTTGGGTAAGAGAAATATCTCTGTAAAATGACAACTTTGAATAAAAAAATTAAAAAAGTTGTCATTTACAGAGATATTTCTCTCACCCAACATGGGTATATGTAAAAATACACCCCAAAACACATTGCCCTACTTCTCCTGAGTACGGCGATACCACATGAGTGACACTTTTTTGCAGCCCAGGTGCGCAAAGGGGCCCAACTTCCAACGAGTACCTTTAGGTTTTACATGGCTGCTCACAATATAGCCCCGCCCAAAATGCCAGAACAGTAAACACACCCCACAAATGACCCCATTTCGGAAAGTAGACACCCCAAGGTATTCACTGAGGGGCATATTGAGCCAGAAGTTAGCAGAAATGGAAACTTTATTATTATTTTTTTTTTCCTCAGAAAGTGTCATTTTCCGCTAACTTTTGAAAAAAAAATGAAATGATACATGAACTCACCATGCCCCTCCGCGAATACTTTGGGGTGTCTTCTTTCTAAAATGGTGTCATTTGGGGGGTATTTATACTATCCTGGCATTCTAGAACCTGAAGAAACATGACAGGTGCTCAGAATGTCAGAGCGGCATCAAAATGCGGACATTCACTTTTTTGCACCACTTTTTTTATAAAAGACATGTAGAACAATAAAGTTTGCGAAAATTTTATAGAAATGTAGTTATTTTGGAAAATTTTACAACAGAAAGTGAAAAATGTCATTTTTTTGCTAAAATTTCGGTCATTTTTGATTAATAGCAAAAAAAGTAAAAATGTCAGCAGCAATGAAATACCACCAAATGAAAGCTCTATTAGTGAGAAGAAAAGGAGGTAAAATTAATTTGGGTGATAAGTTGCATGACGGAGCAATAAACGGTGAAAGTAGTGTAGTGCAGAATTGTAAAAAGTGGACTGGTCATTAAGGGTGTTTAAGCAAGGGGGGCTGAGGTGGTTAAACCTAACGCTTTTGTCTACAAAAGCTACTGCAGTTTTCTACTCCACCCTCTTACTGGAGTGAGATTGAAACTTTTTTGTGACTTTAAAAAAAAATTCTCAATGATAAATCTGGAGTGAAACTCCTTAACATAACAAATGACACCCACTTTTTCTCCCATATTTCAAAACTGTAGTGAGAGGTGTAAAGAAGCAAGAAGTCAATTTTTTTTTTACTCGAGTGGGCCCAAAAAGTTGCTTAAGCCATATATTATGACTTTTTGTAGCCAGAATTCTGGAGTGAAGGCGTACTAAATCAGGTCCAATATGTTTAACATAATAATTTGATTTAAACTATAGATTGCTTTCTCGATGATATATCTTCTTGAGAGAAAATTATTTCTGTACATCTTGCATCTCTTTCAACTCTCTTTCTCAACCACTATTGTTTATTTTTGTTACACATGAGGCTAAAGAATCCTTCTTCCATCTAAATTTGGGCATCCCAGAGATGGCCCCCTCCAAGGGATGAGTGCTTCCTCTGCAAACCTTTACTGTGCAGCAATAATTAGTGTGGTATATAAATACATTTTCCACTATTTCCTATCTTCTGTCCTTAGCCTTTCTATTAGATAGCTGATTAAACTGCACTTTTAAATAACCTCAACAATGTCTTTCAGTACTTCACACAAAGCTTACTACATTTTCATAACATATTTGACTTTTCTCAATATTATATTTTTGTCATTATGTTCAATTACCCTCTTTGATGATCATACTCTTATGCAAAAGATTGTTAAAAGGCATCCGGCATAAATTAATTAGCCTCCCTAATTAGACCTACCTCTTGTTTATGTGTGATTCAGGATGATTTACCGTTTTCAGTTGATACTTATTAATACATCTCAACTGACTTCTCTGCTGATATTTCTTGGCCAGTGCCATACACTAATGCCAGTTATGAGCTATGTTAGGAGGAACACGTTATTCTCTGTATGTTTCTCATATTACAGTACTTCCATGGGGGCATCAGAATAAAATTACAGGGTATTTGAAGTCAAAGGTTTTGTGGGAGAGTTCAAGACCAGAAGCATTTTTATAAGCCACATTTCAGAATAGTCACTTTCCATGACAAATATTTAACACTGACTCGACTGAACACCATTATATGGTATGTTCAGTCAGGAGCAAAAATAAATGTATTGTCTGATGCTTTGGGAGCTGTATTATAGAAATTGTGGAATAAAACATAGGCATACAGTTAGGAAACTTGTGTGCATTACTTCATGAGCATTACTTCTTCTTGTCAAATAATTTAACACAAATAGAGCAGGCATCACTCCGGACTTGTGTAGAAAATGTGGGATTTTTTGACACCCACACAATTTTTTTTATCTCCTGATGATCCCTTGGTCCGGGACCCTACAGTGATTTGCACCTGGCCTCCCAAAGAGTGCTGCTAAGCATAACTCTTGTATATATATATATATATATATATATATATATATATATATATTATTTTTATTTTTTATGTAGGGATTGTCTCTTATTTGGGGTAGAGATGAGCAAACACCTGGATGTCTGGGTTCGAGAAGTTCGGCCGAACTTCCCGAAAATGTTCGGGTTCGGGATCCGAACTCGATCCGAACTTTATCCCGAACTCCATTGAAGTCAATGGGGACCCGGACTTTTGGGCACTAAAAGGGCTGTAAAATAGTCCAGGAAAGGGCTACAAAAGTGTCAGGGATCAGAGAGGAAGGAAAGAGGGTGCACTCTGACTCCACCCTCAACCCCTGTCCCTGCCTACTTACACTACCCGCCCTAGGCGACGGGGCGTAACTGGGCGACGGTCCCTTACTTAACGTAAGTGCACAGAGGAAAGATAAGAAGGGTCAACAAGCCAAAGGTCAGAACCAGGAGAAGCGGGCCGTACAAATGGAACGAGCAAAAGCAAGGTCAACAGTCAAAGCCGAGGTCAATCCAGGAGAGCAAATACATACGAAGGATGAGACGAAGTCGAGGTCAAAGAACGAGCCGAGGTCACAAGGTCAGGAGGTCAATCAGATAAGCAGCTGCAGACTAGAACCTAAGGACAAGGAAGCTCCAATAGACCAGTATCACAGGCAACCTGTGGCCAGCAGGTTGCCTCTATTTGAAGTGGGGAGTGAGGGTCATGTGACGTGGCCAGCGTCACATGACCGACAGACAGATAAGTCGAGCACCGAGTGATCAGCTCGGTGCTCAAGGCAGACCTAGGAGCAGGGAACCTCCCAGCTAGCAAAGCTGCCCTGGGAACAAGGCTGAACACAGATCCTTGCTCCTGAAGTTAAGCAGCAGGTCTGTGGCTGATGGGAGACCGAGTGCGCCTTCGGCGCCTCGTTACAGTACCAGTACCCTCCCTTCTACGAGGCCACCGGACCCAAGTCCTTGGGTACAAATCTCTCAGGATGCTCATTATGAAACTTTTTGATGAGTCTCGGAGCGTGGATGTCAGTAGCTGGGACCCAAGACCTCTCCTCAGGTCCATAGCCCTTCCAGTGGACAAGGTACTGCCAGGAGTTTCGGACCTTTCTAACATCCACAATTCTGGAGATTACAAACTCTTCTTTATTGTCAATTTGTATGGGAGTAGGAGCTGACTGCGACGGAACAATGGGTGGAACATATTTCTTAAGCAACGATTTATGGAAAACATTATGAATGCGAGGGTCCTTGAGACAATACTGCGCCCACTCCATCCTCAGAGGCATCTACCTCCACTATAAAAGGTTCCTCCAGATTTGGTTGAATTAAGACTGGGGCACTAGTGAAACTTCTTTTAAGATTCTCAAAGGCTTGAATGGCTTCCTTAGACCAATTGACTAGATCTGCCCCTTTTTTGGTAAGATCTGTTAACAGTTTGGCGATAATGGAAATTTTTTTTAATAAACTTACGATAATAATTGGAGAAACCCAAAAAGCTCTGTAAGGCTTTAAGGGATGATGGCCTCACCCATTCCTGGATTGCCAGTACCTTCCCAGCATCCATTTTGAAAGAATAAGGAGTGAGGACATACCCAAGATACAGGATCTCCTGTACTCCAAAAATGCATTTCTCAAGTTTAGCTGATAATAGGTTTACCCTTAAAATGTCAAGTACTAGTCTTATATGTCTCACATGCGAGTCCCAGATGGGAGAAAAAAATCAGAATATCATCAAGATAGATGATTAAAAACTTCCCAATGAATTCCCTGAAAATGTCATTCATGAAATTTTGGAAGACAGCTGGGGCATTACTAAGCCCGAAAGGCATAACTAGGTATTCAAAATGTCCCTCAGGAGTGTTAAATGCAGTCTTCCATTCATCACCCTCCTTTATTCGGATCAAATTGTAAGCTCCCCTCAAGTCGAGTTTGGAAAACCAGGCAGCTCCTAAAACCTGATTGAACAGGTCGGGAATTAAAGGGAGGGAATATTGATTTTTAACAGTAATCATATTTAATTTACAGTAATCAATACAGGTTCTGAGTCCTCCATCCTTTTTTTTAACAAAAAAGAACCCCGCACCCATTGGAGATACCGAGGGCCTAATGTGCCCCTTATCCAAACTCTCTTTGATATATTCCCTCATTGAATTTCGTTCGGGACCAGATAGGTTATAAATTCTTCCTTTGGGATATCGGGACCCAGGTACTAATTCAATCGCACAATCATACGGTCTATGGGGCGGTAATTCTTTTAGCTCGGATGACGAAAACACATCAGCATAATCCCTAATATATGACGGAAGGGTTTGGGATATAGTATGAACCCCTGCTAAAGCAACCGATAAACAGGACTTACACTGAGAACCCCATCTTTCTATCTCACCAGTAGCCCAATTAATAACTGTATTATGTAATTGGAGCCAGGGCATACCTAATACTACATTTACGGGTAGATTCTCAAGAATTAGGAATGAACATCTCTCAGTGTGACACACCCCTACCGAAAGAGAGATCTCCGGGGTACAAAACTTGACCGTACCACCCGCCAGGGGAGTGGAATCAATGGCTACAATGTTCACTGAGCGAGGAAGGGCTAAAATCGGAATTCCTATTTGGATAGCAAATTTACGGTCAATGAAATTAGATGCTGACCCGGAATCAATAAAGGTGTCACCAAAACCCCTGACTGTCCCCAGAGACACAGTAATAGGGACCAGAAGCTTTTTTCTTACCACCCCAGGGAGTAACTCGTCTGTTGAGCCCTCTGGTTTGGGTGGACCTCTGGAAGAAGGGATCTTAGGGCACTGTCGGACCCAGTGATCGGAGCCGCCACAGTAGAAGCACAGTCCACGACGACGGCGCTGTTCCTTCCTTGTCATGCCCAGCTGCATGGGTTCATCAGAGAAGCCTTCAGATTTTGCTATCACCGGACCCATCTCCATCTTGGGAACCATCTGTGGAACAAGAAGGTGTTCTCACTGTCGTTCCCTAACCCGTCTGTCTAGCCCAGGCATCCTCAAACTGCGGCCCTCCAGCTGTTGCAAATCTACAACTCCCAGCATGCCCAAACAGCCTACAGGTATCAGCCTACAGCAGGGCATTGTGGGAGTTGTAGTTTTACAACAGCTGGAGGGCCGCAGTTTGAGGATGCCTAGTCTAGCCTAATGGCTAACGTCATGGTTTGTTCTAAGGTTTCGGGGGGTGGATAACACACTAGCATATCCTTGAGGGTGTCAGACAAACCGGACTTAAATTGACTTTTGAGGGCCAGTTCGTTCCACTCTGAGGAAACGCACCATTTACGGAATAAGGTACAGTACTCCTCAACCGGACGGTCACCCTGTCTGAGGGATTTCAGCTGGGTCTCTGCTACCATGGCGCGGTCAGGTTCGTCATATAACACACCTAGCGCCTGAAAAAATGCATCAACGGATTGGAGGCATTGCGAATCAGAAGGCAACGAGAATGCCCAATCCTGGGGGTCCCCCTGTAATAAGGAAATAATGATCCCCACCCTCTGTTGCTCAGATCCAGAGGAATAGGGACGTAAGCGAAAATAAAGCTTACAGCTTTCCTTAAACGTCACAAAGCTTCTACGGTCTACTGAAAATCGGTCAGGAAGCTTAACGTGGGGTTCCATACAGGCAGGTGCCACTTGGGCAGCAATGGGAGGCACAGGAAGATCCCTAGCAATCTCTTGTGCCCGTAATCTCTCCCCTAATTCTTGAACTATTTGGGCCAGATTCTGCACGTGATCAGTCAGGCTCTGTAAGGGGTCCATGGTAAAAAAAACTTTTCGGCCTGTGATTCTGTCAGGGATCAGAGAGGAAGGAAAGAGGGTGCACTCTGACTCCACCCTCAACCCCTGTCCCTGCCTACTTACACTACCCGCCCTAGGCGACGGGGCGTAACTGGGCGACGGTCCCTTACTTAACGTAAGTGCACAGAGGAAAGATAAGAAGGGTCAACAAGCCAAAGGTCAGAACCAGGAGAAGCGGGCCGTACAAATGGAACGAGCAAAAGCAAGGTCAACAGTCAAAGCCGAGGTCAATCCAGGAGAGCAAATACGTACGAAGGATGAGACGAAGTCGAGGTCAAAGAACGAGCCGAGGTCACATGGTCAGGAGGTCAATCAGATAAGCAGCTGCAGACTAGAACCTAAGGACAAGGAAGCTCCAATAGACCAGTATCACAGGCAACCTGTGGCCAGCAGGTTGCCTGTATTTATAGAGGGGAGTGAGCATCACATGACCGACAGACAGATAAGTCGAGCACCGAGTGATCAGCTCGGTGCTCAAGGCAGACCTAGGAGCAGGGAACCTCCCAGCTAGCAAAGCTGCCCTGGGAACAAGGCTGAACACAGATCCTTGCTCCTGAAGTTAAGCGGCTGATGGGAGACTGAGTGCACCTTCGGCGCCTCGTTACAAAAAGGCAGCAAAATGTAGGTAAATGCTCTGCAAACAAATGAGGATAGGGAAATTAATTAAAATAAATAAAAATAAACCAATATCAATTGGAGAGAGGTCCCATAGCAGAGAATCATGCGTCATATCACCCACCACTGGAGAAGGCCACTTTCAGTTATTTAGGCCACAGCACCCAGACAGAGGAGAGAGGTCTCACAGCAGAGAATCATGCGTCATATCACCCACCACTGGAGAAGGCCACTTTCAGTTTTTTCGGCCCCAGCACCCAGACAGAGGAGAGAGGTCCCACAGCAAGGAATAAGGCGTCATATCACCCACCATTGTAACAGGCCACTTTCAATTATGTAGGCACCGGCACCCACATTGAGGAGAGGTTCATTCAACTTTGGGTTGCACCATGGTAAAGTTAAAAAATGATGATTCAATAAAGAATAGTGTTGGGCGCGAATATTCGCGATGCGAATATTTCGCGCGAATATCGCATATTCGCGATTTCGCGATTTTTTCGAAAATCATGCCATAAATTCGATATTGCGAATATTCGCGTTGGTTAAATTAGATGATAAACAATAAGTTCAAGAACTTCAGTTCACTTGTGTTGATAAATGAGTTTGAGTGAATCTGAGTTTCATTCATTTAAGGTGTTGTTTTGCATCAAGGCTCTTTTTCAAAGCCATAGCCAAAATCCTGCCTTTTTTGCGATTTTCGGTAATGTGATTTTTTTGACAGCGATGCGAATATCTAACACTTGCTGACATGCTTGGGCATTGACTTGAAAATTGAAATATTGCCTTTATGCGATTTTTCCGTAATGCGTTTTTTTTGACAGCGATGCGAATATCTAACACTTGCTGACATGCCTGCGCATTGACTTGAAAATTGAAATATTGCCTTTATGCGATTTTTCCGTAATGCGATTTTTTTCACACTCTATGCGCTTGGTAGTCGCGATCGTCAACTTGCGAATACAAACATGCTGCGAATTGCAAATATATTCGAAAATTCGCATATTCGAATATATGTCGTCGTGTTTTCCTCTTCTTATTCTCATTCACCCCCAATCATTAGTTTCACTTTCAACAAGGCTTCATTTTATATCCATTCCTCGACCTACCGTCCCCACTTCCCCCCCTTGTCTTTTTTTTTTTTTGCGATTTTTCGTAATGCAATTTTTATTAAGCGATGCGATTTCTTTCACACGTGCTATTCTTCCTGCGCATTGATTGACTTGACCATCCCGGCCATGAAAGTTAAAGTGTTTTTGCGATTTTTTTGCCATGCGATTATCCGCGATTTTATAAAAAAAAGATGGCGATTAAATGATGATGAATACGAATATTCGAATTTGCGAATATATCGCGAATATTTTACGAAATATTCGCGAAATATCGTGAATTCGAATATGGGCATATTCGATCATCACTAATAAAGAAGTGCCCCGGAGTACACGAATACATGGTTGAGGGGGAGGCAGTTATAAATGTCTATATTGCACAAGAGAGGGACAGGTCCTGTGGGATCCATGCCTGGTTCATTTTTATGAACGTCAGCTTGTCCACGTTGGCTGTGGACAGGCGGCTGCGTTTTTCAGTAATGACGCCCCCTGCCGTGCTGAATACACATTCAGACAAAACGCTTGCTGCCGGGCAGGCCAGCACCTCCAAGACATAAAATGCTAACTCTGGCCACGTGGACAATTTGGAGACCCAGAAGTTGAATGGGGCCGAACCATCAGTCAGTACGTGGAGGGGTGTGCAGACGTACTGTTCAACCATGTTAGTGAATTGCTGCCTCCTGCTAACACGTTCCGTATCAGGTGGTGGTGCAGTTAGCTGTGGCATGGAGACAAAACTTTTCCACATTTCTGCCATGCTAACCCTGCCCTCAGAGGAGCTGGCCGTGACACAGCTGTATTGGCGACCTCTTGCTCCTCCTCTGCCTTCGCCTTAGTCTTCCACCTGTTCCCCTGTGACATTTGGGAATGCTCTCAGGAGCGCCTCTACCAGCGTGCGCTTGTACTCGCGCATCTTCCTATCACGCTCCAGTGCAGGAAGTAAGGTGGGCACATTGTCTTTGTACTGGGGATCCATCAGGGTGGCAACCCAGTAGTCCGCACACGTTAAAATGTGGGCAACTCTGCTGTCGTTGCGCAGGCACTGCAGCATGTAGTCGCTCATGTGTGCAAGGCTCCCCAGAGGTAAGGACAAGCTTTCCTCTGTGGGAGGCGTATCGTCATAGTCCTCTGTTAACTCCCAGCCACGTACCAGTGATGGGCCTGAGCTGTGTCGGGTGCCACCCTGCTGTGAACCTGCTTCATCCTCATCCTCCTCCACCTCTTCCTCATCATCATCCAGTAGTGGGCCCTGGCTGGCCACATTTGTACCTGGCCTCTGCTGTTGCAAAAAACCTCCCTCTGAGCCACTTCTAACAGACTGGCCTGAAAGTGCTAAAAATGACCCCTCATCCTCCTCCTCCTCCTGGTCCACCTCCTCTTCCATCATCACCCTAAGCGTTTTCTCAAGGAGACATAGAAGTGGTATTGTAGCGCTGATAACGGTGTCATCGCTACTGGCCATGTTGGTGGAGTACTCAAAACAGCGCAACAGGGCACACAGGTCTCAAATGGAGGCCCAATCATTGGTGGTGAAGTGGTGCTGTTCCGCAGTGCGAATGACGCGTGCATGCTGCAGCTGAAACTCCACTATGGCCTGCTGCTGCTCGCACAGTCTCTCCAGCATGTGCAAGGTGGAGTTCCACCTGGTGGGCACGTCGCATATGATGTGGTGAGCGGGAAGGCCGAAGTTATGCTGTAGCGCAGACAGGCGAGCAGCGGCAGGATGTGAATGTCGGAAGCGCGCACAGACGGCCCGCACTTTATGCAGCAGCTCTGACATGTCGGGGTAGTTGTGAATGAACTTCTGCACCACCAAATTCAGCACATGCGCCAGGCAAGGGATGTGCGTCAAATCAGCTAGTCCCAGTCCCAGAACGAGATTTCGCCCGTTATCGCACACCACCAGGCCGGGCTTTAGGCCCACTGTCAGAAACTACTCGTCGGTCTGTTGTTCAATTCCCCACCACAACTCGCGGTGTGGGGCCTGTCCCCCAAACATATGTGTTTCAGAATGGCCTGCTGACGTTTGCCCCGGGCTGTGCTGAAGTTGGTGGTGAAGGTGTGTGGTTGACTGGATGAGCTGGTGAAAGCAGAGGAGGAGGAAGCCGAGTAGGAGGAGGAGGCTACAGGAGGCAAAGAATGATGCCCTGCGATCCATGGCGGCGGAAGGACGTGCATCAAGGAACTCTCCGCCTGGGGCACAGCCGCCACTACATTTATCCAGTGTGCAGTTAGGGAGAAATAGTGTCCCTGGTTGTGCTTACTGATCCACGTATCTGTGGTTAGGTGGACCTTGCCACAGATGGCTTTGCGCAGTGCACACTTGATTTTTTCAGATACTTGGTTGTACAGGGAAGGCACGGCTGTATTGGAGAAGTAGTGGGGGCTGGGAACAATATACTGTGGGACAGCCATGGACATCAGCTGTTTGAAGCTGTCTGTGTCCACCAGCCTGAATGACAGCATTTCAAAGGCCAGTAGTTTAGAAATGCTGGCATTCAGGCCAGAGCTGAACGCTGCCGTGTGACATGGTGGACGCCGGTGGTGTTGTCTGTGGCACATCCTCTGTTTGGTGGGCGGCAGGTGCCAACATTCCTCCCGAGGCAGAGGAAGAGGCCGAGGCAGCAGCAGAAGAGGGAGCAGGGGGAGCCAGAGTGAGTTCCTTGCTTTTAAGGTGTTTACTCCACTGCAGTTCATGCTTTGCATGTAGATCCCTGGTCATGCAGGTTGTGCTAAGGTTCAGAACGTTAATGCCTCGCTTCAGGCTCTGATGGCACAGTGTGCAAACCACTCGGGTCTTGTCGTCAGCACATTGTTTAAAGAAGTGCCATGCCAGGGAACTCCTTAAAGCTGCCTTTGGGGTGCTCGGTCCTTGGTGGCAGTGGCCAGTAGCAGACGAACTCTCTTTGCGGCGGCTGTTCTGCTTTTGCCCCCTGCTCCCTCTTTTGCTACGCTGTTGGCTCAGTCTCACCACTTCCTCTTCCTCTGAACTATGAAAGTCAGTGGCACGACCTTCATTCCATGTGGGGTCTAGGACCTCATCGTCCCCTGCATCGTCTTCCACCCAGTCTTCCTCCCTGACCTCCTGTTCGGTCTGCACACTGCAGAAAGACGCAAAAGTTGGCACCTGTGTTTCGTCATCATCGGAGACGTGCAGACTCCGATGAGGTGGTATTCTCATGTCCTCATCATCAGGAAACATCAGTGGTAGTGCATCAGTGCATTCTATGTCTTCCACCACTGGGGAAGGGCTAGGTGGATTCCCTTGGGAAACCCTGCCAGCAGAGTCTTCAAACAGCATAAGAGACTGCTGCATAACTTGAGGCTCAGATAGTTTCCCTGATATGCATTGGGGTGATGTGACAGACTGATGGGCTTGGTTTTCAGGCACCACCTGTGCGCTTTCTGCAGAAGACTGGGTGTGAGATAATGTTGTGAATGTGCTGGATCCACTGTCGGCCACCCAATTGACTAGCTCAGGTATTACCATCCTTACAACGGTATTGGGCCCCACCAAATATCGCTGTAAATTCTGGCGGGTACTGGAACCTGAGGTAGTTGGTTCACAAGGACGTGTGGCTGTGGCAGAATGGCCACGTCCTCTACCAGCACCAGAGGGTCCACTAACACCAACACGACCGCGTCCGCATCCCTTTCGAGATGTTTTCCTCATTGTTACCGCTCACCAAGCACCACAATTAGAGAAAAAAATATTTGGCCCAATGTATTGATTTCAAATTCAGGCCTTTTTTTACAGGCACCTAACACTATCTGCCTATTTTTTTATGTAGCGTATTACACTAATACAGGCCGGTAATCAGCAGTAACCACTGATTTAGGGGAATATCTCTTTTAGGGCTTGTATTTAGGCCCTGGATGAAAGATATCCTTTTATGGACAGATTTCCACTTGGAGATGCACAGTAGCGTGTGAAAAAAATATGTAGGATTATGCCTTCAGCAATTGTATTTTAACACTTTGTGTAATATACCCTTTAACAGACAGAAATACAATGGGAGATGCACGGTAGCGTGTGAAGTTATTGAGAATGAACCTCTCAGCACTTGTATATACACCTTGAGTGTAATATTCCCTTTTACGGACAGATTAACACTTGACCTTCAACAGCTGGAACACCAGATTCAGGATATTGCTATATTGGCAAGTGAATTTCACCCCAGAACAAAATACATGTTTTGGCGGAAACTATTATACTTTGCCAGCCAGTGCTGGGACACCAGATTCAGGGTATTGCTATTTTGGCAATTGAATTTCACCCCAGAACAAAATATATGTTTTGGCGGACACTGTTATACTTTTCCAGCCAGTGCTGGGACTCCAGATTCAGGGTATTGCTATTTTGGCAAGTGAAATTTACCCCAGAACAAAATATATGTTTTGGCGGACACTATCATAGTTTGCCAGCCAGTGCTGGGACACCAGATACAGGGTATTGCTATTTTGGCAATTGAATTTCACCCCAGAACAAAATGTATGTTTTGGCGGACACTATTATACTTTGCCAGCCAGTGCTGGGACACCAGTTTAGTGGATTGCTATTTTGGCAATTGAATTTCACTCCAGAACAAAATATATGTTTTGGCGGACACTATTATACTTTGCCAGCCACTGCTGGGACACCAGATTCAGGCTATTGCTATTTTAGCAATTGAATTTCACCCCAGAACAAAATATATCCTTTGCTGGACACTATTATAATTTGCCAGCCACTGCTGGAACACCAGATTTATGGGATTGGTATTTTGGCAATTGTATTTAACCCCTTAATAAAATATAGAAATTGCTATCCTGAGTTTCTAGGGGTGACAATAAGCACAGCCAAGCCCCTGATGTAGGATATAGCAAAAACAAAACTAGTATTGATGGATTGATGGACTTGGTGGCAGCTTGTTCTGGTGCACCACAAGTCACAAAATGGCCGCCGATCACCCCAGAAAAAAGTGACAGAAAAACACTCTGTGCAGCCTAAAAACCAGTGAGCAATTAAATAGCAGAAGTTGAATCATTCACAGCTGTAGATCAATCAGTTCATTAGGTGCTGTTGCTGACTTTTCCCTGCCTAATCTCGCCCTCACAGAAGCTGCGTCCTCTCCCTACACTAATCAGAGCAGTGTGACGTGCGGCGCTACTTGACTCCAGCTTAAATAGAGGCTGGGTCACATGCTGCACTTGGCCAATCACAGCCATGCCATTAGTAGGCATGGCTGTGATGGCTTCTTAGGGCAAGAAGTAAAACGCTAGCTGATTGGCTGCTGTGCAGCCCTTCAGAAATTGGGAAGAAATCGCCGAACAACGGACCCGAGCCTGAACTTTTTTGAAAATGTTCGGTTCCGTGTCACGAACACCCCAAAACTCGGTACAAACCCAAAGTATGGTCAAACTGTTCGCTCAACACTATTCGGGGGTCATTCTAACAGACTTCGCCACGGACACAAGATTGAAGTCCAAACGATGCTTTATTTTCAAGCACGAAACAGCAACTAAGACATAAATCACAAACATACATCCTCAGCCGTCTGGCCACGGACTAAACAGTCTTTCCCTCTCTACCGGGATCTGGCTCTACCACCCATCTCCCAGTGCTTACCTCTCACACAGGGTTAGAGGGTCCCGGCTCCCATAGGCCTCAACACAGCCTGCCCCTTTCCCAGACTGGGAGCCACACCCAAGTCCAACAACAGGATTAAATAGCATCCCTGGACATGAGCATTGTCCAAAATCCCAGACTGGAGCATGGGGAACAGGCACCCACCCAGCAAATTGCCTGTTCCCAGTAAAAGCCCGCCCCGGACTAGCTGGAGCCAGCTAATCTAACTAGCTTGGTGTCCGCCAACTAACTTAGTGACCACCTATCTAGTGCCTTTACTCCACCAAGGCCGGGCCCCTTGGTGACACGCTCCTGGTGCCAACACCCCTTTTCCATGCTTACCCGGGACTTTACTGCACCCATCACTATCCACATTTCCACATTATATATACCGGATTTTCCGGCGTATAAGACGACTTTTTGTATAGGACGACCCCCGCCTTTTCCATTAAAAATATACGGTTTGGGCTATACTCGCCGTATAATACTACCCCTCTTCCAACACACGCCAATCCAACCCAGTATACAACAACCAGCCAATCACAGCAAGTGATGTACCTGTATTTTGTGTGCACACTTCATAGAAAGGCTGCTTGGATTGGCTGTGTCAGCTCTCCCTGCCTGCACAGCACTCCCTGTCTCCAAGACGATCTTCTCCAGTCCAGGGAACTGACCATGACAGCCAGGGCTTCAGTAGCGTCCTGGCTGCCATGATAAATGATCGTAGCCCACCTGTGGTTTACTGTATTTATTGCAAAAAAAACGATTTTACAGATATACAAATTACCAGTACCGGTATCTTTGTGCCCAAGTGTCTGTCGCCGTTTTGTGCCCAGCCGCGCCCCGATTCCTGGATCCCAGCACTGCCCCTCTCTTTTAATTTATTCACTGCACTTCTGTTTGTTTATCTTCTAAAGCCGCTCGTAATCTCGGGCATGAGCAGTTAGTTGGAGCACTCGCGAGATTACGAGCGGCTTCAGAAGATAAAAAAACAGAAGTGCAGTGAATAAATTAAGAGAGGGGTGGCGCTGGGTTCCAGGATTCAGGGCGCGGCTGGGCACAAAACGGCGACAGACACTTGGGCACAAAGATACCGATACTGGTAATTTGTATATCTATAATATCGTTTCTTCACCATAAATAAACCACAGGCCCCTCCTCCACCCCTCTCTCATCAATGGTGGCAGTGGGCAGCACAGGGGAGAGGGAGGGACTGCTTCCTTCTCCCCTGTGCTGCCTTATACCTGGCATATAAGATGACCCCCGACTTTTGAAAATAATTTCTAGTGTTAGAAAGTCTTCTTATACGCCGGAAAATACGGTACATCAATTTGTAAAGCACGGCTGCTTAAAAGGCATCTGCCAGCAGATTTTTACCTACAGTATGAAACTGTCTGATCTGTTGCATGTGTGCTTGGCAGCTGAAGGAATGTGTTGGTCCAATGTTCATATGTGCCCGATTTGCTGAGAATTTATGCAATGAGCCTCTAGGAGTAACATGGGCATTGCCCTTATACCTGCTCTCTCTGCAACTCAACTTTGATTACAAATCCACTGATCCATCTAGAGATGTGCAAAGTCTTAAAAAATTTGTTTTGGCAACTTTACCGAAGTTCGCCAAGAACTTTGATTCATTAGTCATTACAAATGCATTTGTCATGAGTCACTATAAATCAGGTATACCCAGGCCACTCTACCTTAGGGTAGGGCCACATGGAGCGGCCCTCATGAGGGCAGGTTGCGGCCATGCTGTGGTGAAAAAACGCACGACCAATTAGTCTTCAGATGCCTGTCATTTAATAATGAAGACCACACTGTATAGTCCTTCTTCATTGTTAATGGCCACTCGGCACCGTTAATGCTCCTTTAAACAGGGGCTGTAGCTGGCATGGGATTTGGCTGGCTAGGTGGTGACACAATATTCAATTTATTGCTGTTCTTGCATGCAATCTCCTGCAGGTTATTTGACAGTAAACACTGATTATTTATCAGCTCTGGCATGCCCACTTCTCCAATCCCAGCACTCTCCTGCCCTACAGATGGAGCCCTTTTCCATATCATCCAATATTGATGAGATTATGTCGTCAGTAAGATCCAGCTCCTTCTATCTATGCATCTTGCTGACTTTTCTAGTACATGGAGACCTTTAAGGATGATTTTGAAGAAGTAAAGCCAAAAGATGAGTGTCATGGGCAGTGGATGTGAACCCACTGTGCTATGGACTGGCTGTACCCTGGATGGGCGTGAAAAAGCAGCTACCCGGTTTTCGCTAGAGCCTCTGATGGTGAGGATAGATGTTGCCATTAGAGTAGTTGGCAGGGACCACTCCAGGGCAGTCCCAGAGTCAGTAGCAGGTGGTGCAGGTGAACCAGGAGGAACCTGCAAAGGTACCGACAGTACAGGCGGGGTTAGACAGGCAAGGTCGTTGCCAGGAGCAACAAAGACAGGAACTGGAGGATGAGGCAGATACGTAGTCGAGACAAGCAATGGATCAGGGCAGGCAGCACAGGAATGAAATCAGACAATCCGACTCGGCAACAGGAGGAGCGATGCAAGAAGGCAGGGATCAGATGAAGAGCATAGTCTAGGAATGAGCCCGTAGTCAGGAACACATGTGGTAACAAGCTCAATTGCACAGGATAGGACCTTGACTCTGAGGCGCTTGAGTAGAGGGCTGAGCCACCTAAATACCACCAGGGGAGCAAGGGTAGGTCAATGGAATCCCCTGATACAACATCCCCGCCCAAGGAGTAAAGTGTACAGCAGCCAAGCACAAGCAGGGTTCAGGTAGACTGGAAGCTGTGGAGCAGAATCTCCAGAGCAGCAGCAGAGACAGGGAAGCACAGATCATGATCACAGGTGAACACGGCACCCGGAACCGTGGCGGCGAGCAGGGGGACAGCGTGGCACCGAGGATGCTGTTACAATGAGGATGGTCATCATCAAGATCTTGCCCCGCTAAGGGGTGCCGACTGGATGGTATTGGTTGGCACGCAGTGGAATAATAAAGGCTTCCATCTTATTGGTATTGAATTACATATATTCGTTTACGGCTGATGTAGGAATAAGTAAATGTAGGAATAAATAAAACTAACACAAAATAAGTCTTCCTGCACTCTCCCTCTCCAATATTCTTCTATTAATTGTTTTTAGCAACACTGTCCCTAGTGCATGAGAACTTGCGATGTCTCTACCTATGCACACCTTACAGGACAATGGTGGAGACCTCACAGGAGGGTTTTATAGGGCTGTGACATCACAGGGAATGGCTATCTGTGGATTGGCTTGCTGTACAGCATTATGGGTAATCTTACGTTCCCGAGCTTGTCTCCTCTACATTTAGTTTCCATTTGTAACACATGCAGCTGCCATTAAAGGAAAACCTGATTTGTTACCACAAAGCGTGAGAAAATTCTGATTCATTTCAACTCGAAATTTTCCTAAACTTCGCACCAAATTCTGCTTCAAATGCTTTGATATCACCTTGTCCAACACTAGTGATATCGACAAGCAGGAAAGCTTAAAACCATAGTAGCTCATTCTATTCAGATGCTAATTTAGGATAAAGAGTAGATCTACACTTAGACCTCATAGGCTATAGTTATCCCCGTAATATTTTACATACAGATATGTCTATCTTTACCATCCCACAGTTTGAATTATGGATTGCAATTTGTCTTGATACATTAAATACACTATAATGATATGCTAGTAAAACCATTCACAGGCTAAAAATGACATCAAAACCACTTGGTAATGGTGACCCCATATAGACATATATGGAAAAGCAACTCACAACAAATTAATGTTAAATCCGTTTTTTTTCAAAGCTGGCCATTTTGGGCCACTGATTTTTGGATATGTAAAGCTAAGAGGAAAGGTAAGGAAGGTCACATATATACTAGTGATATATTAGTAAATTGGCATTTTTCTGTATTCATTTGTGACAGAAATCTATATGGTATCCTTATCTATCACTCCGCTAGTTCCATAACTCCACTAGCAGTGAATGGGAGCCACACAAACAGGATAGCGCAGCAAGCTAAACTGCGTCAGTAAATCTGGAGTTCTGAAAACATTATAGCTTGCCATGCTACTGTCACGCTTCGGTGTGGGAGGGAATCTCCACACTGAGCATATGAGGGATGGGGGGGGGGGCAGGGAATCAGGCCTAAGAACTAGGAAAGGATGATGGACATCTCCTAGTGAACACCGTAACCAAAATCCTGACTGACTACCAGTATGAACAGACCCCAAAGGTAGCTGAGTTCATACACAGGAATACCTAGAGTCCTATCTACCCCTATAGGACCCTGGTACTAATGGCAGGGACGAGACTACCTGTTCCTCCAAAAGGAAGGACAAACAGGAGTCTCCCTCAGGCCTAATACAAACAATAGGGAAATGCAACACAGATAACCAAAACAAAATATAAGAGGTAAAGAAAAGACTTAACATTAAAGGGGTTATGGAAGTACCAGGAACTCAGCCGAGATTCAACCACCAACTATCCACAGGTCCAACAGAAGCTATAAACCGCACAACATTGTGGGAGAAGCAACAATAAATAAAGAAGGTAAAATGACCACAATAGCAACACCTGGAGGCAAGAGGTGTGGCCATTACCAGAAACAACACAGACACCTATTGATCCGCAAGGAAACATGTCAGATCAAACCATGTGTTGCCAGTCTCACAGATCTCCTGCCACTCACTGTCGCCGGGACGTCCGTATTTCTTGGTACGTCCGTGACAGCTACACTGTTTGCATAATTAGCCAGAATCCTACTCCGCACTGATGAGGGGCAACACCCCGAAACAGCTGTCTGTGGATGGATAACTGGCTTAGGTTTTCCCTGTTTCCTTAAAGCTTGTAAAAAAGCGGGATCTTGACATAGGGGCCACTTAATATGGTGGATTTGGTGATCTCTGTAATGGAGACACCCCTTTGCTCAGTTTTCCTTCCTTTGAGGGATATCTGGCTTTCATTGTGTTGTAGACCCATAACTGGGGCTCCACAATTATTTTGCATATTACTGTTTCCCGGGGAGCTTTGCACTTCGGATTGCTGTGTTGAGACTCTTAGATGAGGCTCCGCGGTGTTTTTTGTAGCTGGTCTCCCTGAGTTCAGCTATTTGTGTGTTTGAGTAGTCTCCGAGGTATTGCTCCCGGTTAGCCAGTATCCTACTCTGCAATGATGAGGGGCAACACCCTGAAACAGCTGTCTGTGGATGGATAACTGGCTTAGGTTTTCCCCGTCACATCTTTAAAGCTTGTAAAAAAAGCGGGATCTTGACATAGGGGCCACTTAATATGGTGGATTTGGTGATCTCTGTAATGGAGACACCCCTTTGCTCGGTTTTCCTTCTTTTGAGGGATATCTGGCTTTCATTGTGTTGTAGACCCATAACTGGGGCTCCACATTTATTTTGCATATTACTGTTTCCCAGGGAGCTTTGCACTTCGGATTGCTGTGTTGAGACTCTTAAATGAGGCTCCGCGTTTTTTTTTTTTATAGCTGGTCTCCCTGAGATCAGCTATTGGTGTGTTACTGTTTGCATAATGTAGCTCCCATTCACTGCTAGGGGAGTTACAGAAACAGTGGAGTTCTCCATAAATTTGTCTATCTCTGACCAGTACTTCCCGTAGGTATTCATGCCTAGCGCTCATAAACTAGCTAAATAAAAAACTATTTGACAGTTACATTTTAAGATACTTTCCTGCTTTGACACTATTACTTAGAGAGGATGTTCCGTTTTTCATATTAGTGTGGAAACAAGAACGTATCTTATAATGTAACTGTCATATTGTTTTTTTGCTAGTTTATGAGCTCTAGGCATGTATACCATACCTGAGTTAGTCTGTCAATGATTGCCAAAAAATCTGTAATTAACTTATAACAGCTTTCACTAATGTCCTCTGCCCCTTTCAACTGGTCCCGTAAAAAAACGTTGCTAGGGCTTTTCTGTCTTCCCTTTAGTGTAAACAGAAGACAGACACTGTCATATATGACGTAAGCAGTATTAATGTTATTAAGATGGCATTATAATATGGCGCCGCTGCACAGATGTTTACATAAGTTCACATACCAAAGTTTGCATACTGCACAGAAGCCAAGTATTATGTTATCTTCTTTTCCTTCTTAGCAAATGAAATAATGACAAGAGTCTCATCCGCCCCCCCCCCCCCCACACTCATTGTAATAAAGAAAGAGACTGTCTTTGACCTGTCTTTGTGTCAGCATATGTCTCTGCCACACGTGGATGTCAACCCCTTGGTGTACCCTGATTTGGAGCACCAGGGTGTATATTAAATGCTTTCATTAAAAACAACTTTAACAGTATTTGATCTTAATAGAAATGCCATCCTTCACTTATACCTTTTACACAGCATTTTGTTTATTCTGTACACCATCTGTGTGATGTCTAACACTTTGGTTAAAGCCTCTTAGATGTGCCGTGTTAGTTTGTTTTTGCTTGAAGGAGAGAATTAAACATGAGGTGCTAGACTACCGTCAGATCACTTCTTGTGTCATAGGACAAACATAGCATATGTGAAATGGAACAGAGAAGCTGTAATTATGGTGATTTTATCAGATATACATCAATCATAACACTGTGTGCACAGAAAATACAATATTCCACTATTAATTTAGAACGTAGATAGGCTTTGCACACTTATGCAGCAGGGATTCATTCATACACCTCATAATCACCCTTGACTGACGTTGATCTTCTACAAATGCCACTTGTCACATGCAGTGTTTTGGAGGCAGATGGCTTTTACAACAAATACATTTTTCTTCATGCCATTGAACTCGAGGTCAGTGGCTTCATTAAGCTAGCTTGGTATTTCTCTATGCCAAAGCTGGTAGATTTATAGGATCTGGTAAGCGGCATTAACTTCACAGTTTTGAGAGCTAACATTTTTTATTCTGTACACCGCACTAGATGTATTCACGTCTACAGTAAGTCAGCAGAGTGGCTGTCTTTACAGCAGGACAGCCTGCAGGTTTTCATGTATATGGTGTTTTACGCTATACAATTTATATAGTGTCAGATATGTTTATTATAGACATTAATATTAATGTCAGATGCCGAGAACAGCGATGAACATGGCATCTGAGGGGTACAATGACAGGGAGTGGTGCAATTGCTGCTCCCTGTCATTGCACCCACTATTTACAAAGAAATATGCTTCAAATTTTTTTGTAAAATTTGGCGAAGCAGCCAAATCGAATTTTCAAGAACTTTGCTCAACACTACTCATTACTCCTGCATGTAGGTCCTAAGAAGGGTTTTTCCTGTTGCTCTCTGCCTTGGTTGAAGTCATTAACAATTCAATCAGGTCAGGTGTACAGTGTTCATTTTAAGACATGGTCAGATATCATAGTCACATATCAGAATAATGACAATGTGAGGTAAAATCCTGACCCTGATACATGAGCCTGACACTGATACTTGACCCTGATTCCTGACACCTGACTCTGACTTTGATATTTGGCATCTGAGTTTGACTTATGCTTAGAGTTGAGCGAACCCGAACAGTAAAGTTCGGGTTCATACCGAATTTGGGGATTTTTGGCACCCGTACCTGAAACCAGAACATTTTCGTTATGGTTCGGGTTTGTTGTTCGGCGGATTTTATGTCGCTTGCTGAAAAGCTGCTGGGCAGCCAATCAACAAGCGTCTAACTACTTTGCCCTTAGAAGCCATCATAGCCATGCTTATTAATGGCATGGCTGTGATTGGCTAAGTGCAGCATGTGACCCAGTCTCTATATAAACTGGAGTCACGTAGCACTGCATGTCACTCTGCTGCTCTTTGTGTAGGGACAGGTTGCTGCTGGTGCTCTCAGGGAGAGAAAAGAAAACAAGTTTAGCTGATAATAGCTGATATTATTGTGTTCACTCAGCGATCTACAACCTTTTTTATTCTTGTGGTTGCAATGGCAGTGTTTTTGTTTTATGAGGCCAGTGACAAAGACACAAAGTTTTTTTTTCTGAGTGGTTGGTGTTGGCGGCCATTTCGTGTAAGTGATGTGCACTTGCAGCTACATATGTGCCAGGGATAGCAATTGAATGCAATCTTTTTACTTCATTTGGCAAAATTTACCAATTTTTAAGTGCACCTGCACTGCATATTTGGCTGGGGAAGGCAAAAATAATACTTTTACTCTGTTTGTGATTTTTGGGACCTAATGGGTGACAATTTTGTTCTGTAAATTATCCCTGTGCTGCATATATCCTTGTCATTAATTCTATAAATCCATCAGATTCTGGGCATTTTTTATTTTTTGTGTGCTAAAAAGTACATTTGCTCTGTGCACTAATCTGTAAATCCATCTGTTTCACTGTGGGTGATTTTTATTTTATTTTTTTCTTTATCACTAAGTGCCTTTTGTGCATGCTCAGCAAATCTGATACTGAAAAATAATCATTAAATCCATCAGTTTCACTGGGGTTGAAAAAATCCTCTTTTTTCTTCTATAAAATACCTTATTGCCTTGTACTGCAAATAAAATAAAATCTGTAAATTCCACGGAGACATTGTGGGTGGAAAAAACACATAATTTTTGGCACAAAGTAAATTTGTGGCCTGCTCGGTACTAGTGCTAATGAAAGAATTTAATTTGCATCCGCCATTTTTACTGGTGTTGAAGAAAGCATATATTTTGTTGAAATAAATTCCGTCCTCTGTCTGCACAGGCGATCTGATAGTGAAAAATAATCTGTTAATTCATCTGCTTCTGTGTTTTATTGGGGTTTAAAAAAATTCCCTTTTTTTCCCTATAAAGTATTTTATTGCCTTGTACTGCAAAACAAATTAAATCAGTAAATTCCACTGAGACATTGTGGGTGGAAAAAACACGTTGTTTTTGGCACAAAGTTATTTTGTGGCCTGCTCAGTACTAGTGCTAATGAAAGAATTAAATTTGCATCCGTCATTTTCACTGGGGTTGAAGAAAACATATATTTTGTTGAAATAAAGTCCATCCTCTGCCTGCACAGGCAATCTGAGAGTGAAATATAATCTGTTAATTCATCTGTTTCTGTGTTTCATTGGGGTTGAAAAAAATCCACATTTTTTCCTATAAAGTACCTTATTGCCTTGTACTGCAAAACAAAAAAAATCTGTAAATTCCACGGAGACATTGTGGCTGGAAAAAACATGTTATTTTTAGCACATAGTTATTTTGTGGCCTGCTCAGTACTAGTGCTAATGAAAGAATTTAATTTGCATCTGTCATTTTCACTGGGGTTGAAGAAAGCATATATTTTGTTGAAATAAATTCTGTCCTTTGCCTGCACAGGCGATCTGATAGTGAAAAATAATCTGTTAATTAATCTGTTTCACTGGGGTTAAAGAAAACATATATTTTGTTGAAATAAAATCCATCCTCTGCCTGCACAGGCAATCGGATAGGGAAAAATAGTATGTTAATTCATCTGTTTCTGTGTTTCATTGGGGTTAAAAAAAAATCCCCTTTTTTTCCTATAAAGTATTTTATTGCCTTGTACTGCAAATCAAATCAAATCAGTAAATTCCACTGAGACATTGTGGGTGGAAAAAACACGTTATTCCGTGGCCTGCTCGGTACTACTGCTAGTGAAAGAATTTCATTTGCATCCATCAGTTTCACTGGGGTTGAAGAAAGCATAAATTTTGTTGAAATAAATTCTGTCCTCTGCATGCACAGGCAATCTGATAGTGAAAAATAATTTGTTAATTCATCTGTTTCACTGGGGTTGAAGAAAATATATATTTGGTTGAAATAAATTCCATCCTCTGCCTACACAGGCAATCTGATAGTGAAAAATAATCAGTAAATCCATCTGTTTCACTGGGGTTGAAAAAATCCTCTTTTTTTCCTATAAAGTACCTTTTTTGCCTTGTACTGCAAATCACATAAAATCATTAAATTCCACTGGGACATTGTGGGTGGAAAAAACACGTAATTTTTGGCACAAACTAAATTTGTGGTCTGCTGTGTACTACTGCTAGTGAAAGAATTTCACTTGCATCTGTGAGTTTTACTGAGGTTGAAGAACTCATACATTTGGTTGAAATAAATTCCATCCTCTGCCTGCACAGGCAATCTGATAGCGAAAAATAATCTGTTAATTCATTTGTTTTACTGGGGTTGAAAAAATCCTCTTTTTTTCCCCTATAAAGTACCTTTTTGCCTTGTACTGCAAATCAAATAAAATCAGTAAATTCCACTGGGACATTGAGGTAGAAAAAAAAAACATAATTTTGGCCCATAAAGTACCCCTGCGGCCTTCGTTGGGGTTCCTGCTGCACTGCATACCTGACTTGCCAAAATGTATTCAGTAAATTAGGTGGCATACTACCGATTGTTGGGGGATCTGTGCCCCTCATATCTTTCAAAGTAACTTGTGACCGTAACCAATCTTTCATCATAAACATCATGCAAGGGCCTATTGGGCAGGTCACAAAGTGTAATAAATTTGTTTCTCATATTGTGGTGTGACCTAGAAATATCTTTTATCTTTATCAAACTGCCAGGGCATATTAGGCCGGGCAAAAAGTGTAATAAATTCATCTGTCACATAGAGGTGTGACCAAAACCAATCTTTTCTGTTTATGACATGGGCACGGCATACCTGACAGGGAACAAGTTTTATTTAATCTGTCTGTTACTTTGTTGAGTTACCGAAAAGAATGAGGAGAGCGTCAAATAAGGGACGTGGCCATGGTTATGGTGCTGCTGGCGTTGTTGGGGCTCCTGTTGCAGGGAGAGGACTTGCAGGTAGTGTTGAGCGAACAGTTCGAAAATCGTTCGGGTCCGTACCGAATTTTGGGGTGTCCGTGACACGGACCCGAACACGGACATTTTCAAAAAAGTTCGGGTTCGGGTCCGGTGTTCGTCGATTTCTTCCCGCTTTCTGAAGGGCTGCATAGCAGCCAATCAGCTAGCGTTTTACTTCTTGCCCTAAGAGCCCATCACAGCCATGCCTACTAATGGCATGGCTGTGATTGGACAAGTGCAGCATGTGACCCAGCCTCTATTTAAGCTAGAGTCACGTAGCGCCGCACGTCACACTGCTCTGACTAGTGTAGGGAGAGGATGCAGCTTCTGTGAGGGTGAGATAGGCAGGGATAAAGAAGTGATTGAATGATCTACCTTTCTACACCTGTGCATCAGAACAACTCAGCTGAGCTGTTCACTGAAAGTCACTATTTTGTTGAGACTGGCCAGAGCGATTTTTACTGGCACATGTAACTGGGCTGACCGGCGGTGGCCATTTTGGGACTTGTGGTGCGCCAGCACAAGCTGCCACAGAGTCTAAACCAAAGCTCCAAAAAAGTGTAAAATCTACACCTGTGAATCAGAACAACAGCGATTCAGCTGCTCAGTCAAAGTCTATTTTTTTTCTGGATGGGCAGACCGTTTTCTGGCACATGTTACTGGGCTGATAGGCGGCAGCCATTTTGGGACTTGTGGTGCTACAGCAAAAGCTGCCACAACGTCCATTAATCTCATGTAATAGTCGATTTTTTCATAGATATACTACATCAGGGGTTTGGCTGTGCTTGTGTCACCCATACTAACTGCAAAGATATTTAATATATCAGTGGTGAAACTGAAAGTAACCCACTTGCATAGCAAATCCCATGAATGTGCTGTTCCAGCTAGGCTAGCCAGTGCCACTACAGCCGAGTCCAATAATGTCAGCCAGAAATATTTTTTTTTTTTTTATGTGCCAGAAATATAAATTAAAAAAAGCTTTCACCGTAATAATAAAATTATTCTGGTGTTAGACCAGAAGAAGCACTCCTATTGTAATTAATACTGTAAAAAGGCTTAGGCAATATTTCTCCCAGTGTGGGAAATTTATCTAGCAAAACTAGCATTTTAAAAATTCCGGTGTTCTGAAATACCAGCAGTTCTCTTGTAATTAATACCGCAAAAAGGCATTATATCGTCCAGTGTTGTCATTTTGGTAAAAAAAAGGCCAATTTAATCAATCTGGTGTTAGTTACACCAGAAACAGTAGGCCTCGCGTTTTTACTCCTGTAAAAAGGAATTAATACCGCAAAAAGGCATTATTGTCCAGTGCTGCAATTTTGGTGAAAAAAAGGCCAATTTAATCAATCTGGTGTTTGTTAGACCAGAAACAGTAGGCCTCACGTTTTCACTCCTGTAAAAGGAATTATATCTCCCCGTGTGGGAAGCTATGTACCAAAACTAGCATATTAAAAATTCTGGTGTCCAATTTGCAGCAGTTTTCTTGTAATTAATACCGGAAAAAGGAATTATATATTCCAGTGTGGGAATTTATGTACACAAACTAGCATTTTAAAAATTCTGGTGTCCAATTAGCAGCAGTCTTCTTGTAATTAATACCGCAAAAAGGCATTATTGTCCAGTGTTGTAATTTTGGTGAAAAAAAGGCCAATTTAATCAATCTGGTGTTATTTAGACCAGAAACAGTAGGCCTCACGTTTTCACTCCTGTAAAAAGGAATTATATCTCCCCGTGTGGGAATCTATGTACCAAAACTAGCATATTAAAAATTCTGTTGTCCAATCTGCAGCACTCTTCTTGTAATTAATACCGGAAAAAGGAATTATATCTTCCAGTGTGGGAATTTTGGGGCTAAAAAATAATATATTTTATTGTGGTGCGAGTTGAATCGCAACAATGAGGAAACATTCTATTAAGGGACGAGGACGCGGTTGTGGTGGTGTCCGTGGAGCCTCTGTTGCTGGCAGAGGACGTGGCCGTTCGGCCTCAGGCGCACAAAGTAGTGAACCAACTCCCTCAAGTAGCCGGCAGAATTTACAGCGATATTTGGTGTGGCCCAATGCCGTTATGAGGATGGTAAGTCCTGAGCAGGTACAGGCATTAGTCGATTGGGTGGCCGACAGTGCTTCCAGCACGTTCACCACATTGTCTTCCGCCCAGTCTTCTGCGGAAAGCGCACAGGTGGCACCTGAAAACCAAGCCCATGAGTCTGTCACATCACCCCCATGCATATCAGGGAAACTGGCTGAGCCTCAAGTTATGCAGCAGTCTCTTATTCTGTTTGAAGACTCTGCTCCCACGGTTTTCCAGGGGCGTCCACCTAGCCCTTCCCCAGCGGTGGAAGACATTCCATGCACTGACGCACAACCACTTATGTATCCAGATGATGAGGACATGGGAATACCACCACAGCAGAGTGACCGAGTCTCTGATAATGACGAAACACTGGTGCCCACTGCCGCGTCTTATTGCAGTGTGCAGACTGAACAGGAGGAGGTCAGGGAGGAAGACTGGGTGGAAGACGATGCAGAGGACGATGAGGTCTTAGAACCCATATGGACTGAAGGTCGTGCCGCTGACTTAAATAGTTCAGAGGAAGAGGCAGTGGTGAGACCGAGACAACAGCGAAGCCAAAGAGGGAGCAGGGGGCAAAAGCAGAACAGCCGCCGTCCAGAGAGTTCGCCTGCTATTGGCCAGCGCCAACAGGGACCCAGCACCCCAAAGGCATCTTCAAGGAGTTCCCTGGCATGGCACTTCTTCAAACAATGTGCTGAGGACAAGACCAGAGTGGTTTGCACGCTGTGCCATCAGACCCTGAGGCGAGGCATTAACGTTCTTAACCTGAGCACCACCTGCATGATCAGGCATCTACATGCAAAGCATGAACTGCAGTGGAGTACACACCTTAAAAACAAGGAACCCGCTCAGGCTCCCCTGCTCCCTCTAGCGCTGCTGCCTCGGCTTCCGCCTCGAGAGGAATGTTGCCACCTGCCGAGCAGCAAACAGGGGATGTGCCACCGACACCACCACCACCGTCACCTAGCGTCTCCACTATTTCACACAGCAGCGTTCAGCTCTCCATCTCTCAAACCTTTGAGAGGAAGCGCAAATTCCCACCTAGTCACCCTCGAGCTCTTGGCCTGAATGCCAGCATTTCTAAACTACTGGCCTTTGAAATGCTGTCATTCCGGCTGGTGGACACAGACAGCTTCAAACAGCTGATCGCCATGTCTGTCCCCCAGTATGTGGTTTCCAGCCGCCACTACTTCTCCAAGACAGCCGTGCCTTCCCTGCACATGCAAGTGTCCGATAAAATCAAGTGTGCACTGCGCAACGCCATTTGTGGCAAGCTCCACCTAACCACAGATACGTGGACCAGTAAGCACGGCCAGGGACGCTATATCTCCCTAACTGCACACTGGGTAAATGTAGTGGCGGCTGGGCCGCAGGCGGAGAGTTCCTTGGCGCACGTCCTTCCGCCGCAAAGGATCACAGGGCATCATTCTTTGCCTCCTGTAGCCTCCTACTCGGCTTCCTCCTCCTCCTCTGCTTCCACCAGCTCATCCAGTCAGCCACACACCTTCACCACCAACTTCAGCACAGCCCGGGTAAACGTCAGCAGGCCATTCTGAAACTCATATGTTTGGGGGACAGGCCCCACACCGCGCAGGAGTTGTGGCGGGGTATTGAACAACAGACCGACCAGTGGTTGCTGCCGGTGGGCCTCAAGCCCGGCCTGGTGGTGTGCGATAATGGGCGAAATCTCGTGGCAGCTCTGGGACTAGCCGGTTTGACGCACATCCCTTGCCTGGCGCATGTGCTGAATTTGGTGGTGCAAAAGTTCATTCACAACTACCCAGACATGTCAGAGCTGCTGCATAAAGTGCGGGCCGTCTGTGCGCGCTCCGGCGTTCACATCCTGCCGCTGCTCGCCTGTCAGCGCTACAGCGGAACTTCGGCCTTCCCGCTCACCGCCTAATATGCGACGTGCCCACCCGGTGGAACTCCACCTTGCACATGCTGGAGAGACTGTGCGAGCAGCAGCAGGCCATAGTGGAGTTTCAGCTGCAGCACGCACGGGTCAGTCGCACTGCGGAACAGCACCACTTCACCACCAATGATTGGGCCTCCATGCGAGACCTGTGTGCCCTGTTGCGCTGTTTAGAGTACGCCACCAACATGGCCAGTGGCGATGCCACTGTTATCAGCGTGACGATACCAATTCTATGTCTCCTAGAGAAAACGCTTAGGGCGATGATGGAAGAGGAGGTGGGCCAGGGCCAGGAGGAGGAGGAGGAGGATGACGGGTCGGTTTTAGCACTTTCAGGCCAGTCTGTTAGAAGTGGCTCAGAGGGAGGTTTTTTGCAACAGCAGAGGGCAGGTACAAATGTGGCCAGCCAGGGACCACTACTGGAGGACGAGGAGGATGAGGAGGAGGTGGAGGAGGATGAGGATGAAGCAGGTTCACAGCGGGAGGCACCCAGCACAGCGCAGGCACATCCCTGGTGCGTGGCTGGGGGATAAAGAGGATGATGACGATACGCCTCCCACAGAGGACAGCTTGTCCTTACCTCTGGGGAGCCTGGCACACATGAGCGATTACATGCTGCAGTGCCTGCGCAATGACAGCAGAGTTGCCCACATTTTAACGTGTGCTGACTACTGGGTAGCCACCCTGCTGGATCCACGGTACAAAGACAATGTGCCCACTTTACTTCCTGCACTGGAGCGTGATAGGAAGATGCGCGAGTACAAGCGCACACTGGTAGACGCGCTCCTGAGAGCATTCCCAACTGTCACAGGGGAACAGGTGGAAGGCCAAGGCAGAGGAGGAGCTAGAGGTCGCCCACGCAGCAGTGTCACGGCCAGCTCCTCTGAGGGCAGGGTTAGCATGGCAGAAATGTGGAAAAGTTTTGTCTCCACGCCACAGCTAACTGCCCCACCACCTGATACGGAACGTGTTATCAGGAGGCAACATTTCACTAACATGGTTGAACAGTACGTCTGCACACAACTCCACGTACTGACGGATGGTTCGGCCCCATTCAACTTCTGGGTTTCCAAATTGTCCACGTGGCCAGAATTAGCATGTTATGCCTTGAGGTGCTGGCCTGCCCGGCGGCCAGCGTTTTATCTGAACGTATATTCAGCACGGCAGGGGGCGTCATTACTGACAAACGCAGCCGCCTGTCCGCAGCCAACGTGGACAAGCTGACGTTTATAAAAATGAACCAGGCATGGATCCCACAAGACCTGACCCTCCCTTGTGCAGAGTAGTCCTTAATAACTGCCTTAAACCATGTTGTCTTGTACTCCTGGCCACTTCTTCATTGAAAATCAATTTTTGAAATTAAGTAGGATCTTGGGGTGCAAACCCAGAGTTGAATGAACCTTCCCTCTGTCTGGGTGCCGTAACCAAAGTACATGAAAGTGTCCTTCTCCTGTGCTGGGTGATATGAATGTTATACTTGTGCTGTCTGACATGTCTCCTTTGTGTGGGTGCAGGGGGCCAAAGTCACTGAAAGCGGCCTTCTCCTGTGGTGGGTGATCGAAATGCCTGATTCTCTGCTGTGGGACCTCTCTCCTCTTTCTGGGTGCAGGGGTCAAAGAAACAAAAGGTGGCCTACTCCTGTGGTGGTTGACATGATGCCTGATTCTCTGCTGTGGGACCTCTCTCCTCCGTGTGGCTGCAGGGGTCAAAGTCTCTAAAAGTGCCATTCTCCTGTGGTGGTTGATGTAAAACTGATGCTTGTGCTATCTGACCTGTCTCCTCTGTGTCGGTGCTAAGGCCTAAGTCACTGAAAGCGGCCTTCTCCTGTGCTGGCTGATATAAATGCCTGAATCTCTGCTGTGGGACCTCTCTCTTCTTTCTGGGTGCATCTGTCAAAGTCTCTAAAAGTGCCCTTCTCCTGTGGTGGTTGATGTGAAACTGATGCTTGTGCTATCTGACCTGTCTCCTCTGTGTCGGTGCTAAGGCCTAAGTCACTGAAAGCGGCCTTCTCCTCTGCTGGCTGAAATAAATGCCTGAATCTCTGCTGTGGGACCTCTCTCCTCTTTCTGGGTGCAGGGGTCAAAGAAACAAAAGGTGGCCTACTCCTGTGGTGGTTGACATGATGCCTGATTCTCTGCTGTGGGACCTCTCTCCTCCGTCTGGGTGCAGGGGTCAAAGTCTCTCAAAGTCGCCTTCTCTTGTGCTGGGTGATGTGAAACTGATGCTTGTGCCATCTGACATGGTTGTCGGGGTCCCATTAAATGGTGGCCTACTCCTGTGGTGGGTGATCTAAATGCCTGATTCTCTGCTGTGAAACCTCTCTCCTCCGTCTGGGTGCAGGGGTCAAAGTCTCTCAAAGTCGCCTTCTCTTGTGCTGGGTGATGTGAAACTGATGCTTGTGCCATCTGACATGGTTGCCGGGGTCCCATTAAATGGTGGCCTACTCCTGTGGTGGGTGATCTAAATGCCTGATTCTCTGCTGTGAAAACCTCTCTCCTCCGTCTGGGTGCAGGGGTCAAAGTCTCTCAAAGTGGCCTTCTCTTGTGCTGGGTGATATGAAACTGATGCTTGTACCAGCTGACATGGGTGCAGGGGTCAAATTAACTAAATGGTGGCCTACTCCTGTGGTGGGTGATATGATGCCTGAATATGTGCTGTGGGGCCTCTCTCTCTTTCTGGGTGCAGGGGTCAAAGTAACTAAAAGTGGCCTTCTCCTGTGCTGGATGGTATAAATGTAATGCTTGTGCTATCTGACATGTCTCCTCTGTCTGGGTGCTAAGGCCTAAGTCACTGAAAGTGGCCTTCTCCTGTGGTGGTTGATATGATGCCAGATTCTCTGCTATGGGACCTCTCTCCTTTGTCTGGATGCTGGGGTCGAAATAATAGTAGCTTGACCTTCTCCATTGGTGGGTGATTTGAAGCCTGATTCTGTGCTATGGGACCTAACTCCAATTAATATTGGTTAATTTTTATTTATTTTATGTTAAGTCATCATTTCCCTATCTACATTTGTTTGCAGGGGATTTACCTACATTTTGCTGCCTTTTGCAGCCCTCTAGCCCTTTCCGGGAGTCTTTTACAGCCTTTTTAGTGCCCAAAAGTTCGGGTCCCCATTGACTTCTATGGGGTTCGGGTTCGGGATGAAGTTCGGGTTGAGTTCGGATCACGAACCCGGACATTTTTCGGAAATTCGGCCGAACCTCTCGAACCCGAACATCCAGGTGTTCGCTCATCTCTACTTGCAGGATCTGTGCCAGCTACAAGCCTTAATGAAACACCTTCCTCAGGTTCGCGTAGATGACAGGGCCTTCCACGTTAATTAGTAGGCCCGAATGCCGCTCTACGAATGGTGAGGCCAGAGCATGTACAGGTGCTAGTAGATTGGGTGGCTGATAGTGCCTCCAGTACCTTCATATTATCTCCCACCCAGTCCACTGCTGAAAGCTCAGAGTTGGCACATGCAGGCCATGGGCAGCTATCTAGCACCTCACCCCCTTGCAAATAAGCCAAGCAGTCTCATGCTTTTTGGTGACTCTCCTGGAAGGGTTTCCCTGGCCCATCCACCTAGCCCTGCTCCAGAAGTGGAAGATGCCCAACTAGTTATGTTTGAGGATGGGGACATAGGAAGATCACCGCAGCATGTCTCTGATGAGGACAAAAAACAGGTGACAACTGCTATGGCTTTCTGTAGTGTGCAAACCGACAAGGAGGACAGGGGTGCATAAGACTTGGTGGAAGCTGATGTGGAGGACAATGAGGTCCTAGACCCTACATGGAATGAAGGTCATTCTATTGACCTGTGCAGTTTGGAGGAAGAGGCGGTGGTCACAGAGAGACACCAGCAAACCAAAAGAGGGAGCAGGGTGCAGAAGCAGAGCGCCCGTTGCCTAGACACTGCGCCTGCTACTGCCCACCGCATCCAGGGACCGAGCACACCAAAGACAGCTTCAAGGAGTTCCCTGGCATGGCAGTTCTACAAACAATGTGCAGATGACAAGACATGAGTGGTTTGCATGCTGTGTAATCAGAGCCTAAAGTGAGGCATAAACGTTCTAAAACTGAGCACAACCTGCATGACCACGCATCTAAGTGCAAGACACGAGCTGCAGTGGAGTAAACACCTCCAAAACCAAGAAAAGTCTCTGATTCCTTCTGCCCCCTCTTCTGCTGCATTCTCGGCCTCTTCCTCCACCTCTGCAGTGACAGTGGCAACAGCCACGCGGCAAACGGTGGATGAGACACCAACAACACCACGTCCGTCATCTTCAACAAGCACCACCACAGTGTTCCATAGAAGCGTTCAGCTGTCCATCTCCGAAAACACTGGATTAAAGAGAAAGTACCCCCCTACCCACCAGCGATCCCTGGCCCTGAATGCCAGCATTTTTAAAATCGCTGGCCTTTGAAATGCTGTCATTCTGTCTGGTGGAGATGGAAAGTTTTAAAAACCTTATGGCAGTGGCTGTCCCACAGTACGTTGTTCCAAGCTGCCACTAATTTTCCAGGCGAGCCATCCCTTACCTGCACAAGCAACTGACGGATAAAATAAGGCGTGCACTGTGCAACGCCATCTGTGGCAAGGTCCACATAACTACTGATACATGGACCAGTAAGCACGGCCAGGGCCATTATATCTCCCTAACAGCACACTGGGTAAATGCAGTGGCGGCTGGGCCTGAGGCGGATTTCTCTTTGCCTCCTGTTGCCTCCTCCTCCTACTCCTCTTCCTCCTCTACCACCTCCTCATCCTCTCAGCATAACACCTTCACCACGAACTTCAGCACTGCTAGGGAGAAACGACAGCAGGCAGTTTTTAAACTTGTCTGTTTGGGGGACATACCCCACACCACGCAGGAGCTTTGGACGTGTCTGGAACAACAGACCGATGAATGGTTGGTGCCACTGAGCCTCAAGCTCGGCCTGGTGGTGTGCGATAATGGGCGAAACCCCGTAGCAGCTCTGGGCCTAGCCGGTTTGACACACATCCCTTGCCTGGCGCACATGCTGAATTTGGTGGTGCAGGGATTCCTGAAAAAATACCCCGATATTTTAGAGCTGCGGCAGAACGTGCGGGCCGTCTGTGCGTGGTTTTGGCTTTGTCACCCTGCTGCTGCTCGCCTGTCTGCGCTGCAGCGTAACTTTGGCCTTCCTGCTCACCGCCTCATATGCGACGTGCCCACAAGGTGGAACTCCACCTTGCACATGCTAGAGAGGCTGTGCGAGCAGCAGCGGGCGATAGTGGAGTTTCAGCTGCAGCACGCACAGGTCAGTGGTCCTGAATGAACAGCAACACTTCACCGCCACTCAGTGGGCCTCCATGCGAGATCTGTGTGCCTTGTTGCGCTGTTTCGACTACTCCACCAACATGGCCAGTGTGGATGACGCCGTTCTAAGCGTTACTATCCCACTTCTATGTCTCCTTGAAAAAACTGTATCACAGCAGGAAGAGGAGGAGGAAGAGGGATCATTTCAACAGTTATCAGGCCAGTCATTCACAGGTGGCTTAGAGGGTGGGTTCCTGCACCAACATAGGCCAGATACACAATTGTCCAGCCAGGGCACAGTTCTGGAGGATAAGGAGGAGGAGGAGCAGTGTTCACAGCAGGGTGGTACCCAAAGCAGCTTATCAGCATCACTTGTTGGTTGGCTGGGGGGATACAGAGGAAACAGACAATACACCTCCCACAGAGGACAGCTTGTCCTTACCTCTGGGGAGCCTGGCACACATGAGCGACTACATGCTGCAGTGCCTGCGCAACAACAGCCGAGTTTCCCACATTCTAACTTGTGTTGATTACTGGGTGGCCACCCTGTGGATTCCCGTTAAGAGGACAACGTGCCGTCCTTAATTCCCTCACTGGAGCGTGATCGAAAGATGCGCGAGTACAAGCGCACACTGGTAGAGGTGCTGTTAATGGCATTCCCAACTGACACGGGGGCTCAGTGGAAGCACAAGGCGAAGGCAGAGGAGGAGGAGGAGGCCGCTAAAGCAGCCAGGGCACCGCCAGCACCTCAGAAGGCAGGGTTAGCATGGCCGAAATGTGGAAAATCTTTGTCACCACGTGTGTTTAGCACGGCAGGGGGTGTTATCACAGACAAGCACAGGCACCTGTCCATAGCCAATGTGGACAAGCTCACATTCATTAAAATGAACAAGGCATGGATCCCACAAGACTTGTCTGTACCTTGTGCAGAATAGACAAGTATACCGACTTCACACAGCCATTGTTATACTCCAGCACACTTTTTCTTTGTGTTATTTTATATATTCAACAATGTTTTGTGGTGTATCAAAATTAAATGAAAATACAACAAAAAAAAATGCGTTGGCTGCCTCCACCTCCCCCACCACCGCTACCACCTTTATTTATTTTATTTTATTTTACGCCATTTCCCTATCCACATTTTTTTGCAGGACACTTACCCACATCTTGCTGCCTTTTGCAGCCCTGTAGCCATTTCCTGGACTTTTTTAGAGCCATTTTAGTGCCCCAAAGTTCAAGTCAAGTTAAGGTCAAGTTCGGATCCCGAACCCAAACTTTTTTATGAAGTTCGGCCGAACCTGGCGAACCTGAACTTATGCTCTTCAAAGGTCAGGGTCTGTAAGCTAACATGTTGCAGTGCTATATGAGTTCACAGCTCAGTGGTTAGGTTATTGGTTTGTCTACTGGATTGTTGTGGTTCAAAAACTCCAGTATTTAGCTACATTAAAGCAACAACAATCTTTTAAACATTAGATAAGAGACAAATTCAAGTGATGTGTTACTCTGGCATCTGAGTTTCCTGACTAGTCAGTGTCACAATGACTTTTAGGTTTACTGTATTTTTGTATGCTAAATGACCTAGATGAAGACAATCCCAAACTAACATTTGGCAAGCCTATAGCTTAGTGGTCTTGAAAAGGACTTTTGGGTCTTTAACACCAACCCAACAAAAAAATAAAATTCAATTCCCTACACTATTTGTCCCTTCAACAGCACAACTTTCCCTGACTAAGGCTCCATTCACACGTCCGCAATTCTGTTCCGCATTTTGCGGAACTTATTTGCGAACCCATTCATTTCTATGGGGAAACACCATGTCCTGCCCAGATCCGGAATTGCAGATCTGCACTTCCGGGTCCGCACTTCCATTCCGCAAATAAATAGAACATGTCCTATTCTTGTCTGCAATTGCAGACAAGAAAAGGCATTTTCTATGAGTGGCGGCGATGTAAGGTCCGCAAAATGCGGAATGTACATTTCCGGTGTCCATGTTTTGCGGATCCGTGGATCTGCCAAACACACACGGATGTGTGAATGGACCCTCAGACTGAGCCGAACCATGCGTCATCGGATGCTTTATTGCACTAGATGACACACTCCGGCCAGCCAATCACAGTAATGCCAGTAACCAACATGGCTACGGCATTACAGTGCGTGGAAGTTTTACTGTACCTGAACTCTACCTGCACGTGCGGGGAGAAGAATCGAGCATCACTGGTGTTAATCGAAACACCACTGAAATGGTTCGGGAACAGCATGGGGATGATGTCTGGATGCATCTTGGACTCCTAGGTCATATAGAAGGAGATGTATAACTTATACCAGTTGTACATATATAATTATATACAGGAGATACCCAGGTTATTCCAGCATGGTCCATATCACTATATACAAGAAGATGTCTAACTTATTTCAGCTGTACATATATAATTATCTACAGGAGATGCCCAGGTTATACCAGCATGTTCCATATTACTATATACAAGAAGATGTAAAACTTATACCAGCCATAAATATATAATTTTATACATGAGATAGCCAGGTTATACCAGCATGGTCCATATCATTGTATACAAGAAGATGTCTAACTGATTCCAGCCTTAAATATATAATTATATATAGGTTATTAGTGATGAGTGAGCATGCTCGACCCGAACCGGTATTTGCTATGCTCGGCACATGGAGGTACTCGGCTGAATACCACATTTGCACAAGCTCAATGCTTGAGTCTCTGCCCCGCACGTTTCGGGGGTTGTAAGCAGCCAATGAAAGCGTAGGTAAGTATTGCACTCACTGTAATGCAAGTAGCCATGTTGGCTGCTGGCATTACAGTTATTGGCTGACGGGAACGCGTCATCCGTTGCAATATAGCACCCAATGATGCATGTTCGGCTCAGACGTAGACATGGAGAGCAGAGCGTAGGAAGGGAAAGAGAGAGTAGGGAGCGAAATTTAACAGATTATATCAGAAACAAGATTTGCAAAGACCCAAATGTCCTTTTAAAGACAACAGTGTGTGTGTTCATTTACAGCAGCAATCAATTTAACTATTGCAGACTAAGGGACAATGTTTCTGAAGGGACAGAGAAATTTGCTGTTTGTACTTCAAAGCCTTTTAATGACTACTGGGTGTGTTTCACAGCAGCAAGATATTTTTATTTTGTACCTATTAGTGACATATCATGTACATCATCCGCAGACTGTGTCTTTAAAGGGAGTCTTTCACCCCAAAAACCCATTTTTCAACACTCACATCTTTCTCTGCAAAATTGCCCCCAGATTAAAAAGCTTCTTACCCTATTGCTGTACCTCCTACAGATCTTCAGAAAATCAGTTTAATTGCAGATGTCAATGACAGTTGAAGGTGCCCAGGGGCGGCATCATAACGGCCGGTGCCCAGGCCGCACGCTCATCTTCATAACTTCAACTGTGATTGACATCTGCAATTAAAGTGATTTTCTGAAGATCGGTAAGAGGTAGAGCAATAGGGTAAGAAGCTTTTTAATGTCGGGGCATTTTTGCAGAGAAAGATGTGAGTGTTGAAAAATGGGTTTTTGAGGTGAAAGGCTTCCTTTAATAATCTGGTTCGCATCTAGTGACCATAGTGTGTGGCTTTGTGTAAAACATACAGTACTACATCAGCAAACAGTGTCTGTAGCACAAATTCCATTAATCTGGGTCTAATAGTGTCCATACTCTGTGGATTTATGTGACATATACTGTCCAGCATCCCCAAATACATTCTGTATTTCAAATTACATTAATCTGGGCATGTAATACTGTCCATATTCTGGGGGTTTATGAGACATATAGTGTCCGACATACGAAAACAGTTTCTGTTTTAAAAATTACATTAATCTGGGCATAATATAGTGTCTATTCTGTGGGTTTATGCGACATATACCATCTGGCATATTTCGAATTGCAATCATCTGGGTATAATATAGTGTTCATATTCTGTGGTTTTATGAGACATATACTGTCCATCATCTGAAAAGATTGTCTGATGTGCAAATCTAAATAATCTGGGTCTAATCTAGTGTTCACAGCATGTGCCTCTCTGAGTCAAATACTGTACCACATGTGAAAACAGTGTATATTGAGGAAATATAAATTATTTGTGCAACATTTAGTGTCCATAGAGTGTGCCTCTCTGTGTCAAATACTGTACCAAAGGTAAAGACAGTGTATTTTACGGAAATGTACATTATTTGTGCAAAATTTAATGTCCACAGCGTGTGCATCTCAGTGTCAAATATTGTACCACAGGTGAAAACAGTGTATGTTGGGGAAATGCACATTATTTGTGCAACATATAGTGTCCATAGCATAAGGCTATCTGTGTCAAATACTGTGGCACAGGTGAAACCAGTGAATTTTGGGGAATTTTCATTATTTGCGCAACATCTACTGTCCACACTGTGTGCCTATCTGTGTCAAATACTGTACCACAGGTAAAACTAGTGTTTTTTGGGGAATTTTTATTATTTGCGCAACATCTACTGTCCACACTGTGTGCCTCTGTGTCAAATATTGTACCACAGGTGAAACTAGTGTATTTTGGGGAATTTTTATTATTTGTGTAACATCTACTGTCCACACTGTGTGCCTCTCCGTGTCAAATATTGTACTACAGGTTAAACCAATTTATTTATTTTGGGGAAATTTCCATTATTTGTGCAACATTTATTGTCAAAAGCATGTGCCTCTCTGAGTCAAATACTGTACCACAGGTGAAACCAGTGTAATTTTGGGAAATTTACATTATTTGTGCAACATTTATTATTCATAGCATGTGCCTCTCTGTGTCAAATACTGTACCATGTGCCTCTCTGTGTCAACCAGTGTATTTTGGGAACATTCTCATCTTTTATGCAAAATATACTGACAACAGTGAGTGCCTCTCTATGTCAAATACTGTACCACAGGTTAAACCAGTGTAATTTGGGGAAATTTACATTATTTGTGCAACATTTATTATTCACAGCATGTGCCTCTCTGTGTCAAATACTGTACCACAGGTGAAACCAGTGTATTTTTGGGGAATTTAGATTATTTGTGCAACTTCTACTGTCAACAGCGAGTGCCTCTCTGTGTCAAATCCAGTACTACAAGTGAAAGCAGTGTATTTTGGGGAAATTTACATTAGTTGTGCAACATTTAGTATCCACAGCATATTCCTCTCTTTGTCAAATACTTTACCACAGGTTAAACTAGTGTATTTTGGGGAAATTTACATTGTTTGTGCAATATCATCTGTCAACAGCATGTGCATCTCTGTGTCAAATACTGTACCACAGGTGAAACCAGTGTATTTTGGGGAAATTTACATTATTTGTGCAACATTTAGTATCCACAGCATGTGCCTCTCTGTGTCAAATACTGTACCACGGATTAAATCAGTAAGTTTTGGGGAATTATCTTTATTTGAGAAACATCTACTGACCACAGCGTGTACAACTCTGTGTCAAATACTGTACAACAGGATAAACTAGTGTATTTTGGGGAAATTTACATTATTTGCGCAACATATTCTGTAAACAGCATTTGCGTCTCAGTGTAAAATACTGTACTACAGGTGTAAACAGTGTATTTTGGGGAAATTTACATTATTTGTGCAACATTTAGTATTGACAGCATTTGCCTCTCTGTGTCAAATACTGTACCACAGGTGAAACCAGTGTATTTTGGGGAAATGTACATTATTTGTGCAACATCTACTGTCAAGAGCATGTGCCTCTCTGTTTTAAATACTGTACCACACGTGAAAACATTGTATTTTGGGGAAATTTAAAATATTTGTGCAATATCTAATGTCCACAGCATGTGCCTCTCTGTGTCAAAGACTGTACCACAGGTGAAACCAGATTATTTTTGGGATATTTACATTTTTTGTGCAATATCCACTGTCAACAGGATGTGCCTCTCTTTGTCATATACTGTATCACATGTGAAACCACTGTATTTTTGGGAAATTTTCATTATTTATGCAAAATCTACTGTCCACAGTGTGTGCCTTTCTATGTCAAATACTGTATCACAGGTTAAACCAGTTTATTTTGGGGAAATTTATATTTTTGTGCAACATTTAATGTCCACAGCATGTGCCTCCCTGTATCAAATACTGAACCACAGGTGAAACCAGTGTATTTTTTTGGAATTTAGATTATTTGTGCAACTTCTACTATCCACAGTGTGTGCCTCTCTGTGTCAAATACTGTACCACAGGTGAAACCAGTGTATTTTGGGGAAATTTACATTATTTGTGCAACATTTAGTATCCACAGCATGTGCCTCTCTGTGTCATATACTGTACCATGGGTTAAATCAGTAAGTTTTGGGGAATTATCATTATTTGAGAAACATCTACTGTCCACAGCGTGTACAACTCTGTTTCAAATACTGTACCACAGGTTAAATTAGTGTATTTTGGGGAAATTAACATCTACTGTCCACACTGTGTGCCTCTGTGTCAAATATTGTACCACAGGTGAAACTAGTGTATTTTGGGGAATTTTTATTATTTGTGTAACATCTACTGTCCGCACTGTGTGCCTCTCCGTGTCAAATATTGTACTGCAGGTTAAACCAATTTATTTATTTTGTGGAAATTTCAATTATTTGTGCAACATTTATTGTCAAAAGCATGTGCCTCTCTGAGTCAAATACTGTACCACAGGTGAAACCAGTGTAATTTGGGGAAATTTACATTATTTGTGCAACATTTATTATTCATAGCATGTGCCTCTCTGTGTCAAATACTGTACCACAGGTGAAACCAGTGTATTTTGGGAACATTCTCATCTTTTATGCAAAATATACTGACAACAGTGAGTGCCTCTCTATGTCAAATACTGCACCACAGGTTAAACCAGTGTAATTTGGGGAAATTTACATTATTTGTGCAACATTTATTATTCACAGCATGTGCCTCTCTGTGTCAAATACTGTACCACAGGTGAAACCAGTGTATTTTTGGGGAATTTAGATTATTTGTGCAACTTCTACTGTCAACAGTGAGTGCCTCTCTGTGTCAAATTCTGTACTACAAGTGAAAGCAGTGTATTTTGGGGAAATTTACATTAGTTGTGCAACATTTAGTATCCACAGCATATTCCTCTCTTTGTCAAATACTTTACCACAGGTTAAACTAGTGTATTTTGGGGAAATTTACATTGTTTGTGCAATATCATCTGTCAACAGCATGTGCATCTCTGTGTCAAATACTGTACCACAGGTGAAACCAGTGTATTTTGGGGAAATTTACATTATTTGTGCAACATTTAGTATCCACAGCATGTGCCTCTCTGTGTCAAATACTGTACCACGGATTAAATCAGTAAGTTTTGGGGAATTATCTTTATTTGAGAAACATCTACTGTCCACAGCGTGTACAACTCTGTGTCAAATACTGTACCACAGGTTAAACTAGTGTATTTTGGGGAAATTTACATTATTTGCGCAACATCTTCTGTAAACAGCATTTGCGTCTCAGTGTAAAATACTGTACTACAGGTGTAAACAGTGTATTTTGGGGAAATTTACATTATTTGTGCAACATTTAGTATTGACAGCATTTGCCTCTCTGTGTCAAATACTGTACCACAGGTGAAACCAGTGTATTTTGGGGAAATGTACATTATTTGTGCAACATCTACTGTCAAGAGCATGTGCCTCTCTGTTTTAAATACTGTACCACATGTGAAAACATTGTATTTTGGGGAAATTTAAAATATTTGTGCAATATCTAATGTCCACAGCATGTGCCTCTCTGTGTCAAAGACTGTACCACAGGTGAAACCAGATTATTTTTAGGATATTTACATTATTTGTGCAATATCTACAGTCAACAGGATGTGCCTCTCTTTGTCATATATTGTATCACATGTGAAACCACTGTATTTTTGGGAAATTTTCATTATTTATGCAAAATCTACTGTCCACAGTGTGTGCCTTTCTATGTCAAATACTGTATCACAGGTTAAACCAGTTTATTTTGGGGAAATTTATATTTTTGTGCAACATTTAATGTCCACAGCATGTGCCTCCCTGTATCAAATACTGAACCACAGGTGAAACCAGTGTATTTTTTTGGAATTTAGATTATTTGTGCAACTTCTACTATCCACAGTGTGTGCCTCTCTGTGTCAAATACTGTACTACAAGTGAAAGCAGTGTATTTTGAGGAAATTTACATTAGTTGTGCAGCATTTAGTATCCATAGCATGTGCCTTTCTGTGTCAAATACTGTACCACAAGTTAAACTAGTGTATTTTGGGGAAATTTAGATTTGTGCAACATCTTCTGTAAACAGCATTTGCGTCTCAGTGTCAAATACTGTACCACAGGTGTAAACAGTGTATTTTAGGGAAATGTACATTATTTGTGCAACATCTACTGTCAACAGCATGTGCCTCTCTGTTTTAAATACTGTACCACACGTGAAAACATTGTATTTTGGGGAAATGTACATTATTTGTGCAAAATCTACTGCCCACAGCATTTGCCTCTTTGTGTCCAATAATGAACAACAGGTAAAACCCGTGTATTTTTTGCGAATTTAAATTTGTGCAATTTCTACTATCCACAGTGAGTGCCTTTCTGTTTCAAATACTGTACTACTAGTTAAATCATTTTGTGGAAATTTACATTATGTGTTCAACATTTAGTATCCACAGCATGTGCCTCTCCGAGTCAAATAATGTACCACAGGTAAAACCAGTGAATTTTGGGGAATTTTCATTATTTGTGCAACATCTACTGTCCACACTGTCTGCCTCTCAGTGTCAAATATTGTACCAAAGGTGAAACAAATTTATTTTGGGAAATTTCCATTATTTGTACAACATTTAGTGTCCAAAGCATGTGCCTCTCTGTGTCAAATACTGTGCCACAGGTAAAACTAGAGTATTTTGGGGAAATTTACATTATTTGTGCAACATTTATTATTCAAATCAGGAGCCTCTCTGTGTCAAATACTGTACCACAGGTGAAACCAGTGTATTTTGGGTACATTTTCATCATTTATGCAAAATCAACGGTCCACAGTGTGTGCCTCTCTATGTCAAATACTGTACAACACGTTAAACCAATCTATTTTGGGGAAATTTACATTATTTGTTCAACATCTACTGTCCACGGCATTTGCCTATCTGTGTAAAATACTGAACCACAGGTGAAAACAGTGTATTTTGGGGAAATGTACATTATTTGTGCAACATCTACTGTCAACAGCATGTGCCTCTTTTTTATCTTCTGTAAACAGCATTTGCGTCTCAGTGTCAAATACTGTACCACAGGTGTAAACAGTGTATTTTAGGGAAATGCCCACAGCATCTACTGCCCACAGCATTTGCCTCTTTGTGTCAAATAATGAACAACAGGTAAAACCCGAGTATTTTTTGGAAATTTAAATTTGTGCAATTTCTACTATCCACAGTGAGTGCCTTTCTGTTTCAAATACTGTGCTACTAGTTAAATCAGTGTATTTAGTGGAAATTTACATTATGTGTTCAACATTTAGTATCCACAGCATGTGCCTCTCCGTGTCAAATACTGTACCACAGGATAAACTTGTGTAATTTGGGGAAATTTACATTATGTGTTCAACATTTAGTATCCACAGCATGTGCCTCTCTGAGTCAAATAATGTACCACAGGTGAAACCAGTGTATTTTGGGTACATTTTCATCATTTATGCAAAATCTACTGTCCACAGTGTGTGCCTCTCTATGTTAAATACTGTACAACACGTTAAACCAGTCTATTTTTGGGAAATTTACATTATTTGTTCAACATCTACTGTACACGGCATGTGCCTATCTGTGTAAAATACTGAACCACAGGTGAAAACAGTGTATTTTGGGGAAATGTACAATATTTGTGCAACATCTACTGTCAACAGCATGTGCCTCTTTTTTAAAATACTGTACCACACGTGAAAACATTGTATTTTTGGGAAATTTTTAATATTTGTCCAATATCTACTGTCCACAGCATGTGCCTCTCTCTGTGTCAAAAACTGTACCACAGGTGAAAACAGTGTATTTTTGGGAAATTCACATTATTTGTGCAAAACCTACTGCCCACAGCATGTGCCTCTATGTGTTAAATACTGAACCACAGGTGAAACCAGTAAATTATGGGGAATGTTCATTATTTGTGCAACATCTACTGTCCACACTGTGTGCCTCTCGGTGTCAAATACTGTACCACAGGTGAAACTAGAGTATTTTGGGGAAATTTACATTATTTGTGCTACATTTATTATTCACAGCATGTGCCTCTCTGTGTCAATTACTGTACCACAGGTGAAACCAGTGTAATTTGGGTAAATTTTCATCATTTATGCAAAATCTACTGTCCACAGTGTGTGCCTCTCTATGTCAAATACTGTACCACACGTTAAACGAGTCTATTTTTTTGGAAATTTATATTATTTGTTCAAAATATACTGTCCACAGCATGAGCCTATCTGTGTCAAATATTGTACCACAGGTTCAAACCAGTGTATTTTGGGGAAATTTTCATTATTTATGCAAAATCTACTGTCCACAGTGTGGGCCTCTCAAATACTGTATCACAGTTAAAACCAGTCGATTTTGGGGAAATGTACATTTTTTGAGCAACAACTGCAGTCCACAGCATGTGCCTCTCTTTGTCAAATACTGAACCACAGGTGAAACCAGTGTATTTTTTTGGAATTTAGATTAGTTGTGCAACTTCTACTGTCCACAATGTGTGCCTCTCTGTGTCAAATACTGTCCCGCAGGTGAAACCAGTGTATTTGGGTGAAATTTACATTATTACTGCAACATATACTATCCATAGCATGTGCCTCTCTTTGTCAAATACTGTACCACAGTTGAAACCAGTGTAATTTGGGGAAATTTACATTACTTGTGCAACATTTATATTCCACAACATTTGCCTCTCTGTGTCAAATACTATACCATAGGTAAAACCAGTGTCTTTTTGGGGAATTTTAATTATTTGTGCAACATCTATTGTGCACAGCATGTGCCTCTCTGTGTCAAATACTGTACCACAGTTGAAACCAGTGTATTTTAGGGAAATTTACATTATTTGTGCAACATTTATTGTTCACAGCATGAGCCTCTCTTTGTCAAATACTGTACTACAGATGAAACCGGTGTATTTTGGGGAAATTTACATTATTTGTGCAACATTTAGTGTCCACAGCATTGTCCACAGCATGTGCTTCTCCGTGTCAACTACTGTACCACAGGTGAAGCCATTGTATTTTGGGGTAATTTACAGTATTTGTGCAACATTTATTGTCCATAGCAGGTGCCTCTCGATGTCAAATACTGTACCACAGATTAAACCAGTGTATTTTGGGTAAATTTACATTATTTGTGCCACATTAATTGACCACAGCATGTGTCTCTCTGTGTCAAATACTGTAAAAAAGTTGAAACCAGTGTATTTTGGGGAAATTTACATTATATGTGCAACATTTATTGTCCACAGCATGTTCCTCTTTGTGTCAAATCCTGTACCACAGGTGAAACCAGTGTATTTTGTTGAAATGTACATTACTTGTGCAACATCTATATTCCACAGCATGTGCCTCTCTGAGTCAAATACTGTATCACAGGTGAAACTAGTGTATTTTTGGGAAATTTACATTATTTGTGCAACATCTGCTGCCAACAGCATTGTCCTCTCTGTGTCAAACACTGTACCACAGGTGAAACCATTGAATTTTGGTGAAATTTGCATTATTTGTGCAGCATTTATTATCCATAGCATGTGCCTCTCTTTGTCAAATACTGTACCACAAGTGAAACTAGTGAATTTTGTTGAGATTTACATTTGTGCAACACTTAGTATCTATAGAATATGCCGCTCTGCGTCAAATACTGTACCACAGGTGAAACTAGTGTATTTTGGGGAAATTTACATCATGTTTGCAACATCTACTGTCAACAGCATGTGCCTCTCTTTGTCAAATACTGTACCCAGGTGAAACCAGTGTATTTTGCGGAATTTTATATTATTAGTGCAACATTTGGTATCCAGAGCATATGCCTCTGTGTGTCAAATTCTGTACCACAGGTGAAAATAGTGAACTTTGGGAAAATTTACATTATTTGTGCAACATCTACTGCCAACAGCATGTGCCTCTCTGTGTGAAACACTGTACCACAGGTGAAACCAGCGTATTTGGTGAAATTTACATAGCATGTGCCTCTTTGTCAAATACTGCACCACTTGTGAAAGCAGTGTATTTTGGGAAAATTTACATTATTTGTGTAACATTTGGTATCCACATCATTTGCCTCTGTGTCAAATACTGTACCACAGTTGAAACCAGTGTAATTTGGGGAAATTTACAGTACTTGTGCAACATTTATATTCCACAGCATTTGACTCTCCGTGTCAAATACTGTACCACAGGTAAAACCAGTGTCTTTTTGGGGAATTTTAATTATTTGTGCAACATCTAATGTGCACAGCATGTGCCTCTCCGTGTCAAACACTGTACCATAGGTGAAACCAGTGTATTTTGGGGAAATTTACATTATTTGTGCAACATTTATTGTCCACAAAGTGAGCCTCTCTGTGTCAAGTACTGTACCACAAATGAAACCGGTGTATTTTGGGGAAATTTGCATTATTTCTGCAACATTTAGTATCTATAGCATGTGACGCTCTGTGTCAAATACTGTACCACAGATGAAACTAGTGTATTTTGGGGAAATTTACATAATTTTTGCAACATCTACTGTCAACAGCATGTGCCTCTCTTTGTCAAATATTGTACCTCAGATGAAACCAGTCTATTTTGGGGAAATTTACAGTATATGTGCAACAGTTATTGTCCACAGCATGTACCTCTTTGTGTCAAATACTGTACAACAGATGAAACCTGTGTATTTTGGGGAAATTGACATTATTTGTGCAATATTTAGTGTCCACAGCATGTGCTTCTCTGTGTCAAATGCTGTACTACAGGTGAAACCAGTGTATTTTGGGGTAATTTACAGTATTTGTGCAACATTTATTGTCCATAGAATGTGCCCTTCTGTGTCAGATACTGTACCACAGATTAAACCAGTGTATTTTGGGCAAATTTACATTATTTGTGCAACATTAATTGTCAACAGCATGAGCCTCTTTGTGTCAAATACTGTACCACAGGTGAAATCAGTGGATTTTGGTGAAATGTACATTACTTGTACAACATTTATATTCCAAAACATGTGCCTCTCTTGCTCAAATACTGTACCACAGGTGAAACCATTGTATTTAGGGGAAATTTACATTATTTGTGCAACATTTATTATCAACAGCATGTGCCTCCACGTGTCAAATACTGTACCACAGGTGAAATCAGTGTATTATGGTAAAATGTACATTACTTGTACAACATTTATATTCCAAAACATGTGCCTCTCTTGCTCAAATACTGTACCACAGGTGAAACCATTGTATTTTGGGGACATTTACATAATTTTTGCAATATCTACTTTCAACAGCATGTGCCTCTCTTTGTCAAATATTGTACCCCAGGTGAAACCAGTCTATTTTGTGGAAATTTACAGTATATGTGCAACAGTTATTGTCCACAGCATGTACCTCTTTGTGTCAAATACTGTACCACAGATGAAACCTGTGTATTTTGGGGAAATTGACATTATTTGTGCAACATTTAGTCTTCACAGCTAGAGATGAGCGAACACCTGGATGTTCGGGTTCGAGAAGTTCGGCCGAACTTCCCGAAAATGTTCGGGTTCGGGATCCGAACTCGACCCGAACTTTATCCCGAACCCGAACCCCATTGAAGTCATTTAGTTACACAAACTTTTAGGCACTAAAAAGGTTGTATAATAGTCCAGAAACAGGCTAGAGGGCTGCCAAATGTAGGTAAATCCCCTGCAAACAAATGTGGATAGGAAAATGAATTAAAATAAAATAAAATAAATAAAATTTAACCAATATCAATTGGAGAGAGGTCCCACTGCAAGGAATCATGCGTCATATCACTCAACACTGGAGAAGGCCACTTTCAGTTATTTCAGCCCCAGCACCCAGACAGAGGAGAGAGGTCCCACAGCAAGGAATCATGCGTCATATCACCCACCACTGGAGAAGGCCACTTTCAGTTATTTCGGCCCAGCACCCAGACCGAGGATACAGGTCCCACAGCAAGGAATCATGCGTCATGTCACCCACCACTGGAGAAGGCCACTTTCAGTTATTTCGGCCCAGCACCCAGACCGAGGATACAGGTTCCACAGCAAGGAATCATGCGTCATATCACCCACCACTGGAGAAGGCCACTGTCAGTTATTTTGGCCCAGCACCCAGACTGAGGATACAGGTTCCACAGCAAGGAATCATGCGTCATATCACCCACCACTGGAGAAGGCCACTGTCAGTTATTTCGGCTCAGCACCCAGACTGAGGATACAGGTTCCACATCAAGGAATCATGCGTCATATCACCCACCACTGGAGAAGGCCACTTTCAGTTATTTCGGCCCCAGCACCCAGATAGAGGAGAGAGGTCCCACAGCAAGGAATCATGCGTCATATCAACCACCACTGGGAAAGGCCACTTTCAGTAATTTAGACCCAGCACCCAGACAGAGTAGAGAGGTCCCACAGCAAGGAATAAGGCGTCATATCACCCACCACTGGAGAAGGCCACTTTCAGTTATTTAGGCCCAGCACCCAGACAGAGGAGAGAGGTCCCACAGCAAGGAATAAGGCGTCATATCACCCACCACTGGAGAAGGCCACTTTCAGTTATTTAGGCCCAGCACCCAGACAGAGGAGAGAGGTCCCACAGCAAGAAATAAGGCGTCATATCACCCACCACTGGAGAAGGCCACGCTCAGTTATTTCGGCCCAGCATCCAGACAGAGGAGAGAGTTCCCACAGCAAGGAATCATGCGTCATATAAACCACCACCGGAGAAGGCCACTTTCAGTTATTTCGGCCCCCCCACCCAGACAGAGGAGAGGTTCATTCAACTTTGTGTTGCACCGCAAGATCATGGTAAAGTTAAAAAAATGAGGATTCAATAAAGAAGTGCCCCGGAGTATAAGAATACATGGTTGAGGGGGAGGCAGTTATAAATGTCTATTCTGCACAAGGGAGAGACAGGTCCTGTGGGATCCATGCCTGGTTCATTTTTTTGAACGTCAGCTTGTCCACGTTGGCTGTGGACAGGCAGCTGCGTTTTTCAGTAATGACGCCCCCTGCCGTGCTGAATACACGTTCAGACAAAACGCTGGTTGCCGGGCAGGCCAGCACCTCCAAGGCATAAAATGCTAACTCTGGCCACGTGGACAATTTGGAGACCCAGAAGTTGAATGGGGCCGAACCATCAGTCAGTACGTGGAGGGGTGTGCAGATGTACAACCGTGTTCAACCATGTTAGTGAAATGCTGCCTCCTGCTAACATGTTCCGTATCAGGTGGTGGTGCAGTTAGCTGCGGCGTGGAGACAAAACTTTTCCACATTTCTGCCATGCTAACCCTGCCCTCAGAGGAGCTGGCCGTGACACAGCTGCGTTGGCGACCTCTGGCTCCTCCTCTGCCTTCGCCTTGGGCTTCTACCTGTTCCCCTGTGACATTTGGGAATGCTCTCAGGAGCGCCTCTACCAGCGTGCGCTTGTACTCGCGCATCTTCCTATCACGCTCCAGTGCAGGAAGTAAGGTGGGCACATTGTCTTTGTACCGGGGATCCAGCAGGGTGGCAACCCAGTAGTCCGCACACGTTAAAATGTGGGCAACTCTGCTGTCATTGCACAGGCACTGCAGCATGTAGTCGCTCATGTGTGCCAGGCTCCCCAGAGGTAAGGACAAGCTGTCCTCTGTGGGAGGCGTATCGTCATCGTCCTCCGTATCCCCCCAGCCACACACCAGTGATGGGCCTGAGCTGTTTTGGGTGCCACTTCGCTGTGAACCTGCTTCATCCTCATCCTCCTCCACCTCCTCCTCATCCTCCTCCTCCTCTAGTAGAGGGCCCTGGCTGGCCACATTTGTACCTGGCCTCTGCTGTTGCAAAAAACCTCCCTCTGAGCCACTTCTAACAGACTGGCCTGAAAGTGCTAAAAATGACCCTTCATCCTCCTCCTCCTCCTGGGCCACCTCCTCTTCCATCATCGCCCTATGCGTTTTCTCAAGGAGACATAGAAGTGGTATTGTAACGCTGATAACGGTGTCATCGCCACTGGCCATGCTGGTGGAGTACTCGAAACAGCGCAACAGGGCACACAGGTCTTGCATGGTGGCCCAATCATTGGTGGTGAAATGGTGCTGTTCCGCAGTGCGACTTACGCGTGCGTGCTGCAGCTGAAACTCCACTATGGCCTGCTGCTGCTCGCACAGTCTCTCCAGCATGTGCAAGGTGGAGTTCCACCTGGTGGGCACGTCGCACATGAGGCGGTGAGCGGGAAGGCCGAAGTTACGCTGTAGCGCAGACAGGCGAGCAGCGGCAGGATGTGAACGCCGGAAGCGCGCACACACGGCCCGCACTTTATGCAGCAGCTCTGACATGTGGGGGTAGTTGTGAATGAACTTTTGCACCACCAAATTCAGCACATGCGCCAGAGCTTCGACGAGATTTCGCCCAATATCGCACACCACCAGCCCGGGCTTGAGGCCCACCGGCAGAAACCACTCGTTGGTCTGTTGTTCAATACCCCGCCACAACTCCTGCGCGGAGTGGGGCCTTTCCCCCAAACATATGAGTTTCAGAATGGCCTGCTGACGTTTACCCTGGGCTTTGCTGAAGTTGGTGGTGAAGGTGTGTGGCTGACTGGATGAGCTGGTGGAAGCAGAGGAGAAGGAAGCCGAGTAGGAGGAGGAGGCTACAGGAGGCAAAGAATGATGCCCTGCGATTCTTGGCGGCGAAAGGATGTGCGCCAAGGAACTCTCCGCTTGCAGGCCCAGCCGCCACTACATTTACCCAGTGTGCAGTTAGGGAGATATAGCGTCCCTGGCCGTGCTTACTGGACCACGTATCTGTGGTTAGGTGGACCTTGCCACAGATGGCATTGCGCAGAGCACACTTGATTTTATCGGATACTTGGTTGTGCAGGGAAGGCACGGCTGTCTTGGAGAAGTAGTGGCGGCTGGGAACAACATACTGTGGGACAGCCATGGACATCAGCTGTTTGAAGCTGTCTGTGTCCACCAGCCTGAATGACAGCATTTAAAAGGCCAGTAGTTTAGAAATGCTGGCATTCAGGCCCAGGGCTCGAGGGTGGCCAAGTGGGAATTTACGCTTTCTCTCCAAGGTTTGTGAGATGGAGAGCTGAACGCTGCCGTGTGACATGGTGTAGATGCTTGGTGACGCAGGTGGTGTTGTCGGTTGCACATCCTCTGATTGGTGGGCGGCAGGTGCCAACATTCCTCCCGAGGCGGAGGAAGAGGCCGAGGCAGCAGCAGAAGAGGGAGCAGGGGGAGCCAGAGTGAGTTCCTTGCTTTTAAGGTGTTTACTCCACTGCAGTTCATGCTTTGCATGTAGATGCCTGGTCATGCAGGTTGTGCCAAGGTTCAGAACGTTAATGCCTCACTTCTGGATCTGATGGCACAGCGTGCAAACCACTCTGGTCTTTTCGTCAGCACATTGTTTAAAGAAGTGCCATGCCAGGGAACTCCTTGAAGCTGCCTTTGGGGTGCTCGGTCCCTGGTGGTGGTGGCCAGTAGCAGGCGAACTCTCTTGGCGGCGGCTGGTCTGCTTTTGCCCCCTGCTCCCTCTTTTGCTACGCTGTTGGCTCGGTCTCACCACTGCCTCTTCCTCTGAACTATGAAAGTCAGTGGCACGACCTTCATTCCATGTGGGGTCTAGGACCTCATTGTCCCCTGCATCGTCTTCCACACAGTCTTCCTCCCTGACCTCCTGTTCGGTCTGCACACTGCAGAAGGACGCAGCAGTTGGCACCTGTGTTTCGTCATCATCAGAGACGTGCGGACTCTGATGAGGTAGTATTCCCATTTCTCATCATCAGGAAACATCAGTGGTTGTGCATCAGTGCATTCTATGTCTTCCACCACTGGGGAAGTGCTAGGTGGATTTCCTTGGGAAACCCTGCCAGCAGAGTCTTCAAACAGCATACGAGACTGCTGCATAACTTGAGGCTCTGACAGTTTCCTTGATATGCATGGGGGTGATGTGACAGACTGATGGGCTTGGTTTTCAGGTGCCACCTGTGCGCTTTCTGCAGAAGACTGGATGGGAGATAATATTGTGAACATGCTGGATCCACTGTTGGCCACCCAATTGACTAGCGCCTGTACCTGCTCAGGCCTTACCATCCTTAGAACGGCATTGGGCCCCACCAAATATCGCTGTAAATTCTGGCGGGTACTGGAAACTGAGGTAGTTGGTTCACTAGGACGTGTGGCTGTGGCAGAATGGCCACGTCCTCTCCCAGCACCAGAGGGTACTCTAACACCACCACGACCGAGTCCCTTGCTAGATGTTTTTCTCATTGTTACCGTTCACCAAGCACCACAATAAAGAAAAAAATATTTGGCCCAATGTATTGAGTTCAGATTCAGGCCTTTTTTTACAGGCACCTAACACTATCTGCCTATTTGTTTATGTAGCGTATTACACTAATCCAGGCACAGCAGTAACCATTGATTTAGGGGAATATCTCTTTTAGGGCTAGTATTTAGACCCTGGATGAAAGGTATCCTTTTATGGACAGATTTACACTTGGTCTGCAACAGCTGTGAAAACAGATTCAGGGTATTGCTATTTTGGCAATTGAATGTCACCCCAGAACAAAATATATATATTGTCGGACACTATTATATTTTGCCAGCCACAGCTGAAACCACTGATGTATGGTATTGCTATTTTGACAATTGAATTTCACCCCAGAACAAAATATATGTTTTTGCGGACACTATGAATCCTGGCCTGCAACAGCTGGGTCACCAGATTCAGGGTATTGCTATTTTGGCAATTGAATTTCACCCCAGAACAAAATATATGTTTTGACGGACACTATGAATCCTGGCCTGCAACAGCTGGGACACCAGATTCAGGGTATTGCTATTTTGGCAATTGAATGTCACCCCAGAACAAAATATATGTTTTGGCGGACACTATGAATCCTGGCCTGCAACAGCTGGGACACCAGATTCAGAGTATAACTATTTTGGCAATTGAATGTCACCCCAGAACAAAATATATGTTTTTGCGGACACTATGAATCCTGGCCTGCAACATCTGGGACACCAGATTCAGGGTATTGCTATTTTGGCAATTGAATGTCACCCCAGAACAAAATATATGTTTTTGCGGACACTATGAATCCTGGCCTGCAACAGCTGGGACACCAGATTAAGGGTATTGCTATTTTGGCAATTGAATGTCACCCCAGAACAAAATATATGTTTTGACGGACACAATAAAACGTGGCCTGCAACAGCTGGGACACCAGATTCAGGGTATTGCTATTTTGGCAATTGAATGTCACCCCAGAACAAAATATATGTTTTTGCGGACACTATGAATCCTGGACTGCAACAGCTGGGACACCAGATTCAGGGTATTGCTATTTTGGCAATTGAATGTCACCCCAGAACAAAATATATGTTTTTGCGGACACTATGAATCCTGGCCTGCAACAGCTGGGGCACCAGATTCAGGGTATTGCTATTTTGGCAATTGAATGTCACCCCAGAACAAAATATATGTTTTACGGACACTATGAATCCTGGCCTGCAACAGCTGGGACACCAGATTCAGGGTATTGCTATTTTGGCAATTGAATGTCACCCCAGAACAAAATATATGTTTTTGCGGACACTATGAATCCTGGCCTGCTACAGCTGGGACACCAGATTCAGGGTATTGCTATTTTGGCAATTGAATGTCACCCCAGAACAAAATATATGTTTTTACGGACACTATGAATCCTGGCCTGCAACAGCTGGGACACCAGATTCAGGGTATTGCTATTTTGGCAATTGAATGTCACCCCAGAACAAAATATATGTTTTTAGGACACTATGAATCCTGGCCTGCTACAGCTGGGACACCAGATTCAGGGTATTGCTATTTTGGCAATTGAATGTCACCCCAGAACAAAATATATGTTTTGACGGACACTATGAAACGTGGCCTGCAACATCTGGGACACCAGATTCAGGTATTGCTATTTTGGCAATTGAATTTCACCCAGAACAAAATATATGTTTTGCGGACACTATGAATCTTGGCTGCACAGCTGGACACCAGATTCAGGGTATTGCTATTTTGGCAATTGAATGTCACCCCAGAACAAAATATATGTTTTTGCGGACACTATGAATCCTGGCCTGCAACAGCTGGGGCACCAGATTCAGGGTATTGCTATTTGGCAATTGAATGTCACCCCAGAACAAAATATATGTTTTTGCGGACACTATGAATCCTGGCCTGCAACAGCTGGGACACCAGATTCAGGGTATTGCTATTTTGGCAATTGAATGTCACCCCAGAACAAAATATATGTTTTTGCGGACACTATGAATCCTGGCCTGCTACAACTGGGACACCAGATTCAGGGTATTGCTATTTTGGCAATTGAATGTCACCCCAGAACAAAATATATGTTTTTGCGGACACTATGAATCCTGGCCTGCAACAGCTGGGACACCAGATTCAGGGTATTGCTATTTTGGCAATTGAATGTCACCCCAGAACAAAATATATGTTTTTGCGGACACTATGAATCCTGGCCTGCTACAACTGGGACACCAGATTCAGGGTATTGCTGTTTTGGCAATTGAATATCACCCCAGAACAAAATATATGTTTTGGCGGACACTATGAAACGTGGCCTGCAACATCTGAGACACCAGATTCAGGGTATTGCTATTTTGGCAAGTGAATTACACCCCAGAACAAAATATATGTTTTGGCGGACACTATTATATTTTGCCAGCCACAGCTGAAACCACTGATTTATGGTATTGCTCTTTTGGCATTTGAATTTCACCACAGAAAATAATCTATCCTTTGCCAGACAGCAGACAGTATTATACTTGTCTAGCCAAAGCTGGAACACCAGATTTAGGGGATTGGTATTTGGGCAATTGTATTTAACCCCTTAATAAAATATAGAAATTGCTATCCTGAGTTTCTAGGGGTGACAATAAGCACAGCCAAGCCCCTGATGTAGGATATAGCAAAAAAAAAAACTAGTATTGATGGATTGATGGACTTGGTGGCAGATTCTTCTGGTGCACCACAAGTCACAAAATGGCTGCCGATCACCCCAGAAAATAAGTGACAGAAAAACGCTCTGTGCAGCCTAAAAACCAGTGAGCAAGTAACTAGCAGAAGTTCAATTATTCACAGCTGTAGATCGATCCATTCATTAGGTGCTGTTGCTGACTTTTCCCTGCCTAATCTCGCCCTCACAGAAGCTGTGTCCTCTCCCTACACTAATCAGAGCAGTGTGACGTGCGGCGCTGCGTGACTCCAGCTTAAATAGAGGCTGGGTCACATGCTGCACTTGGCCAATCACAGCCATGCCATTAGTAGGCATGGCTCTGATGGGCTCTTAGGGCAAGAAGTAAACCACTAGCTGATTGGCTGCAGTGCAGCCCTTCAGAAAGCAGGAAGTAATCGACGAACAACTTACCCGAACCCGAACTTTTTTGAAACCCGAACGATGCTTAAACTGTTTGCTCAACACTATCCACAGCATGTGCTTCTCTGTGTCACATACTGTACTACAGGTGAAATCATTGTATTTTGGGGTAATTTACAGTATTTGTGCAACATTTATTGTCCATAGAATGTGCCTCTCTGTGTCAAATACTGTACCACAGATTAAACCAGTGTATTTTGGGCAAATTTACATTATTTGTGGAACATTAATTGTCCACAGCGTGAGCCTCTCTGTGTCAAATACTGTACCACAGGTTAAACTAATGTATAATCTGGAAATTTACATTATTTGTGCAACATTTAGTGTCAACAGCATGTGCCTCTCTGTGTCAAATACTGTACCACAGGTGAAATCAGTGTATTTTGGTGAAATGTACATTACTTGTACAACATATATATTCCAAAACATGTGCCTCTCTTGCTCAAATACTGGACCACAGGTGAAACCATTGTATTTAGGGGAAATTTACATTATTTGTGCAACATTTAGTATCTATAGCATGTGCCGCTCTGTGTCAAATACTGTACCACAGGTGAAGCTAGTGTATTTTGGAGAAATTTACATCATTTTTGCAACATCTACTGTCAACAGCATGCGCCTCTTCATGTCAAATACTGTACCCCAGGTGAAACCAGTGTATTGTGTGGAAATTTACATTATTTGTGCCACATTTATATTCCCCAGCATGCACCTCTGTGTCAAATACTGTACCCCGGGTGAAATCAGTGTATTTTGGGGAAATTTACATTATTTGTGCAACATCTACTGTCCATATTATGTGCCTCTCTGTGTCAAATACTGTACCACAGGTGAAACCAGTGTATGTTGGGGACATGTACATTATTTGTGCAACATCTACTCTCCACAGCGTGGCCCTCTCTTTTTCAAACACTGTACGACAGTTGAAACCAGTGTATTTTGGGAAAATTTACATTATTTGTGAAACATGTATTATCCACAGCATGTGCCTCTGTGTGTCAAACACTGTAGCACGGGTGAAACCAGTGTATTTTGTGGGACATTTACATTATTTGTGCAACATCTACTGTCAACAGCATGTGCTTCTCTTTGTCAAATACTGTACCACAGGTCAAACCAGTCTATTTTAGGGAAATTTGCATTATTTGTGCAATATCTACTGTCCACAGCATGTGCTTCTTTTTGTCAAATACTGTACCACAGGTAAAACCAGTGTATTTTTGGGAAATTTTCATCATTTATACAAAATCTACTGTCCACAGTGTGTGCCACTCTATGTCAAATACTGTACCACAGGTAAAACCAGTGTATTTTTGGGAAATTTGCATTATTTGTGCAATATCTACTGTCCACAGCATGTGCTTCTTTTTGTCAAATACTGTACCACAGGTAAAACCAGTGTATTTTTTTGGAATTTAGATTTGTGCAACTTCTACTGTCCACAGTGTGTGCCTCTCCGTGTCAAATACTGTACTACAAGTGAAAGCAGTGTATTTTGGGGAAATTTACATTAATTGTGCATCGTATTCTTGGCACAGCATGTGCCTCTCTGTGTCTAATACTGTACCACAGGTGAAACCAGTGTATTTTGGTGAAATTTACATTAATTGTGCAACATTTATATTTCACAGCATGTGCCTCTCTGTGTCAAACACTGTACCATAGGTGAAACCAGTCTATTTTAGGGAAATTTACAATATTTGTTCAACATCTACTGTCCACAGCATGTGCCTATCTGTGTCAAATACTGTACCACAGCTTAAACTAGTGAATTTTGGGGAAATTTACATTATTTGTGAAACATCTACTGTCAACACCGTGTGCCTCTCTGTTTTAAATACTGTACCACAGGTCAAACCAGTGTATTTTGGGGAAATTTTCATTAGTTGGTCAACATCTACTGGCCACATCATGTGCGTCTCTGTGTCAAATACTTTACAACAGGTGAAACCAGTGTATTTTGTGTAATTTTACATTATTAGTGCAATATTTAGTATTCACAGTATATGCCCCTCTGTGTCAAATTCTGTACCACAGGTGAAACCAGTGAATTTTGGGGAAATTTACATTTGTGCAACATCTACTGCCAACAGCATGTGCCTCTCCGTGTCAAATACTGTACCACGGGTGAAACCAGTGTATTTTGAGGAAATTTACATTACTCGCACAACATTTATATTCCATAGCATTTGCCTCTGTGTCAAATACTGTACCACAAGTAAAACCAGTGTCTTTTTGTGGAATTTTCATTATTTGTGCAACATCTATTGTCCACAGGATGTGCCTCTCTATGTCAAATACTGTACCACAGGTGAAACCAGTGTATTTTGGGGAAATTTCCATTATTTGTGCAACATTTATATTCCACAGTGTGTTCTTCTCTGTGTCAAAAACTGTATCACAGGTGAAACCAGTATATTTTGTGGAAATTTACATAATTTGTACAATATCTACTCTCCACAGCGTGGCCCTCTCTGTGTCAAACACTGTTCCACAGGTGAAACCAGTGTATTTTGGGGAAATTTACATTATTTGTGCAACATTTATTGTCCCCAGCATGTACCTCTTTTTGTCAAATACTGTACCATAGGTGAAACCAGTGTATGTTAGGGAAATTTACATTATTTGTGCAACATTTATTGTCCACAGCGTGAGCCTCTCTGTGTCAAATACTGTACCACAGATGAAACGGGTGTATTTTGGGGAAATTTACATTATTTGTGCAACATTTAGTGTCCAAAGCATGTGCCTCTCTGTGTCAAATACTGTACCACAGATGAAACGGGTGTATTTTGGGGAAATTTACATTATTTGTGCAACATTTAATGTCAAAAGCATGTGCCTCTTTGTATAAAATACTGTACCACAGGTGAAACTGATGTATAATCTGGAAATTCACATACAAACGTAAAAACGTTGCAATGGCAAAGGTGCAATGGCACACTGCAGCTAGAGCTCCGTCCTGCCACTATGCTGGATGTTAGAAGAGGCATTAGTTTATATTTTGGCCAAATTATGTAAGCCACCCTCCACGTCACGGTTGCCTCTATGAGTGGTCCCTAACATTAATTCTTACCTTTTATGGGCCATATCAGCCACACAAAATCCAGGGAGTGCAGGTGCAGCATGCATGCCAGATACACTCTGCTTGTAACCCCATCTGGTGCCATACAGCGTTCATCAGATCAAGGGATGCAAATACCACCATGCATGCTGAGCCCACTAGTACTTCTCCTGGAACCAAATGGCTTCTGGTAAGTTCTATAAAGCAGACTCAGTTTTATACTGACTTTAAAACCAGCCTACAGGGCGGATCCACTAGTCAGGTGTGCATGACTGCATGGAGGTCACCACGCCTCCCATATATGCTACAAAGGATTAAAATGGGGATTGCAGTCAGCACAACCCAATACGCAGGTGCACGTTGCTATGGTGAAATACACATACAAACGTAAAAACAAAGGTGCAATGGCACACTGCAGCTAGAGCTCCGTCCTGCCACTATGCTGGATGTTAGAAGAGGCATTAGTTTATATTTTGGCCAAATTATGTAAGCCACCCACCACGTCATGGTTGCCTCTATGAGTGGTCCCTAACATTAATTCTTACCTTTTATGGGCCATATCAGCCACACAAATCTGGAAATTTACATTATTTGTGCAACATTTAGTGTCAACAGCATGTGCCTCCGTGTCAAATACTGTACCACAGATGAAAGCATTGTATTTTGGGGTAATTTACAGTATTTGTGCAACATTTATTGTCCATAGCATGTGCCTCTCTGTGTCAAATACTGTACCACAGATTAAACCAGTGTATTTTTGATAAATTTACATTTGTGCAACATTAACTGTCCACAGCATGTACCTCTGTGTCAAATACTGTACCACAGGTGAAACCAGTGTATTTTAGGGGAATTGACATTATTTGTGCAACATTTATTGTCCACAGCGTGAGCCTCTCTGTGTCACATACTGTACCACAGATGAAACCGGTGTTTTTTGGGGAAGATTACATTGTTTGTGAAATATTTATATTCCACAGCGTGTACCTCTCTGTGTCAAATACTGTAACACAGGTCAAACCAGTGCATTTTGAGGAAATTTACATTACTTGTGCAACATTTATATTCCCCAGCATGTGCCTCTCTGTGTCAAATACTGTACCACAGGTGAAACCAGTGTATTTTGGGGAAATTTACATTATTTGTGCCACATTTAGTGTCCAAAGCATGTGCCTCTTTGTATAAAATACTGTACCACAGGTGAAACTGATGTATAATCTGGAAATTCACATACAAACGTAAAAACAAAGGTGCAATGGCACACTGCAGCTAGAGCTCCGTCCTGCCACTATGCTGGATGTTAGAAGAGGCATTAGTTTATATTTTGGCCAAATTATGTAAGCCACCCTCCACGTCACGGTTGCCTCTATGAGTGGTCCCTAACATTAATTCTTACCTTTTATGGGCCATATCAGCTACACAAAATCCAGGGAGTGCAGGTGCAGCATGCATGCCAGATACACTCTGCTTGTAACCCCGTCTGGTGCCATACAGCGTTCATCAGATCAAGGGATGCAAATACCACCATGCATGCTGAGCCCACTAGTACTTCTCCTGGAACCAAATGGCTTCTGGTAAGTTCTATAAAGCAGACTCAGTTTTATACTGACTTTAAAACCAGCCTACAGGGCGGATCCACTAGTCAGGTGTGCATGACTGCATGGAGGTCACCACGCCTCCCATATATGCTACAAAGGATTAAAATGGGGATTGCAGTCAGCACAACCCAATACGCAGGTGCACGTTGCTATGGTGAAATACACATACAAACGTGAAAACAAAGGTGCAATGGCACACTGCAGCTAGAGCTCCGTCCTGCCACTATGCTGGATGTTAGAAGAGGCATTAGTTTATATTTTGGCCAAATTATGTAAGCCACCCACCACGTCATGGTTGCCTCTATGAGTGGTCCCTAACATTAATTCTTACCTTTTATGGGCCATATCAGCCACACAAATCTGAAATTTACATTATTTGTGCAACATTTAGTGTCAACAGCATGTGCCTCCGTGTCAAATACTGTACCACAGGTGAAAGCATTGTATTTTGGGGTAATTTACAGTATTTGTGCAACATTTATTGTCCATAGCATGTGCCTCTCTGTGTCAAATACTGTACCACAGATTAAACCAGTGTATTTTTGATAAATTTACATTTGTGCAACATTAACTGTCCACAGCATGTACCTCTGTGTCAAATACTGTACCACAGGTGAAACCAGTGTATTTTAGGGAAATTGACATTATTTGTGCAACATTTATTGTCCACAGCGTGAGCCTCTCTGTGTCACATACTGTACCACAGATGAAACCGGTGTTTTTTGGGGAAGATTACATTTTTTGTGAAATATTTATATTCCACAGCGTGTACCTCTCTGTGTCAAATACTGTACCACAGGTCAAACCAGTGCATTTTGAGGAAATTTACATTACTTGTGCAACATTTATATTCCCCAGCATGCGCCTCTCTGTGTCAAATACTGTACCACAGGTAAAACCAGTGTCTTTTTGGAGAATTTCCATTATTTGTGCAACATCTATTGTCCACAGGATGTGACTCTCTGTGTCAAATACTGTACAACAGGTGAAACCAGTGTATGTTGGGGTAATTTACAGTATTTGTGCAACAGTTATTGTCCATAGCATAAGCCTCTCTGTGTCAAATACTGTACCACAGATTAAACCAGTGTATTTTGGGTAAATTTACATTCTTTGTGCAACATTCAGTGTCAACAGCATGTGCCTCTCTGTGTCAAATACTGTACCACAGATTAAACCAGTGTATTTTGGATTAATTTACATTATTTGTGCAACATCTTCTGCCAAAAGCCCTTTCCTCTGTGTCAAATACTGTATCACAGATGAAACCGGTGTATATTGGGGAAATTTACATTATTTGTGAAACATTTAGTATCTATAGCATGTGCCGCTCTGTGTCAAACACTGTACTACAGGTGAAAGTAGTGTATTTTGGTGAAATTTACATCATTTTTGCAACATCTACTGTCAACAGCATGTGCCTCTCTTTGTCAAATACTGTACCCCAGGTGAAACCAGTGTATTTTGGGGAAATTTACATTATTTGTGCCACATTTATATTCCACAGCATGCACTTCTCTGTGTCAAATACTGTACACCAGGTGAAATCAGTGTATTTTCGGGAAATTTACATTATTTGTGCAACATTTTTTATCCACAGCATGTGCCTCTCCATGTCAAATTCTGTACCACAGGTGAAACCATTGTATTTTGGGGTAATTTACAGTGTTTGTGAAACATTTATTGTCCATAGCATGTGCCTCTCTGTGTCAAATACTGTACCACAGATTAAACCAGTGTATTTTGGGTAAATTTACATTATTTGTGCAACATTAATTGTACACAGCATTAGCCTCTGTGTCAAATACTGTACCACAGGTGAAACTGATGTATAATCTGGAAATTTACATTATTTGTGCAACTTTTGGCATTCTCAGCATTTGCCTCTCCATGTCAAATTCTGTACCACAGGTAAAACCATTGTATTTTGGGGTAATTTACAGTATTTGTGCAACAGTTATTGTCCATAGCATAAGCTTCTCTGTGTCGAATACTGTACCACAGATTAAACCAGTGTATTTTGGGTAAATTTACATTCTTTGTGCAATATTCTGTGTCAACAGCATGTGCCTCTCTGTGTCAAATACTGTACCCCAGATTAAACCAGTGTATTTTGGATTAATTTACATTATTTGTGCAACATCTTCTGCCAAAAGCACTTTCCTCTCTGTGTCAAATACTGTACCACAGATGAAACCGGTGTATTTTGGGGAAATTTACATTATTTGTGCAACATTTAGTCTCTATAGCATGTGCCGCTCTGTGTCAAACACTGTACTACAGGTGAAAGTCGTGTATTTTGGTGAAATTTACATCATTTTTGCAACATCTACTGTCAACAGCATGTGCCTCTCTTTGTCAAATACTGTACCTCAGGTGAAACCAGTGTATTTTGGGGAAATTTACATTATTTGTGCCACATTTATATTCCACAGTGTGCACCTCTCTGTGTCAAATACTGTACACCAGGTGAAATCAGTGTATTTTCGGGAAATTTACATTATTTGTGCTTCATTTATTATCCACAGCATGTGCCTTTCCATGTCAAATTCTGTACCACAGGTGAAACCATTGTATTTTGCGGTAATTTACAGTATTTGTGAAACATTTATTGTCCATAGCATGTACCTCTCTGTGTCAAATACTGTACCACAGATTAAACCAGTGTATTTTGGGTAAATTTACATTATTTGTGCATCATTAATTGTACAAAAGCATTAGCCTCTGTGTCAAATACTGTACCACAGGTGAAACTGATGTATAATCTGTAAATTTACATTATTTGTGCAACATTTGGTATCCACAGCATTTGCCTCTCCGTGTCAAATACTGTACCACAGGTGAAACCACTGTATTTTTGGGAAAATTACATTTTTTGTGCAATATTTATATTCCACAGCCTGTACTTCTCTGTGTCAAATACTGTACCACAGGTGAAACCAGTGTATTTTGAGGAAATTCACATTACTTGTGCAACATTTATATTCCACAGCATTTGCCTCTCTGTGTCAAATACTGTACCACAGGTAAAACCAGTGACTTTTTGGGGAATTTTCATTATTTGTGCAACATCTATTGTCCACAGGATGTGCCTCTCTGTGTAAAATACTGTACCACAGGTGAAACCAGTGTATTTTGGGGAAATTTCCATTATTTGTGCAACATTTATGTTCCACAGCGTGTTCTTCTCTGTGTCAAATACTGTATCACAGGTGAAACCAGTGTATTTTATGGACATTTACATTATTTGTGCAACATTTATTGTCAACAGCGTGAGCCTCTCTATCTCAAATACTGTACCACAGATGAAACGGGTGTATTTTGGGGAAATTTACATTATTTGTGCAACATTTAGTGTCCAGAGCATGTGCTTCTCTGTGTCAAATACTATAACACAGGTGAAACCAGTGTATTTCGGGTAAATTTACATCATTTTTGCAACATCTACTCTCAACAGCATGTGCCTCTCTATGTGAAATACTGTACCCCACGTGAAACCAGTGTATTTTGTGGAAATTTACATTATTTGTGCCACATTTATATTCCACAGCGTGCACCTCTGTGTTAAATAATGTACCCCAGGTGAAACCAGTGTATTTTGGGGAAATTTACATTATTTGTGCAACATGTATTATACACAGCATGTGCCTTTCCATGTCAAATACTGTACCACAAGTGGAACTAGTGTTTTTTGTGGAAATTTACATCATTTGTGCAACATTTAGTATCTATAGCATGTGATGCTCTGTGTCAAATACTGAACCACAGGTAAAACCAGTTTCTTTTTGGGGAATTTTTATTATTTGTGCAACATCTATTGTCCACAGGTTGTGCCTCTCTGTGTCAAATAAGGTACCACAGGTTAAAAAAAAAAGTGTATTTTGGGGAAATTTGCATTATTTGTGCAACATTTATATTCCACGACTGTGTTCTTCGCTGTGTCAAACACTTTATCACAGGTGAAACCAATGTATTTTGTGGAAATTTTATATCATTTGTGCAACATCTACTGTCAACAGCATGTGCCTCTCTGTGTCAAACACTGTACCATAGGTGAAACTAGTGTATTTTGGGGAATTTTACATTATTTGTTCAACATCTACTGTCCATAGCACGTGCCTCTCTGTGTCAAATACTGTACTACAGGTGAAACCAGTGTATGTTGGGGACATTTACATTGTTTGTGCAACATCTACTCTCCACAGCGTGGCCCTCCCTGTCTCAAACACTGTACCACAGGTGAAATCAGTGTATTTTGGGGAAATTTACATTATTTGTGCAACATTTATTGTCCACAGCATGCACCTCTATGTGTCAACTACTGTACCACAGGTGAAACCAGTGTATTTTGAGGAAATTCACATTACTTGTGCAACATTTATATTCCTCAGCATTTGCCTCTCTGTGTCAAATACTGTACCACAGGTAAAACCAGTGACTTTTTGGGGAATTTCCATTATTTGTGCAACATCTATTGTCAACAGCGTGAGCCTCTCTATCTCAAATACTGTACCACAGATGAAACGGGTGTATTTTGGGGAAATTTACATTATTTGTGCAACATTTATTGTCCACAGCATGCACCTCTATGTGTCAAATACTGTACCACAGGTGAAACCAGTGTATTTTAGGGAAATTTACATTATTTGTGCAACATTTATTGTCCACAGCGTGAGCCTCTGTGTGTCAAATACTGTACCACAGGTAAAACCAGTGTATTTTGGGGAAATTTACATTATTTGTGTAACATTTTGTGTCCAGAGCTTGTGCTTCTCTGTATCAACTACTGTAACACAGGTGAAACCAGTGTATTTTGGGTACATTTACATTATTTGTGCAACATTAATTGTCCACAGTGTGAGCCTTTCTGTGTCAAATACTGTACCACAGGTGAAACTGATGTATAATCTGGAAATTTACATTATTTGTGCAACATTTAGTGTCAACAGCATGTGCCTCTCCGTGTCAAATACTGTACCACAGGTGAAACCAGTGTATTTTGGTGAAATGTACATTACTTGTGCAACATTTATATTCCACAGCATGTGCCTCTATGAGTCAAATACTGTACCACAGGTGAAACCAGTGTATTTTGGAGAAATTTTCATTATTTGTGCAACATTTATATTCCACAGCGTGTTCTTCGCTTTGTCAAATACTTTTTCACAGGTGAAACCAGTGTATTTTGTGGAAATTTACATTATTTGTGCAGCATCTACTGCCAACAGCATGTGTCCCTTTCTGTGTCAAAAACTGTACCAGAGGTTAAACCAGTGTATTTGGGTGAAATTTACAATATTTGTGCAACATTTATTATCCCTAGCATGTGCCTCTCTTTGTCAAATACTGTACTACAAGTGAAACTAGTGTATTTTGGGGAAATTTACATTTTTTGTGCAACATTTAGCATCTATAGTATGTGCCGCTCTGTGTCAAATACTGTACCACAGATGAAACTAGTGTATTTTGGGGAAATTTAAATCATTTTTGCAACATCTACTGTCAACAGCATGTACCTCTCTGTGTCAAATACTGTACCACAGATAAAGCCAGTGTATTTGGGAGAAATTTACATTATATGTGTAACATTTAGTGTCCACAGCATTTGCTTCTCTGTGTCAAATACAGTTCCACAGATTAAACCAGTGTATTTTGGGTAAATTTACATTATTTGTGCAACAATAATTGTCCACAGCGTGAGCCTCTCTGTGTTAAATACTGTACCACAGGTGAAACTGATGTTTTTTCTGGAAATTTACATTATTTTTGCAACATTTAGTGTCAACAGCATGTTCCTCTCTGTGTCAAATACTGTACCACATTTGAAACCAGTGTATTTTTGTGAAATTTACATTTTTTGTGCAACATTAAGTGTGTTTGCAGTTCATATATATCACTGACATATACTGTACTTTATACGAAGACGGTGAATGCTACTCTGTGACCATATCAGGGTTCCATCTCCTGTGTAAAGTGTACACATCCCAAATCACTGTTTTAATTTATTGGCGCATACACTTACAAATCCTACGCTACTTTCTGTGTCACAAACTTTTAAGCATATATAACATTTAATATTTGGAATGCGGCCAGTAAGCAACATACACGTGGCCGTGATGCTGATGGTGCATGCAGAGGCCGTGGCCCTGGGTGCAATGAAACTGAGTAAAAGAATGTAGCTTAGGGCCTACAGGTGAGCTAAGCCTCTAAAACAGTGATGTCGATTGCGAAGCTTTTAGACACTTAGTTCAGAAACTTCAACCCAAAACCCACATATTTATCGCAAAGTGCCCACATGGTCCTTTACCCTGAATACTACAGTCCAATATAGTATATCTTCCATGTTCCTTATCATTTAGCTATAGCTGTAGAGTGCCAGTTTGGACACCCAGCAGTTGTAAGGCACAGATGGCTCACTGAGGATGCTGACACGGTCTGCTATGTACTCTTTAACCATCTTCCAAAACTGTTCCTGCTATGTGACACCAGGCCGCGCATTAGGGTGAGGGTTCTAGCGGGGTGTCATGAAACTGTTCCAGGCCTTGGAGAGTGTTGTCCTGCCTCTGTTTGATCTGCTGTGTGTTCCCCTCATCTTCTCTCCTGGGTTGCACAAGGAGCTACATACTGTGCCGCCAGCGTTGTCAGCTATAAATCCGCAATGATATTCTGTTCTATTATTATTATGATTTGTGGTTGTATTTTTGTTGGTATTATCATTGTTAATATGGTTTATAGTTGTAAAATATGTTATTTAGTAACATAGTAACATAGTACATAAGGCCGAAAAAAAGACATCTGTCCTTCCAGTTCGGCCTGTCATCCTGCTAGTTGATCGGTTATTGATATGTTATTTAACAGGCCATCCCATTGCTTTACCTCTACTCTTGTGTGTTATGTTTTTAGCTATATTAATGTGTAAGTTTGGGATGTTTGTTGTGCATGGGACATATATGTTGTATGAGTGCGATGTGTGTGAGCTTGCCGAGCTCCAAAGCTGCCAACAAGTTATGGCCATTATCAGACATTATACCCTGCACAGCTCTGCTTGACACCCAAGCAAATGAGTTTCAGCACGGTTTGTTGCCGCTTCCCCACTGCCGTGCTACACTGCTTAGAGCTACTGTCTGATGGTTGACTGCTGCATGATGAGATGAGAATTCTGAGTTTGCAGTGGAGGAGCAGGTGGAGGTGAAGGAGGAGAAGGGGTGTGGGGGGAGGGGGGTTGCAGCCTTTAATGTAGGTGGTGGCAGAAATCCTGATGGAAGTAGTGCCTGCAAGCCTTGGCGTCGTTAGCACCTGTGCCATCACAGGGTACGACTCGCTACCGGCCTCCACAAGGTTCACCCAGTGTGCCGCCATGGAAATGTATCGTCCATGGCCAAAAGCACTTGTCCATGTGTCCGTCGTTAAGTGGACCTTCACAATAACTGCGTTGGTCAGGGCACGGACGATTTTACATGACACAATTACTGGTGTAATGGTGCTGGTGTAAAAAATAGTGCCAGCTGGGGACTTAGTAACAAGGGACAGCCACCGCCATGAAGCTAAGGAAAGCCTCAGTGTCTACAGGCCTAAATGGCAACCTTTCTAGGGCCAGAGATTGTGAAAAGTGCACATCTAGTGCTATGGACTGTGGATGGGTGGCTGGGTATTTACACTTACGTTAAAAGACCTGGGGTAAGGAAGGACATCTGTACGCTGTGCTTGGACACAGAAGTGGGTGTGCTAGCTGATGGTGCTTGCGATCTAGGACAGAGGATTGGCTAGCCCAGCACGTAACACAGGGGTAGAAGAGTGCGGGTTCGTACCGAATTTTGGGGTGTTCGTGAAACGGACCCGAACCCTAACATTTACGTAAAGGTTCGGGTTCGTTGTTCGGTGATATCTATGGCACATTTTGAAAGTCTGCAAAGCAGCCAATCAACAAGCATCATACTACTTGCCCCAAGAGGCCATCACAGCCATGCCTACTATTTGGCCAAGTGCAGCATGTGACCCAGACTCTATTTAAGCTGGAGTTACGTCGCGCCGCACGTCACTCTGCTCTGATTAGTGAAGGGATAGGATGAAGCTGCTGTTAGGGCGAGATTAGGCAGGGATTAACTCAGCAAAAACACTTAATGAAGTGATCGATCTACAACAGCTCTGAATCATTCAACTTCTGCTAGTTACTCACTTTTTTCTTTGGTGATCGGCGGCCATCCTGTGTCTTGTGGTGCGCCAGCACAAGCTGCCACCAAGTCCATTAATCCATCAATAGTAGGGTTTTTCTTTTGCTATATCCTACATTAGAGGCCTGGCGGTGCTTATTGTCACCCCTAGAAACTCAGGATAGAATTTTCTACATTTTATTGAGAGGTGAAATTCACTTAAAAAAATAGCAATCCCCTAAATCTGATGTTCCAGCTGTGGCTAGCCAAGTGTTATACTGTCTGGCAAAGAATATTTTTTTTTTTCTGGGGTGAAATTCAATTTCCAAAATAGCAATACCCTTAATCAGTGGTTTCTGCTGTGGCAGGACAAGTTTTATAGTGTCCGTCAAAGGATAGCTTTTGTTCTGGGGTGAAATTTAATTACCAAAATAGCAATACCGTAAATCTGGTGTTCCAGCTGTGACTGGACAAGTTTTGATAGTCTCCATCAAAGGATATATTATTTTTTGGGGTGAAATTCAGTTGCAAAAATAGCAATACCGTAAATCTGGTATTCCAGCTGTGACTGGACAAGTTTCATAGTGTCCGTCAAAGGATGTATTATTTTCTGGGGTGAAATTCAGTTGCAAAAATAGAAAAAACATAAATCTGGTATTCCAGCTGTGACTGGACAAGTTTCATAGTGTCCGTCAAAGGATGGATTATTTTCTGGGGTGAAATTCAGTTGCAAAAATAGAAGTACCGTAAATCTGGTGTTCCAGCTGTGACTGGACAAGTTTCATAGTGTCCGTCAAAGGATATATTATTTTCTGGGGTGAAATTCAGTTGCAAAAATAGAAGTACCGTAAATCTTTTGTTCCAGCTGTGACTGGACAAGTTTCATAGTGTCCGTCCAAGGATACAATATTTTCTGGGGTGAAATTCAGTTGCAAAAATAGCAAAACCCAAAATCTAGTGTTCCAGCTGTTGCAGGCCAAGTGTAAATCTGTCAGTGAAAGGGTATATTACACTCAGTGTGCATCGCCAAGTGTATTTCTTTCCGTTAAAGGGTATATTACACAAAGTGTTAAAATACAAGTGCTGAAAGCATAATCCTGTATATTTTTTCACACGCTACTGTGCATCTCAAAGTGTAAATCTGTCCGTAAAAGGATACCTTTCATCCAGGGCCTACTAGGCCTAAAATTGATATTCCCCTAAATCTGTGGTTACTGCTGTGCCTGGAGTAGTGTAATACGGTGAATAAATAGATAGCCAGATAGTGTTAGGTGCCTGTAAAAAAAAGGCCTGAATTTGAATTCAATACATTGGGCCGAATAATTTTTTTCTTATTGTGGTGAACCGTAGCAATGAGGAAAACATCTAGTAAGGGACGTAGACATGGTCGTGGTGTTGTTAGCGGACCCTCTGGTGCTGGGAGAGGACATGGCCATTCTGCCACAGCCACACATCCTAGTGAACCAACTACCTCAGGTTCCAGTACCCGCCAGAATTACAGTCCAATGTCGTTCTAAGGATGGTAAGGCCTGAGCAAGTACAGGCAATAGTCAATTGGGTGCCCAACAGTGGATCCAGCACGTTCACAACATTATCTCCCACCCAGTCTTCTGCAGAAAGCGCATAGGTGGCGCCTGAAAACAAAGCCCATCAGTCTGTCACATAATCCCCATGCATATCAGGGAAACTGTCTGAGCCTTAAGTTATGCAGCAGTCTCTTATGCTGTTTGAAGACTCTGCTGGCAGGGTTTCCCAACGGAATCCACCTAGCCCTTCCCCAGTTGTGGAAGACATTGAATGAACTGACGCACAACCACTTATGTTTCCTGATGATGAAGACATGGGAATACCACCTCATAGGAGTCTGCACGTCTCTGATGATGACGAAACACAGGTGCCAACTGCTGCGTCTTTTTGCAGTGTGCAGACCGAACAGGAGGTCAGGGAGGAAGACTGTGTGAAAGACGATGCAGGGGACGATGAGGTCCTAGACCCCACATGGAATGAAGGTCGTGCCACTGACTTTCATAGTCCAGAGGAAGAGGCAGTGGTGAGACCGAGCCAACAGCGTAGCAAAAGAGGGAGCAGGGGGCAAAAGCAGAACAGCCGCCGCCAAGAGAGTTCGCCTGCTACTAGCCACCGCCACCAGGCATCATTCTTTGCCTCCTGTAGCCTCCTCCTTCTACTCGGCTTCCTCCTCCTCTTCTTCCACCTGCTCATCCAGTCAGCCCCACACCTTCACCAACAACTTCAGCACAGCCCGGGGTAAATGTCAGCAGGCCCTTCTGAAACTCATATGTTTGGGTCAAAGGCCCCTCACCGCGCAGGAGTTGTGGCGGGGTATTGAACAACAGACCGACGAGTGGTTGCTGCCGGTGGGCCTCAAGCCCATGTGCCAGGTGGTGTGCGATAATGGGTGAAATCTCGTCGCAGCTCCGGGACTAGCCGGTTTGACGCACATCCCTTGCCTGGCACATGTGCTGATTTTGGTGGTGCAGAAGTTCATTCACAACTACCCCGACATGTCAGAGCTGCTTCAACACCAATGACTGGGCCTCCATGCTAGACCTGTTTGCCCTGTTGCGCTGTTTCGAGAACTCCACCAACATGGACAGTGGCGATGATGCCGTTATCAGCATTACAATACCACTTCTATGTCTCCTTAATAAAACACTTAGGTCGATGATGGAAGAGGAGGTGGCCCTGGGGGAGGAGAAGGAGGGGTCATTTTTTGTACTTTCAGGCCAGTCTCTTAGAAGTGGCTCAGAGGGAGGTTTTTTGCAAAAGCAGAGGCCAGGTACAAATGTGGCCAGCCAGGGCCAACTACTGGAAGACTAGGAGGATGAGGAGGAGGTGGAGGAGGTTGAGGATGAAGCATGTTCACAGCGGGATGGCACCCAACGCAGCTCGGGCCCATCACTGGTTCGTGGCTGGGGGGAAACAGAGGACGATGACTATATGCCTCCCACAGAGGACAGCTTGTCCTTACCTCTGGGCAGCCTGGCCCACATGAGCGACTACATGCTGCAGTGCCTGCGCAATGACAGCAGAGTTGCCCACATTTTAACGTGTGTGGACTACTGGGTTGCCACCCTGCTGGATCCCAGGTACAAAGACAATGTGCCCACCTTACTTCCTGCACCGCTACTGAGAGCATTCCCAAATGTCATGGGGGAAAAAGTGGAAGCCCAAGGCGAAGGCAGAGGAGGAGCGAGAGGTCGCCAACGCAGCTGTGTCACGGCCAGCTCCTCTGAGGGCATGGTTAGCATGGCAGAGATGTGGAAAAGTTTTGTCACCATGCCACAGCTAACTGCACCACCACCTGATACGGAACGTGTTAGCAGGAGGCAGCATTTAACTAACATGGTGGAACAGTACGTGTGCAGACGTACTGACTGATAGTTCGGCCCCATTCAACTTCTGGGTCTCCAAATTGTCCACGTGGTCAGAGCTAGCCTTTTATGCCTTGGAGGTGCTGGCCTGCCCAGCGGCCAGTGTTTTGTCTGAACGTGTATTCAGCGCGGCAGGTGGCGTCATTACTGACAAACGCAGCCGCCTCTCCACAGCCAACGTGGACAAGCTGACGTTCATAAAAATGAACCAGGCATGGATCCCACAGGACCATAACCTCTTAATCGGATTGCAGTGCCACATAAGATGTAGCAGGTCCCCCTCTTTTTCTCCACATTTCCAGCATTTATAATCCGTATTGTCCTTATCTTTAAATTTACTTAACATTTTTGGTGCATAGTATAGCCCATGGATTATTTTGAATTGAATTAATCTATGATTTATTGAGGGCGATGACTTTCTAATGTTTTGTTAGATCTCCAACCAGCTCTCCTCCGGTATGTCTAATGCTTGGTTCCATTTATGTGAGCTTTAAAACATAGTAACTTCTGCCAGTGCCTTCCTTAATTTCCCATATATGTGAAAAATCTTGTGCCTAACATCCTTATTACTTGCAATACAGTACTCTAAAAAAGAATTCCCCTGTATATTCAAATTTCCCCTATTTTCCGTGCTATCGTATGCGTGTTTCAATTGTACATATCTATACATTTCTAAAGTGGTTCCCCGATCCCTGACTAATTCGGTGTAAGTCTTAAAACCCCCAAAACTGAAAAGGGCAATTTTTTTATCTTATCCCACACTTTTTGCAACGTACCCCTAATTGAACAAAGTGATTCCCCTATCCCCATTTGGCCTGACTCTAAATCAATAAATATATTATCCAACTGGCCCCCATTTTTAAGTGAAAAAATTGACTTAATCTATTATATCTGAATCCGAAGCATCTTTGCAGTTGTGTACTAAGAAAGTAGCCCTGGAACCATGGAATCGCAAGTCCACCGTCTCTCTCAGCAAGCCATATATATCTTTGCTTTATCTGGACTCTTTTCCTGCCCCAAATCAATTTATTCAACAGTCTCTCTAATTGGTAGAAAAACCTATCGTCGATCCATATGGGGGCGGCCGTAATTGGGTAGAGTACCAGGGGTAAAATGACAGTCTTAATGAGCGCAATCCTATCTGCCTGAGAGAGTGGCAAATCCCCCCAGGCCCTGATCTTACCCTTAACCTTTTCCAAAGGCGGTGGGAGATTGAGCTCATTAAAACTGTCTAATCTAGCCCCTACCTTAATACCAAGATATTCAATATGATCTGATGTCTGTAACACATTTATGCTACCCCCCACCTCAGGAACCTGACGGTTTATTGGCAATAATGAAGATTTGCTCCAGTTTATCCCGAGCCCTGCCAACCTGCCGTACTCCTCAATTACTTGAATAACATAGGGAATCACCTTCCATCCATCCCTCAGAAGCATAAGCATATCGTATGCATAGAGACTCAGTTTGTCTGCTTCTCCTCCCACTCTAAACCCAACAATTTGTGGGTCTAATCTGATCCTCCAAGCCAGAGGTTCAAGACTCAGAGCAAATAGGGGAGAAAGTGGACAACCCTGTCTCGCGCCTCGCTGAAGTTCGATCCTGGCTGAATTTACCCCATTTATGTTCACTGAGGTGTTAGGCTGTTTATACAGTAGTTAAACCATCGTTATAAACTTTACGCCCAAACCGCAACAGGACATCACCTTCCACAGGAATGACCACTCCACCCTGTCGAATGCTTTAACAGCATCTAGCGACAGGATGGAGCACTCACCCTCGCTTCCCATCTGGAGATTCAAGAAAACCCTTAACAGACTATCCTGGATCTGTCTCCCCGGGATGAAGCCTGTTTGATCACTATGAATCAGGGAGGCGACAACCCCCTTCAAACGGTTTGCCAAAACTTTAGCAAAAATTTTATAATCGGCGTTTAGAAGCGAGATGGGTCTATATGAGCCCACCTTGCTGTCACACTTCCCCTTCTTCAGAATTAGGACGATTGCCGCCTCCCTGAAAGACGGTGGGAGGGATCCACAGTGAATAGTTTCCCTGAGCACCTCCAACAACATAGGTAACAGGGTCCTAGTGTGATATTTATATATTTCAAAGGGGAGCCCGTCTTTTCCAGGAGATGAATTAAGTCTAATCATTGATATCACTGCCTGAAGTTCCGAGAGCTGGATCGGATGCCCCAGCTCATCGGAATCTAACATATCCAAACTAAGTAAGCTCAATGTATCTAAGTAATTGCAGAGGTCTTTATCATTATTGCTAGATTCTGAGGAATACAAGGCTGAAAAGGCCATCCGAAATTCCTCTCGGATCTGCTCATCATCTGTGGTAACTATACCCGTTTTCCTTTTAATCCTGCTGATTTTGATGGACTTTTTTCGGTTAGAGACTAAAGCGGAGAGAAATTTACTCAATCGACCTGATTCAAAGAATCGTTTCTGTCCTTGGAAAAATAACTTATTTTGAGTCTTATCTGTTAGCATTTGTTTATACTGTTCATTTAAATCCTTTAATTGGCTTCTAAGAGACTCCCTATTCTGCTTCTCTAGGACATTTTGTACCGCATTTATTTTATCCAACAATTCTTTCTCCTGTTGAAAAAAGATAGCCTGTTTCTTTTTAATTTTACTGTAATAAACCCCTCTCAAAAATGCTTTTACCGCATCCCAGACGTAGTGGATGTGTGTAGACCCTGAGTTCATTTGCCAGAGCTCAATCATTTTATCTATTCCTTCACACTCATTCACCACCTTTATCCAGTGAGGGTTCAAACGGAACGTACGGATACTATCCTGGGAGGTACCCCTGAAGGCTATAAGAATTGGTGAATGGTCCGACAATCCATGTACTTCATATTGCATTTTAACAATATAAATCAAGCATCTCATTGTTCGCTAGAGCTAAATCAATCCTGGATAAAGAACAATATGACCTGCTAAAGCATGAGAAGGATCTCTTCTGACCATACAGCTTACGCCACACATTAGATATAGATAGACATATTAGATTAAACTCCTGGCAGAAGTAGAAAAAAGATGAACAATTCTGGATGTACTTAGCAGAAGTTAAGATCCTGTCAATCTCCGGGACCATGACACAGTTATAATCTCCAACCGCTATCAACGGGAAACATCCCACACAAGAAATAAACATAAAAACCAAAATAAAAATAAAAATGAAAATAATTAAAAAAAAAAAAAAAAAATGGCTCCCCCAAGAAAAAGGTGCAAACTGTGAAAAAATATATTAAAAAAAAAAGTTTTTCAGCCAAGGAAAATAGTAGGAACAAAAGGGGCACCCGGGGGGGGGGGGAACTCACCCAAAAGAAAAAGCAAAACAAATTAAAAAAACTTGCGCAAGAAAATGTCGGAGAAAATGAGGAACAACAACAACAAAAAATATATAACTTAAGCGACCATACATTAACAGAGGCTGAAACGAATATTTTAAAAAAAGGACTAAAATTTGCCCCAACGGTAGGCATAAATAAATTTGATGCATACATTGGGGTGAAAAAATTCATGAGAAAATTAGCGCTGAAAAAATATTTCATGAAAAAAACTCTTTATAATAGTGGAACCAATAGTAATGTGAATAAAGAGCAATATATACATACGCAATTAAGAAATAAATCACAGTTTAAACCAATACATGAATACTCAACAGCAATGACAACATTTACTAATATGGTCACTAGAGATATCAGAAAAATTACCCCTATGAAAAATCTAAAATATGTGAGTAACATAACCAAAAAAGAAAAAGAAGCGATCGCAGTCATGCAAGAAAACAACAAAATTATCGTAAGACCCGCCGATAAAGGTGGGGGCATAGTCATTTTGAACGAAAAAGACTATGACAAAGAGGTAATAAAAATATTAAGCGATCATCAAACATATAAAACCCTAAAAGGGGACCCAACGGATATATACAAAAAACAATTGAGGATTTTAGTACAAAAGGGGAAACAAATAGGGATACTCACCAAACAGGAGGCAGAATTTATTGACATAAAACACCCTAAAATAGCCGTGTTTTATCAAAATCCAAAAATTCACAAAGACACTAAGAAACCCCCAGGGAGACCGATAGTGTCAGGCATAGGGTCACTAACTAGTGCCCTATCAAAATACATAGACAACTACCTACAACATTGCGCTCAACAACTGCCAGCATATTTAAAGGACACTACACATGTACTGCAATGTAATACAATACTAGAGGGAATCAAATGGCAAGACAACTACATATTGGGAACCCTAGATGTTAAGGCACTGCATACGATAATTGAGAACAAAAAGGGATGCGAGGCAGCAAAGTATTTTATGCAGAAACAAGGAACTCTCCCGGATACTCAAATAGATTTTATTGGGGAGTGCATCCTTTTTATTTTGGAAAAAAATTATTTTAAATACAAGAATTTTTTTTATTTACAAACGTAGGGCGTGGCCATGGGGACGAGGTTCGCACCGGGGTTCGCTAATCTATATGTTGGTCGGTGGGAAGAAGACAACATATTTTATGATGGCGGGCTCCGGGCGGGCCTCGTCCTATGGAAACGCTTCATTGATGACGTGATTTTTATATGGGAACATGGAGAAGATAGCCTCAAGGAATTTTTAACGGACATTAATAAAAATAAATTTTATTTGGAATTTACAGCAACATATAGTAAAAAAGGAAATAAACTTTTTAGACTTAACTATATACCCAGCAGGAAACAATATTCATACCAAAACATATATGAAACCCACAGATTCCAACAGCTTCATCTCTAGAACAAGCTGCCATCTCCCAGTTTAGCTAGACAATATACCCAAGAGCCAACTAATGAGAATCAGGAGAAACTGCACAAAACTGAACGACTATAAGATAGAAGCAGAAAAAATGGAGAAAAAATTTGTGTCTAAAGGATATAATCAGGAAAAGATTGCACATGAAAAAAGGGAAATAGCAGAAATAGAAAGGGAAAAAATATTGTTAAATCCAAAGAAAAAGAAAAATGATCCAGTGAATAATAAAAAAACAGAAAATACAGAAAATGATATCCCACCAATTATTATCCCATATAATGGACAAACAAATACATTTAGAAAAATAATTAAGAAATATTGGGAAATTCTGAAAGAGGACAAATTTATAGGGGAAAAAATACCACCAAGACCTAAATTCGTATATAAAAAAGCTGCAAATGTAAGTAACTTATTAGCACCGACCAATAGATGCGCAGGAATATATAATGGTAGGAAAGAAATAAAAGAAAAGGAGGGGAGTTTGAATATTCCAGCTGGTTTCTTCCCCTGCAAAACCTGCATAGCTTGTAAAAAAACTAACAATTTCAAACAAACGGTGATATATAACACAAATAACACATATGAATATAAAATTAAGCAGCATATAACATGCAATACAAAAGGCATCATATATGCTATAAAGTGCCCCTGTAGAAAATATTACATCGGCTGTACAAAAAGAACGCTGAAGGAGAGAATGTACGAACATATAAATAATATCAAAAAGAATGAAAAAGGACATCCGTTATCCAAACACTATCAAGAGAAACATGGAGGGTTTTTTAAAAATTCATTTTTCTTTGGCTTAGAAATCATATATAGAGACAAAAGAGGTGGTGATTACATCAAAAAAATGGCCTAGAATGAAACAAAATGGATTTTCAATATGGATACATTATATCCTAGAGGACCAAACACAGAGATTGAGCTATTTGGGTTTGAATGAAGAGTAATGCAGAGAAGATAGGCAAATAGGCAGACCAGGGGTTAAACCTAGACACCAGGGCAACCTATAAAGCATAGTGAGGCATCACAGGCGTGTAATCCCTGACGAAGAACGACGCTAATTGTTCGAAACGCGTTGGATTGAAGCTACAGGCGTTTTGCCTCTCCTCTAACCCCGTAGCTCCTCGGCAGTGACGTCACTCGCTCCTAGCCGGAGCGTGAGCACAGGGGATCGGAGTTCGTGCCACCGGCCAGGGCACACTCCAAAGTATAATAGGAACCCCCGCACATCTAGGGAACCACAGAACCGCTGGTACTGCAAGTAACATAAAGACTGGGAAGACAGAGAAGGTAGGCAATACTACCATTTGAGTGAAAACACTAGTACTAGATTTGTAGCATTAAGTGTGAACTCACAGTCTGAATAGTTACTAAATAGCGCGATATCGATCATTTTATATAGACTGATTCGCTATCAACGGGCACCTATCTTTTTCCGCTACAAACTCCATTAGTTTTATCAACACTTTACTGGAGAATGGGGGCAGGATATATACAAAGGCCAAAATAGACACCTTTCCGTTCCAAGTCGCGTGCAAAAAGACATATCTACCTTCTGTGTCCACCCTTACATCTAGTGGAACAAAGTCCACATGCCTGTGGATATACACACTTACCCCTCTGGAGTAGGAGGAAAAGCAAGAATGGTACTCCCATTTAGCCCACCTCCTACTCAAGAGGGGCCTGTTTTCTCTTGTTACATGTGACTCTAGATCGGCAACTATTGCAGGAAGGTGTCTACTTATAGCATCAAATATAGATGCCTGCTTTATTCTATCCCCCAACCCACGAACATTCCAAGTCAGTATTCTATGCCTCTGTGCCATATTCCATCATTTCGTCCCTCCCCTGGAGGTGGCGCGCTTGGCAGAGTTGCGGGGGGATACGTCGATATCAACCCAAACCCTCCCCCCCCTCTCTCTCCTACTTGGCCCGTGGAACCAAATATTCCACTAGCCTCTTCCACATCTCCCACTCCTCCCACCGCTCCTTCCCCCCCAATGAACATATTCAAAATTACAAAAAATAAACCTTTTCCTAAGAGGTCTTAGAACCGCCCCGCCTCAGATTCCCAACTAATCACACCAATTCAGCACTTCCGTTGGAGTCCCAAAAAAGTATGTGGAATTATCATGCACCACTCTTAACTGTGCGGGAAACATCATAGCGTATTTAACTTTCACTGCTGCTAGTCGGCTTTTGATTTCCTGAAATGCCATCCTCTTTTTTTGTGTTTCATAAGAGAAATCTGGGAAGATTTGTATCTGTCTACCCTCAAATTCTATTACCCCCACCTCTCTCTTACGGCGCAGTATCCAATCCCTATCGCTTGCACATAGCATTTTGGCCAAGAGTATTCGTGGCGGGGCCCCGGGGCTGTTTTTTTTAAAAGGGATTCTGTGGACACGTTCCATGCAAAAGGTCAGAGATTTCTCTTCTAACCCCAGATTCTGTATTAGCCAGTCTTGAATAAAATTCACTGGGTTGTTTTGTTCCACGCCCTCCAAAAAACCCACAAATCTTAAGTTATATCTTCGTGAGCGATCCTCAAGATAAGTGAGTTTGCCCCGCGCTCCTAGATTTGATAGGGGAGGTTCTAAGGAATCTATCTAACTTTCCCTGAGGGCTATTACTCCCTCCCCCCACCCGATTTGGGCTAGAGCCCCCGGACTTCTGATTTTTAGGGGGCATTGCAACCTGGTCCCACTTCCTAAGGGGGAGACCAGAGGAAAAAATTAAAATAAATAAATAAAAATTCCTTTTTTTTTTACTGTCTAATGACCGCCCCATTGTCTGGTTGTCAGGGGCCTAAATTTCACGTACTTGCTTGCTGTCTTGGTGGGAGACATTTAACACTTTTTACTGTCTAATGACCGCCCCATTGTCTGGGTGTCAGGGGCCTATATGTCGTTTAATCACTTGTTGTCTTGGTGGGAGATATTAAACTCTTTTTACTGTCTAATGACCGCCCCATTGTCTGGGTGTCAGTGGCCTATATTTTGTTTAATTGCTTGCTGTCTGGGTGAGAGACATTAAACTCTTTTTACTGTCAAATTGTTTCTCCTCTGTCTGGGTGTCAGGGGCCTACATAAATGATAATGGCCTGTTCCATTGCAGGTTGACCTGAGGCCTGTGTTGCTGTTACGGGACCGCTCTCCTCTTTGCGGGTGCCATGGCCCCGAGTCTGTGAATGAGGCCTGTGGCACTGCAGGCAGACATGAATCCTTTTTGGCTGTGATGAGAACTTCAACTCCAATAGCATTCCCACCTGATGCCACCCCAACTTCCTATTCCTCCTCCGCCTCCTCCTCCAAGTTGCCAATTGATATTGGTTAATTTTTATTCATTTTATTTTAAGTCATTTCCCTATCCTTTGTTTGTAGAGGATTTACCTACATTTTGGTGCCTTTTGCAGCCCTCTAGCCCTTTCCTGGGCTATTTTACAGCCTTTTTAGTGCCCAAAAGTTCGGGTCCCCATTGACTTCAATGGGATTTGGGTTCGGGGTGAAGTTCGGGTCGTGTTCGGATCCCGAACCCGAACATTTTCGGGTAGTTCGGCCGAACTTCTCGAACCCGAACATCAAGGTGTTTGCTCAACTCTAGTGGTGAGGTTGCTAGTGTTCACAACCCCTACTCATTTTTCCTCCAGTGTACTGTCTTCCCCCATTATGTTCCCAGGTTTGAATTTTTATTGTTATGGTTTGAGTTACAGTTAATGAATAGGATGTAAGATATGTTATGGTTATTTGTTTATTTATGAGTTCTTATTTTTTTATAGCAGAGTTACAATTTCTAATTACAATTCTTTTATCATCCCCACTTTCCTCAAAAAAGCCCCAGACTGCGGAACACCTACCCCTTGGCAAGGGAGATTACCGAACGGGGGAACAGTTATAAGTGTGGCCCGCCTTCTCCCTTTTGCCACCCCACAGCCTCTTCCAGCCTGTTGCGGTGCTATGGATCCCTCCCACTTTGTCCTGCTGTCCTCGCTTGGCTTGCCACCTTTCCAGGTTGGGTCAGTGATGTTATCGTCCCCCATCTCCTCTTCCACTTCCTCACTCTGGTCATCCTCCTGACTTGTGTTGACCTAACAAGACCCTCACTCATTGCCAACTGTGTCTTATCCACATCATCCACCTCGTGAAACACTAATTGCCATTCCCCACCGACATCTTCTTCTGACTGTGGATGCTGAAGAGTTGGGCAGGGTCAGCTCACCTTCAAGCCCTCACCTACAATCTTTTACAGGCATTAAAAAAATATTGTTAAAATTTCAATAACATTATTTTGTAGGCGATGCTGACCGCCATTCCCTGCGCTAACTCTGCAATGTAACATTACCGCAATCAAAAAATATTGTTCACATTTCTATAATATTTTATTGTGGCCAGTGTTTTTGATAATATCTCTACAATATCCTTGCAATGGCAGCCAGGGGTGACTTAACTCCTTAGTGCAGAGAAATCTCGTTGGTTATCGGAATGAACCACACAAATCATCTCGATCCACCTGCTCACAATGACCATGCTAGAACACCCACAGAATCGATAAAGAGGTATCAATCTGTCAATCCTTTCAGTGTCCGGGCTTGGTGAGGTTTCCCATGTGGAATCAAATTTAGACGCAGGCTTCACTACCGTTGGTGCCCTTCCGTCAATTAGTTTAAGTTTCAGCTTTGTAACCATACTCCCCTCGGAATCAAAAGACTTTGGTTTCCAGGAAAATGCTTGGCGCGTAATGGGAAAAATGCAGCCGGATCGTGTGTTGGATCGTTTACAAACCAGGCTACAAATTTCATACTAGATTAATGAAAACTTTCTTGGCAAGTGCTTTCAGTGTGGTTCTTCTTCTATTTGTCAGTAAGTAAAAGTTTTGTACAACTGGGACAACATGGTTCCCAGCAGCGACTTGGGAGTGCAAGATGCATTCAGACATTGTCCCCATGCTGTTCCATTTCGGTGGTGTTTCTGTCACTTTCTGACCTTTTCAAATGGACCAGGCACCCTCCCCTCTTTGGTGCTCGCTCATCACTTAAGGTTATACCAGCATGGTCCATATCACTACATACAAGAAAATGTCTAATGTATACCAGCCATAAATATATAGTTATATACAGGAGATAGCCAGGTTATACCAGCATGGTCCATAAAAATAGATGTTATGTAAAAAGGCTGAGATGTACCTTTTCTTCAGAATGTTATTCAGATACAAATAATCTAAACTGAGCAGTTGAGTCGTCTATTGCACTCAGATACAAAGAATGCCTTGCACCTCATGCTTTGCTGCTTGGATGGAAAGTTGACTACCTGAGATATCTAGTAGGAGAGGAGACTCAAGCGTTGGGCTCGGGCACACAGGGTTCTCATCCGAACACCGTCTAGTGCCGAGGATAGCAGTGCTCCAGCTTAACCCGTGTTTGGCCAAGCATGCTCTCTTAACACTACTCAACACTAGTTATGACTCTCCATGATGGTGATGCTAGGGCATTGAGATTTCAGGGTATTGAAAAGATCCGTCCGTCTCCCTGAGAAGGCTGTTTTGATAAATTCCTCCTTCAGAAGGAAGCACAGTGGGTCGTTCGTTTGCACACCACACAACCACTGGGGTTAAATGAACAGATTTGCTTTGCGTGCTTCATTTAGGTACCCCCATATTTGGCCATTTATTGTATGTTGCATAATTTTTGAGCAACCATTTTCATTATCCCTTGTCACCCTCCTGTCCCATCATTTAATCTGGGTGCATCTGCCCATGCTTTATTTTAGCTGGGCGTCATATTTACATATTTTGTGTATTAATCATTGGTTGATGTGCTTCCCTGGTTTCCTTTTTTTTATTCTCCCCACCCCGGCTGTCTCCCACATTCCTGGGTCTCTACCTTTGCTGCTTCAATATTCCCACATATACTCAGGCACTTGTCCTGCTCGGGAGAGCTCATCTCGCTGGGCACTGACTGGGGAAGCGGAGCCTAAGGAGACTTTTTGTGCTTTTCGTGCTCCTACTCTTCGGCTGGCTAGAGCTGCGCCTCCCTACCCTACACCAGGGGAAAACCGTTGGTGACTCAGAGGTCGTTATCAGTATAGTTAGGCCTGTTTGCTGGGTGTTACCTTTCTTTAACTTAATATACCTATAAAGATTTATTATTTTTCATTTTAGCATCTACAGGCAGTGATAGGGGAAGCTATTGCCACATAAAATGACACATGTCAGATTAAAATGGCCTGGGCAGGATGGTGAAAACTGGCTCAGTACCAAAGGGGTCAAATAGCATTTGTCTTCATTATCAACCCTATTAAACCAGGCATACAGCCTGCCTGGTAGGGTAAATTATGCTGGTAAAAACAATACTCTGCTTATAATTCTCCAAGACCCCAATACTGAGAAAACAACAGTTTATTTTTATGCAAATTACCTAAGAGGATTACCAAGCGACTGGCTAGAGCTCTCAGAGTACCAATTTATTAGACCCCTCTAGATTTCATCCTTCCCCCTTTCCCTTAGATTGACAGTGCTAGTTCAGTGCTTGATGCTCTCCAAGCACCGACCTGCATTCTTTTGCCTGCTCTGTATCTCCTGATCTTGGCGCCTGTTCAGTATTTCTCCTGCTGTGCTCCAAGCAGCACAGATTAAAACTGAGCAAGCGTGAGACCTGTCATCTTGTGCCTGCACTGTGCTTCCAGAAACCTTAAGATACAGCCTAGGCAAGAGATGACAGGTCTCCTCGGTGTTTGTTCAGTTATAATCTGTTCTGCTTGGAGCTCTGCAGAAGAAGTACTGAATAGGCATCAAGACCAGAAGATACAGCCCAAACTGGAGAATACAGGTCTCAGCGCTAGGAGAACAGCAGGCCTTAGGAGAATAGCCCTGTCAATCCACAGTGAGGTGGAAAGCTGAAGGTTGTGACAAACTGGTGCTCCGAGGGTCTAGGCAGTCCCTCGGTACTCCAGTTAGGTCATTTGCAAATAAATAAAAATGCATTATTCACAGCAATGGAGTCGCGGATAGTCATATTAAGGGTATTGTTTGTTTCAGCATGACCAACCCTACCAAGCTCTATACTTGGTTTAATAGGGTTGATCATGCTGACAGATGCTATTTAAATCTGAGCACAACATACTGTATTAATAGATAACATTATTGTTACTTTTTTGGAGCTAATTTTCCACTTTTCAAATGGAGTGAACAGATTTGACTATATGATTCAGTAAGATAGATTTCTGCTAGCAGCCGACTCTATTAAATCTCTACAAATTAATTTTCAAAAAAAAACCTGTAATTTTAATTTAATGGGAGTTTTATGTTAATTATTGACCAACTGTAAAACAGAAATCCCATAATATGAAAATTGAACACATATTCAAGAAGAAAATCTAGTTTCTATGGAGTGAACCTGAAATGACTTGAAGTAACCACTTTTCCAGTATTACAAATATTAATATAGTCCAGAACATACAGTGCTCTGCATTTGGTGAAAACATTGAGAAAAATAAAATGCTAAATCTTAAAAGTAATTTGAATAATGTTTAAAAAGTACTTTATCTGAAAGTTAAATAATGTTTAAAAATATGTTTCATATTATATTGTGAGAAGTTAATTATATTATAATACAGTAAAGGACCACATGACATGTATGTTAATGAGAAATAGCCCCATGTGTTGTGGTATTCTAATGCATACAAGGAGAAGATATGTATTAGACTTTATTCATGCACATTGACTATATTCATGGATTTCTTCTTACCTTACAAAATGGAAATAAAAGAGATTACAGGAGCCGAATGGGGAAATTAATAGAGAGGTTATGAATCGGATGCCAAATGTAATGGCATAATGAGAAAATGGCTTCGGAATATGGATGAAGCTAATGTCACTAGTGGGTGGAGGTCAGAAAACTGGGCAAAGCTTCCATTTATAGGAAGAATTAATCTATGAATCATGTAATTCCTGAAGATGAGTTGAACGATTTATCTAAAGCAGTTGTCCTGGATTTAAGAACATATGACAAAGAGCAGAACCCCCCTCCTTTCTAGCATTGGTTGTCCTTGCTGGTCTCTTGTAAATCTAAGTGGTTCAGTCTTTGGGTAACGCTCTTTGTTGGTGTTAAATGTGACTCTCTCAAGGATGGAGGAACAGAACAGGTGGATACAGATGTAATAAGTACAGTGGCTTTTTTCTGAACTGACATAGCAACAAACTTTATGGTTAAAGGATATTCAGAAGAGGCATTAAGTTTGATAGTTAAAATCTCCCACGAGGCAATGAGCATACGGTTACTCTAGTCTTTTGATAAGAACACATACTTAGTCAGTTTAGGAAGGTATACTGTTTCTTTAAAAGGCAACAAGGTTAGTCTATCTGCAGATGCTGCACCCAACTTTTGGGGGACCACACTCTAGGAGGCCCCCTATGGCTAAGAGCAATGAGGCCGTGCAATTTGACTCTCTCCTCACAGTGCACTGATGCATACTCTATATAGGTGTCTATTAAGCCAAGGCATCTTTCCGCTCTACACTCAGGCTTTACTTTACTTCTGACCTGTATTCTACACAGGTCATCTGCTGCTATGTATATGATACTGGGGATAGGAAGTATAGGGCAGCTACCCCCGCTCCCGGCTTACCTCTCCATCTCATTCTTGACAGGTGATGCGCAAATTTGTGAGCTAGGTCTAACCCACCAGTAGCAGTGTCTACCAGTACTCTCATTATGCTACCTTCCTGCATCTGACCACAATATTCTGGCCACCTCAATTTATGCACTAACAAGGCAATACTCAATGAATACAATACATTTTTCAACACAAATAGTGCAGTTCACATAACATCAGACTGCTGCATCCTTTGACATCCTGTCTAACAGTAACTGTCACATACTTCCTATGATGTCACCAATACAGTATACAACTATGCTCGGTGTCTTACATCAGCATAAGGCACATGTAAGCCCAACACAAATCACTTAATTGCAGATATAAGGAAGTAACATGACATAGCAGTTATCATACATTAGGCACAAACTGGAATATAAAGACTTCAGTTACATAACAGTTTAACGGTTAACATTGGGTTAATAGTTGTAGGAGGGGCAAGGGAAGTTCTAACCTTATTACAAGAAGTTCCACATGATTGCTGAAACCCATTATTGGTCATATTCCATGAAAGACAACGTCATCACTGAAACCAGTGGCTGGCTGTAGTGGTCACATGCATGTGCAGCACATGATAACACTGAAGAGAAATAACCAAAGCCTGCTGGGACCACCCTTACAGTGGTACTGGAGTGGTGGGGATTAAATATAGTTTTTTTTGTTAGCTTTTCTGCATTCTGCCTTTTATTTTTAAATCTCAGACAACTCCTTTTAGTTGTAAACCTAGACTATGGTTTCCAATAAAGATTCATATTGCTGACTAACTGCAAGTCAGACTCCAATGATGAGACATAGCCCCATTACAAGTTTATTGGGATCATTCAGGTCAGTCCCACAGGCTTTTTCAGCAGAGAATTATCCTGCACATTCCATGGATTAAGTGCTGAAAACAGCTTAAGTCTAAGAGCTTAGTTTCTTTCAAAAAGCTTTGTCATCTCCCAAGCGTCCCATAAAACAAAAAGTGCATTGCACACTAGCAATATTTCTAAAAACAATGTTGTCATATGAGGAAAGGCATAGATATGCTACATACAGTATCTATTTTCCATTGTGTGTTATATTTTCCCATACACACTAACACCTAATGTATGTCAATTAAAAAAAGACAATGTCTGAACAATGAATGACATTCTTAACTGCAAATACAGTATACAGCACATCTACTGTAGAGATGAGTGCTGCCATACCAAAATTAGGTCTCTTCCTCCCATTCACTCAGAAAGAAACACAAGAAATTTAGCTTTGAGTGAATCCAAACTTTTTGATAATTTCAGAAAGAATCCTGAACGGGTAGAATCAATTCACTAATCCTTAGGTTGGAATGTAGCCTTTGGGATTTGAGTCTGTGCTTCCACAAAGCAACTATTATGTGTCTGCCACGTATGGCCAACATTTCAACCACATATGAAGTTGGGGGTTAATTGAGCTATTACCTTCAAGATTGTGAACCCATTGTTGTCTATGGGTGGGCAGGGTTTCAGCCAACTTATGGTAACCCAGCCTTAGACCCCTAGTCCCCATAAGGATGTATGTTAACTATGTTGTTTGAAAAGATAAGTGAAATAAGAGTCTGCCATACTTGTCTTCTGGAGGAACTAAGGATCCAAAGGAAATTTTTTAATTAAACCAGTTTTAGATCTGTGAAAGATTTTAGAAGACAGTTAATTCTGTTCCCATATATATTATCCAGTCATCAGCAAAATTATAATCTATAAGGCCAATTTAGTGTATTTCTGAAACATAATACGGACACTAGCAGAAAACATTATTGCTTGTGATTAAGTCATTTTTAGCATGGTTTCACTTGCATGACTTCAATAAGATTACCTCATAATGCCGTGTTCATATTTGTTATTTTCTAAAATTTTCCTACTACTCAAACAGTCAGATGTAGCCAACCTTATGAATATTCTTCATTATTTAATTTATTTCATCTTATGCGAAAAATCGGCAATGTAATATGCGTGTTAAAGCTTTCCTGATGCACCCCTACAGTAGAAACTCCTTATGGAATAAGGTGGCAGTTTTGTTTGTATTATTTTAGGATAAATAAGATTTTTGGTTGCTCTATATTACACTTTTTTGATGCAAGTTAACAAAAAATAGAAATTAAGAAATTTCATCTTTATTTGCCAATAACTCTTGTTGAACACCTAAAGGGTTAACAAAGTTTGTAAAAACGGTTTTGAATACCATGAGGGGTGTAGTTTCTTAGATGGAGTCACTTTTATGGAGTTTCTACTCTAGGGGAACATCAGGGGGGCTTCAAATGGGACATGGTTTCAAAAATCCAGTCCAGCAAAATCCGCCTTCCAAAAACCATATGGCGTTCCCTTCATTCTGCGCTCTGCCGTTTGGCCACACAGCATTTTACGGCCACATATGGGGTGTTTCTTCAAACTACAGAATCAGGGAAATAAATATTGAGTTTTGTTTGGCTGTTAACCCTTGCTTTGTTACTGGAAAAAATGGATTAAAATGGAAAATGTTCTAAACTTCTAAGCCTTGTAACGTCCCCAAAAAATGAAATAGCATTCCTAAAATGATCGGTACATGAAGTAGACATATGAGGAATGTAAATCAATAAATTTTTTGGCGGTATTAATATGTTTTATAGAAGTAGAGAAATTGAAACTTGGGAAATTGCAAATTTTTCCAAATTTAGCATTTTTGTTATAAATAAAAATGAAATTTTTTTACTCCATTTTAACACCATCATGAAAAACAATATGTGATGAAAAAATAATCTCAGAATGGCCTGGATAAGTAAAAGCGTCTAAAAGTTATCACCACATAAATTGACACTGGTCAGATTTGCAAAAAATGGCCGGGTCCTTAGGGTGAAATAGGGCTGGGTCCTTAATGGGTTAATAATATATATCACACTATATTCTACATATTCTAGCAAGCCAACCCAATAGGAAAGTTGCCTATAACCCGCCCTTATTCGATTAACGCGCACATTACAGTGCCGATTTTTCGCAATCAAGAGAATAATCTCGAATACGAATATTTGCGAATTTATGATGAATATTCTACCACATATTTGCAAAATATTGCAAATTCGAATATTGCCCCTGCCGCTCATCACTAATCTTGACTGGCTTAATGCATTAACATAACTAAACTGCATTACAATAATGCAAACTTCTTTTAAGTGACCATCCTGACTTGCCTGGAGTCAAGATAACACTGACTACTTTTTTGTAAATAAAATATATCTGAAAATTTAAAATGTTTAAGCATAAGCCATTAACTCCAAATGAGTGTACTGCTAACACAATGCAATTTATCTTGATACATGGTAAACATGCCAGCGTGGCACATTGAATTAAGGACTGAACTTAACCGTATAATTAACTCATATTAAATGATGATTTATTATGATCCGAAACTTCATTGAAAATAGAACAAGTGTCACTGAATAAATCTCTGAATATTACAAATGCTAAAACATGGCTGCACAATTGGGATGTTATTTTGGCATACTTTGCTGGGTAACCAAATACACATACACGTCTCACTAGATCAGATACATAAAAAATATCTGTTTGTTATGATCAGTGTTTAAAACAGGGTATATAGAAATGTATGGACTCCACTTCAAAGATTAAACTGGGGACCTTCTGGGGATGGTAAAACCGTCACACCTTTGACCCCATCCATTTGAGACAGGTGTTTGTTTGCTTCCCTATTTCCTTTCCATAATACCTGAGTAATTTTTCATACTCTTATCTGCCTACTACATGTATATTGTAGGTCTAAAGATGTTAAAATCCATAGAGAGGTTCTCAAAAGCCAAGCTGTCACCACCAGCAAATCCACTGTTAAACCAAGCACAACGTTGAATGTATTGATGCCTTTCACTTAGCAAGCCTTGCAGCTCACATTAGTATGGTGCCGTAATAGGATGCCCATAGAGGTGCATTCATTTTGTAATATTCCTCTGCATGCCATAATTCATATAGCAGCAAATGGAAGTTTCTCTGTCATATTACATACAAATTTCAAATAAAAAAATTGGTGACATTGGCCATGATTTATCATTAGTGTTGAGCGAACAGTTCGAGCATAGTTTGGGTTCGTACCGAATTTTGTGGTGTTCGGTACACAGAACCGAACCCGAACATTTTCAAAAAAGGACACACAGCAGTCAATCAGCTAGCGTTTTAATTCTTGCCCTAAGAGCCCATCACAACCATGCCTACTAATGGCATGGCTGTGATTGGCCAAGTGCAGCATGTGACCCAGCCTCTATTTAAGCTGGAGTCACGTAGCGCCGCACGTCACACTGATTAGTGTTGGGAGAGGACGCAGCTTCTGTGAGGGCGAGATTAGGCAGGGAAAAGTCAGCAACAGCACCTAATAAACTAATCGATCTACAGCTGTGCATGATTGAACTTATGCTACTTACTAGCTCAATGGTTTTTGGGCTGCACAGAGCGTTTTTCTGTCACTTAGTTTCTGGGGTGATCTGTGGCCATTTTGTGACTTGTGGTGCACCAGAACACGCTGCCACCAAGTCCATCAATCCATCAATACTAGTTTGTTTTTTTTTGCTATATCCTACATCAAGGGCTTGGCTGTGCTAATTGTCACCCCTAGAAACTCAGGATAGCAATTTCTATATTTTATTAAGGGGTTAAATACAATTGCCCAAATACCAATCCCCTAAATCTGGTGTTCCAGCTTTGGCTAGCCAAGTATAATACTGTCTGCTGTCTGGCAAAGGATAGATTATTTTCTGTGGTGAAATTCAATTGCCAAAATAGCAATACCATAAATCAGTGGTTTCAGCTGTGGCTGGCCAAGTTTCATAGTGTCCTGCAAATTATATATTTTGTTCTGGGGTGAAATTCAATTGCAAAAATAGCAATACCATAAATCAGTGGTTTCAGCTGTAGCTGGCCAAGTTTCATAGTGTCCGCAAAAACATATATTTTGTTCTTGGGTGAAATTCAATTGCCAAAATATCAATACCATAAATCTGGTGTCACAGCTGTGGATGGCAAAGTATAATAGTGTTTGCCAAAACATATATTTTGTTCTGGGGTGAAATTCAATTGCCAAAATAGCAATACCATAAATCAGTGGTTTCAGCTGTGGCTGGCCAAGTTTAACAGTGTTCGCAAAAACATATATTTTGTTCTGGGGTGAAATTCAATTGCCAAAATAGCAATACCATAAATCTGGTGTCACAGCTGTGGATTGCAAAGTATAATAGTGTCTGCCAAAACATATATTTTGTTCTGGGGTGAAATTCAATTGCCAAAAGAGCAATACCATAAATCAGTGGTTTCAGCTGTGGCTGGCCAAGTTTTATAGTGTCCTGCAAATTATATATTTTGTTCTGGGGTGAAATTCAATTGCCAAAATAGCAATACCCTGAATCTGAGGTTCCAGCTGTTGCAGGCCTAGTTTAAATCTGTCTGTAACAGGGTATATTTTGTTCTGGGGTGAAATTCAATTGCCAAAATAGCAATACCATAAATCAGTGGTTTCAGCTGTGGCTGGCAAAGTATAATAGTGTCTGCCAAAACATATATTTTGTTCTGGGGTAAAATTCAATTGCCAAAATAGCAATACCCTGAATCTGGTGTCCCAGCTGTGGCAGGCCAAGTGTTAATCTGTCCGTAAAAGGGTATATTTTGTTCTGGGGTGAATTTCAATTGCCAAAATACCAATACCATAAATCATTGTTTTTAGCTGTGAATGGCAAAGTATAATAGTGTCTGCCAAAACGTATATTTTGTTCTGTGGTGAAATTCAATTGCCAAAATAGCAATACCATAAATCAGTGGTTTCAGCTGTGGCTGGCAAAGTTTCAAAGTGTCCGTAAAAACATATATTTTGTTCTGAGGTGAAATTCAATTGTCAAAATAGCAATACCATAAATTAGTGGTTTCAGCTGTGGCTGGCCAAGTTTGATAGTGTCCCCAAAAACATATATTTTGTTGTGGGGTGAAATTCAATTGCCAAAATAGCAATACCCTGAATCTGGTGTTCCAGCTGTTGCAGGCCAAGTGTTAATCTGTCCGTAAAAGGGTATATTTTGTTCTGGGGTGAAATTCAATTGCCAAAATAGCAATACCATAAATCAGTGGTTTCAGCTCTTGCTGGCTAAGTTTCATAGTGTCCTGCAAAGGATATATTTTGTTCTGGGGTGAAATTCAATTGCCAAAGTAGCAATACCCTGAATTTGGTGTTTGAGCTGTTGCTGGCCAATTGTAAATCTGTCCATAAAAGGATACCTTTCATCCAGGGCCTAAATACCAGCCCTAAAAGAGATAATCCCCTAAATCAGTGGTTACTGCTGTGCCTGGATTAGTGTAATACGCTACATAAATAAATAGGCAGATAGTGTTAGGTGCCTGTAAAAAAAAAGACCTGAATTTGAAATCAATACATGGGGCCAAATATTTTTTTTCTTATTGTGGTACCTGGTGAACGGTAACAATGAGGAAAACATCTAGTAAGGGACGCGTACGCGGTCGTGTTGGTGGTGTTAGTGTACCCTCTGGTGCTGGGAGAGGACGTGGCCATTCTGCCACAGCCACACGTCCTAGTGAGCCAACTACCTCAGGTTCCAGTACCCGTCAGAATTTACAGCGATATTTGGTGGGGCCCAATGCCGTTCTAAGGATGGTAAGGCCTGAGCAGGTACAGGCGCTAGTCAATTGGGTGGCCGACAGTGGATCCAGCACGTTCACAACATTATCTCCCACCCAGTCTTCTGCAGAAAGCGCACAGGTGGCACCTGAAAACCAAGCCCATCAGTCTGTCACATCACCCCCATGCATATCAGGGAAACTGTCTGAGCCTCAAGTTATGCAGCAGTCTCTTATGCTGATTGAAGACTCTGCTGGCAGGGTTTCCCAAGGGAATCCACCTAGCCCTTCCCCAGTGGTGGAAGACATAGAATGCACTGATGCACAACCACTGATGTTTCCTGATGATGAGGACATGGGAATACCACCTCATTGGAGTCCGCACGTCTCTGATGATGACGAAACACAGGTGCCAACTGCTGTGTCTTTCTGCAGTGTGCAGATCGAACAGGAGGTCAGGGAGGAAGACTGTGTGGAAGACGATGCAGGGGACGACATTTATAACTGCCTTCTCCTCAAACATGTATTCTTGTACTCCGTGGCACTTCTTTATTGAATCCTCATTTTTTTAACTTTACCATGATCTTGCGGTGCAACCCAAAGTTGAATGAACCTCTCCTCTGTCTGGGTGCTGGGGCCGAAATAACTGAAAGTGGCCTTCTCCAGTGGTGGGTGATATGACGCATGATTCCTTGCTGTGGGACCTCTCTCCTCTGTCTGGGTGCTGGGCCGAAATAACTGAAAGTGGCCTTCTCCAGTGGTGGGTGATATGACTCATGATTCCTTGCAGTGGGACCTGTATCCTCGATCTGGGTGCTGGGCCGAAATAACTGAAAGTGGCCTTCTCTAGTGGTGGGTGATATGACGCATGATTCCTTGCTGTGGGACCTCTCTCCAATTGATATTAGTTAATTTTTATTTATTTTATTTTACTTTAATTCATTTCCCTATCCACATTTGTTTGCAGGGGATTTACCTACATTTTGCTGCCTTTTGCAGCCCTCTAGCCCTTACCTGGACTATTTTACAGTCTTTTTAGTGCCTAAAAGTTCGGGTCCCCATTGACTTCAATGGGGTTCGGGATAAAGTTCGGGTCGAGTTCGGATCTCGAACCCAAACATTTTCGGGAAGTTCAGCCGAACTTCCCGAACTTCCAGGTGTTCGCTCATCTCTATTTATCATACCTTCACTCCAGAATTCTGGCATCAAAAAGTCCCAAAATAGAGCATTTGCGACTTTTCACACTCATTTGCGCATAAATTTGCGACTTTTTTACATATGTACACCACTCACTCCAGTTTTGTAAAAATGGGTGTGGTTAGCCATGTTAATGAGGATGACCCTCTCAGCACATGTATATACACCTTGAGTGTAATATACCCTTTTAAAGACAGATTAACACTTGGCCTGCAACAGCTGGAACAACAGATTCAGGGTATTGCTATATTGGCAAGAAAATTTTACACCAGAACAAAATATATGTTTTGGCGGACACTATTATATTTTTCCAGTCAGTGCTGGGACACCAGATTCAGGGTATTGCTATTTTGGCAATTGAATTTCACCCCAGAATAAAATATATGTTTTGGCGGACACTATTATACTTTGCCAGCCAGTGCTGGGACACCAAATTCAGGGTATTGCTATTTTGGCAATTGAATTTCACCCCAAAACAAAATATATCCTTTTACAGACAGATTAACACTTGGCCTGCAACAGCTAGGACACCAGATTCAGGGTATTGCTATTTTGGCAATTGAATTTCACCCCAGAACGAAATATATGTTTTGGCAGACACTATTATACTTTGCCAGCCAGTGCTGGGACACCAGATTCAGGGTATTGCTATTTTGGCAATTGAATTTAACCTCAGAACAAAATATATGTTTTGGAAGACACTATTATACTTTGCCAGACAGTGCTGGGACACCAGATTCAGGGTATTGCGATTTTGGCAATTGAATTTCACCCCAGAACAAAATATATGTTTTGGCGGACACTATTATACTTTGCCAGCCAGTGCTGGGACACCAAATTCAGGATATTGCTATATTGGCAATTGAATTTCACAACAGAACAAAATATACCCTTTTATGGACAGATTAACACTTGGCCTGCAACAGCTGGAACACCAGATTCAGGGTATTGCTATAATGGCAATTGAATTTCACCCCAGAACAAAATATACCCTTTTACGGACAGATTAACACTTGGTCTGCAACAGCTGGGACACCAGATTCAGAATATTGCTATTTTGGCAATTGAATTTCACGCCAGAACAAAATATATGTTTTGGCAGACACTATTATACTTTGCCAACCAGTGCTGGGACACCTGATTCAGGGTATTGCTATTTTGCAAACTGAATTTCGCCCCAGAACAAAATATACCCTTTACGGACAGATTAACACTTGGCCTGCAACAGCTGGGACACCAGATTCAGGGTTATTTCTATTTTGGCAATTGAATTTCACCCCAGAACAAAATATACCCTTTTACGGACAGATTAACACTTGGCCTGCAACAGCTGGGACACCAGATTTGGGTATTGCTATTTTGGCAATTGAATTTCACGCAAGAACAAAGTATATGTTTTGGCAGACACTATTATTCTTTGCCAGCCAGTGCTGGGACACCTGATTCAGGGTATTGCTATTTTGGCAACTGAATTTCACCCCAGAACGAAATCTACCCATTTACGAACATATTAACACTTGGCCTGCAACAGCTGGATCTCCAGATTCAGGGTATTGTTATATTGGCAATTGAATTTCACCCCAGAACAAAATATACACTTTTAAGGACAGATTAACACTTGGCCTGCAACAGCTGGGACACCAGATTCAGGGTATTGCTATTTTGGCTATTGAATTTCACCCCAGAAGAAAATACACCCTTTTACAGACAGATTAACACTTGGCCTGCAACAGCTGGAACAGTAGATTCAGGGTATTGCTATTTTGGCAATTGAATTTCACCCCAGAACAAAATATACCCTTTTACGGACAGATTAACACTTGGCCTGCAACAGCTTGGACACCAGATTCAGGGTATTGCTATTTTGGCAATTGAATTTCACCCCAGAACAAAATATATGTTTTGGCGGACACTACTATACTTTGCCAGCCAGTGCTGTGACACCAGATTCAGGGTATTGCTATTTTGGCAATTGAGTTTCACCCCAGAACAAAATATATTTTTTGGCAGAAGCTATTATACTTTGCCAGCCAGTGCTGGGACACCTGATTCAGGGTATTGCTATTTTATCTATTGAATTTCACTCTAGAACAAAATATACCCTTTTACGGACAGATTAACACTTGGCCTGCAACAGCTGGAACACCAAATTCAGGGTATTGCTATATTGGCAATTTAATTTCACCCCAGAACAAAATATACCCTTTTACGGACAGATTAACACTTGGCCTGCAACAGCTGGGACACCAGATTCAGGGTATTGCAATTTTGGCAATTTAATTTCACCCCAGAACAAAATATATGTTTTGGCAGACAATATTATACTTTGCCAGCCAGTGCTGGGACACCAGATTCATGGTATTGCATATTTGGCTATTGAATTTCACCACAGAAAATAATCTATCCTTTGCCAGACAGCAGACAGTATTACACTTGGCTAGCCAAAGCTGGAACACCAGATTTAAGGGAATGGTGTTTTGGCAATTGTATTCAACCCCTTAATAAAATATAGAAATTGCTAGCCTGAATTGCTATCCTGAGTTTCTAGGGGTGACAATAAGCACAGCCAATCCCCTGATGTAGGATATAGCAAAAAAAAAAAAATAGTATTGATGGATTGATGGACTTGGTGGCAGCTTGTTCTGGTGCACCACATGTCACAAAATGGCCGCCGATCACCCCAGAAAAAAGTGACAGAAAAACGCTCTGTGCAGCCTAAAAACCAGTGAGCAATTAACTAGCAGAAGTTGAATCATTCACAGCTGTAGATCGATCAGTTCATTAGGTGCTGTTGCTGACTTTTCCCTGCCTAATCTCGCCCTCACAGAACCTGCGTCCTCTCCTTACACTAATCAGAGCAGTGTGACGTGCGGTGCTACGTGACTCCAGCTTAAATAGAGGCTGGGTCACATGCTGCACTTGGCCAATCACAGCCATGCTATTAGTAGGCATGGCTGTGATGGCTTCTTAGGGCAAGAAGTAAAACACTTGCTGATTGGCTGCTGTGCAGCCCTTCAGAAAGCAGGAAGAAATCGCTGAACAACGGACCCGAACCCGAACTTTTTTGAAAATGTTCGGGTCCGGGTCCGTGTCCCGAACACCCCAAAATTCGGTACGAACCCGAACTATGCTCGAACTGTTCGCTCAACACTAGTACAGATCACTTTACTGCAATAATCTGCTTATCATTACAAGCAAATTTAGAATGGCATATACCACCTCTAGAACTCTCCCATTGAAGTCAATAGGGGGTCCCTACTTTTCCATTGTATATATGGCCCATGTGGATGCCATGAAGCAAATCTTTAAATGCTTTTGAAATGCTGTTATTAAGAACACCTCAGGCAAGATGGCAGCCCCTATAATCATGTTTAGGAAATATGATACAAAAATCTGTAATCAGAAAATAAAAACAGATTAGAAATAAATATGTGTTGCTATCTGGTTTTAGCTAGTAGAAAAAAAAAAAAATTGGTGACACATTGCCTTTAATTTAATCCTTGAAGAAAGAATTTTAGTTTTGTCAATGTCAAAACAGTTAAAAAAAATAACAATCTAAATTCAGCAATTTAAACCATCTAAACTAGACTATAAGCACTGAAATATCTTCCACAAATCAGTATACTTTAGCGGGGTGTTTTTCTTCTTAAAATAGCAAAATAAGTTTTAGTCTACATGCACACAAACATATTTTGTTTCTGTGTCCGTTCCGTTTCTTTTTTTTGCGGATCCGCAATTTGTGGACCGCAAAACACATACGTTCACGGGCATGTAGCCTTAAAAAGGACACTATTTCTATATTAAATACACAGTATATTTATTGCATGCCCTTAGGAATGAATTCTATCATTTGCAACTCTTTTTATTAACCCCTTAAGGATCATTGCCGTACATGTACATTAAGCCCTTGTATGCTGTGGTCAAAGCTGACCACAGCATGCAGAGGGTTTGCTGAGGGTACTGGTGCCCTCCTCATCTCCATCGGGTCCCAGTCCTGCAGTGGCAGGGACCTGATGGCAGAGAAGGCAAGCTTGATGCCTTCCACAGGCATCGGGGCTTGCCTCCTACGGAGGCCTGTGAGATCCAGCCCTTAAAACAACAAAACTTTAATTAGTGGTATCAAGTTAAAACGGGGGTAATGCCCCAAATTAATAGTTACGGCTAATATGGCCAGAACTAACAATCACAGAGATGGAGAAAAAATGACATAGTGTTATATTCATTACTCGGTCTCTGTGATTATGAATTAGCAACTGGAATACTCAACCCAAAACCGGACTTCAGTGATGAACGATGCAGATTTTTCGCACGCGCATGCAAAACGCATTAAAACGCTTTGCACTCGTGTGGAAAAATCGCGCATTTTCCCGCAACGCACCCGCCTCTTATCCGGGCGTCAAACGTGATGCCTGTGTGAAAGAGGCCTAAAGGGTTAACAAAGTTTGTAAAATCAGTTTTGAATACCTTCTTGAGGGGTGTAGTTTCTAAAATGGGGCCCCACATTGTGACTTCAGACCTGAACTGGTCCTTAAAAATTGGGTTTTGGAAATTTTCTTAAAAATTTTAAGATTTCCTTCCAAACTTCTAAGCCTTCTAACGTCCCAAAAAAAAAAAATGTAATTTACAAAATGATCCAAACATAAAGTAGACAAATGGGAAATGTAAATTAATAACTATTTTAGGAGGTATCACTATATGTTTTAAAAGTCGAGAAATTGAAATGTTGAAAATTGCGAATTTATTCCAAATTCTTGGTAAATTTAGTATTTCTTTATAAATAAAAATGATATATTTTGACTCAAATTTACCACTGTCCTGAAGTACAATATGTGACAAGAAAACATTCCCAGAATGGCTTGGATAAGTAAAAGCGTTTTAAAGTTATCACCAACTAAGGTGACACATGTCAGATATGCAAAAAATGGCCTAGTCCTTAAAAGCGGTACATTCTTGCGGAGCTGCGGCCCGAAGTTCATCGTGGGCTCCGGAAATGCGCATTCGGACAGCACACTGTGTGCTGTCCGCTTCCATTCCTGCCCCATTGTAATTAACACATCGTAATCCCGATTGTGGTTCGGGGTTACCGCTTCTTGCAGTGTAAATTAACCCCGAGCCACAATTCGGGATTTAAGAAAATAAAAATATTTAAATATTACTTTAAGTATATTCTTAAATACCTTCCATTATTTATAATGGCTCGTTTTGTCTGAGGAGCAATCATCAGGGGAAACAAAATGGCCATTGTCCCATCAGTTCACACAAAACCTGTCCTAATCACACAGGAGGACAAGTTACTACAGAGCACTAAGGTTAAAAGCTGCCTCATCCTCCTCTCTGCTCTACTTGCCAGGGATTATAATCCTGATTACAGATGATAAGATCTTTAGCTGAATCTTTGGGGAATTTAGTTAATGAGGAGACATGAAGTACAGAGAGGACGGACAGGACAGACTGTGGTAATGTGTTGCTGTGGTAATGGAGACTGTAAACAAGTGCTGCTGCTCATTACCCACATCCTCATCCTCCTCTCATGCCTGCTCATCTTTTCCATTCCCACAGAGATTCACCCGTATTCATAATTCCTGACAGGCAGAGCAGAGAGGAGGACTATGGCTCACTGTGGTGAAGTCAATTGTCCTAATGTGTGATTAGAACAGGTTTTGTGTGTACTGATAAGACAGTGGCCATTTTATTTCTCCTAGTGATTGCTCCCTAGACAATACAAGCCATTCTAAGTAATGAAAGGTATTTGGGAATAAACTTATTACAAAATAATATTTAAGTATTTTTTTTTTTTTAATTCCTGGAGAACCCCTTTAAGGTGAAAACAAAAGGGGTACAAAATTTTGCAACATATTACACCTATGACAAGAAAGCATTGTACCAAGTGAAAAGATCCAATATTGACAGTTTAAAACACAGCCTGTAGGCATTTTGCCTAATGGTGACATATCACCTTACGCTAGAAGGGAACTTATTTAAAGTACTCCACATAATGAGCAGTCTACACTCTAATATGCATGTTTTATTGACTTCAGATTGAGGGGAGGCAGAAAATGTTCATGAGAACATTATAAAGAGAAGAGGACATCTAAAGAACTGTAATGAGGAAGTTGCCAATATAGATTTACTGCAAATGAGTACTAATCAATATGGCAAAGTAATTAAAAAGCAAGGAAAAAAGTTATTTACAAGGATTATTTATTCAGGATACAAGGAGCTGTTGATCCAGTAAACAAGTTTATAAAGCATAGAAATAGCCCTATTTTGTCAGTTTGTACCAATTACTTTTAGCAAGATGTTGAATGGGTACACATTATAACTTGATGGAAAAGACATATGACTCTAAAAGAGGAAGATTAGATAGAACATGAATGCACTTGTCACATTTACCAAAAAAAATTGGAACAATGAACACAAAAACTGTAAAAATACAAAAGAATAGACAAATAATTTAAACATATACAAGTTAAAATGTGGAAGATGCAAGTGGCACACATATCTTAGTGGCTACAGAATGTACTGTAATTCTTTCATTTTGTTAGCACTAGGAGAAAATTATAGGTTTAAAGGGTTACTCAAGTTTATTTTTATCCTTTGAAAGCTGTAGGAAAAACATGTCTGTAGTATTAAAATATATTGAAAAAATTCCTGTACTGTAATGGAAAAAAATTAAAAACATGCCTTTATTTTGTCATCTTGTCCCCCCTAAATAACAGTGATCAAAAAGTTGTACAAACTACAAAAATGGTACCAATAAAAAATACAGTTCGTTTCGCAAAACAAAAGCCCTCATGCAGCTCTGTAGACTGAAATATTAAAATGTTATGGCTGTCAGAATGTGGCAATGTAAAGAAAATTTAGATTTTTTTCAAAGAGTCTTATTTTTTTAAAGTAGTAAAACAAAAAAAAAAAATGTACAAGTTTGGTATTGCCACATTCGTATGGAGCTGCATAATAATGCTGTGATGTCAAAACCCCAAAAACCTATCACGACCGGCGTACCGATGATAGACGTGTGACGCAAAGGGAGGGAAAAGGGAAAGCCCTGTCCAAGGGAGAGGGAAAGGTGGTGACCCCTAACTCACCTAGAAGCTGGCACCTGACTGCCCTGACATCCCTAGATGGGTTCTTCACCCGTACGCCGATCACGTGCCTAAACCCTGGCTTTCCTTAAGCTGAGCCCTAAGTAGTGAATAGGGCGGTGGGAGCACTAGTCCTCACCACTAACACTAAAGGAAAACACCAGGGAGAGGACAGACAATACAGACAAAACATATAAGCCCAGGTGGGCGACAACAGCGGACAACAAAAGCCCAACAGGGATCCAGAGGGTAACGCTCTGGTACGACAACCAGGAACAACAGCTACACAGCTCCAGTGGGTCAGTATAGAAGTCCAGGCAGGAAGCTCTATATCTGGCAACCAGAGAAGTGGGAAGGGGGAATATAAGGAGGTTGGGAGTGGCGGACAAGAAACAGCTGAGGAGAAGAAGCTACGGATCCCTGAGTGAGACAAAAAGGATTGCAAGGCAAACACAGAAAGCTACCATTAAGTAACAGCATGATCTTTAGAGATAGAGCGCGCAGCCAGCCGCTTCGACTTACTGACCCTGGGTATAAAGGAGTCAGACGTGGCTCCTGACACCCTCGTGACAAAACCTTAGTACAATTCTGTTTTTTTTCCTGTTTTCCAATACAAGATCCTTCTATACTCATTCAGCAGGACCTGCACTAACGTCACCGCGCTCACCATCTGGTATGGCCAATGGACTGACATGGTTTGTGTTCATGTGTGAGTATGCAGTAGCCTTATGCCACATAAAGAGAATTGCACACTTGACATGACAGACACAGTTGCTGACACCAAAGTAGACTTGTAGAGCAGTTGGTTATTGCTAAAGAAAAAAAAAAAAGTTGCAGAATGCAGACCACTTTTAGTACCTTGACTAGTGATGAGCAATCGTAACGACCCTGAAGAATATGCATAAGGAGAGTTTTTACACACTGTATGGAAAGCATAGGAAGACTGCAGGGACAGTACAAGCTCAGTTTTATCACCCTGTGCATCTCATTCATCTCATTCTTTGCACTACTCATTCTTCATCTTTTCTGTTATACATGGACTTAATGTGCATCAGACTCATTGTCATTAGGTTGTCTAATATAAAGGCATGTTTATCTAGTTCATCTGCTCCTCCATTCATAATTAAGCTATTCCTATATATTGACTTAATGTGCATAAGACTCATTGTCAACAGACAGTCTAATATATTTGCCTTTACCTAGTTCAGCTGCATCTTTTATAATTAATCTGTTCAGTTATGCAAAGACTTTGCGTGCATCAGAATCATGGTCAACAGGCAGTCTAGTATATAGATGTGTTTCTGTAGTTTATTTGCTGCGCCATTAATACTTTATTTGTTCTGTTATACATAGACTTACTGTGCATCAGACTCATTGTCAACAGGTGGTCTAATAAATAGGCGCATTTACATAGTTCATCTGCTTCACCATTAATACTTAATCTGTTCTATCATACATAAACTTACTGTGAATCAGACATCAGACTCATTGTCAACAGGCGGTCTAATATATAGGTGCATTTTCCTAGTTCATCTGATGTGCCTTTAATAATTAATTTGTTCAGTTATACATAGACTTAGTGTGCATCAGACTCAGCATCAACAGGTAGTCTAAAATATAGGCTCGTTTTTCTAGTTCATCTGCTTCACCATTCAAACTTAATCTTTTACATTGCTGATCCAGTTACTGTACACTGTGACCAACAAACAGTTGCCTGGGCCCTTAAAAGGAATGGGCAGTGACAAAAATGTTGATGTAGCCGGCATTAGTAGCAGCAGAAGAATCGTTTGTGGTAGCAGCAGCCACAGCAACAGGCCAGAACAGCCACTGTCATCTTATGGTAGTGTTTTGACCAACAATCCAGCTGTACTGGAATGGTTGACTCACTCTTTAACATGATCTCAGGTGACAACAGATACATACAGCAAGGAATCGGTGGGTTCCTCTGACACCAGACTTAGTTGGTATGGCCCAGGAACAACCTCTGTGCCCTCAACTATCCTGCAACTGCCTCTTTCTTTTGTTGCTCCTTCTGCTCTAAAAAAAACAGCACAGACTTGGAGAAGATGTCCTCCCTTAGGCATGCAACTAGTGATGACTACAATTGGGTGGGAGCATGTGTTGCAAGCAGTCAGGGAGGGGCACATGAGACTGGTGAGGGTGAGATAACTGATGAACAGACAGTAGTGGATAATGATGTAGCCGATCGCACGAGGGAGCAAGGTGAAGAAGGGGCATTATCATCATTATCACAGAGTAAGGGTGGCAGCAGGCCCATGAGACAGTAGCAGGGTGGCAGCGTGTCGATGAGCCAGGAGAGTGGAAGCATTTGAAGATCTAGAGCTAAACACATTCAGGGTAGACCATCTGCTACTCAGGAGTCTACCTTTAAGGAAACAACTAGTGGTGCAAGGGTTCAAAAAGGCAGCATCAGGCAGTCAGCATGGAGTGTTGGGGGTAAAATGCCATACTCGTCAATGTCGGGATTTTTATCAAGTTGCTCCAGGACGGTAATGTGGAAGAATGCATGGATATGTAGGCAGAAGGTGAAGTCAGGGTGCTAATGTTAGCACGACAGCCCTGCATGAACACATGGGACCAACTAGCTGGGACCTTTTCCAGCAGTCAAGGCTCCTCAACCTCAGCAGATGGAAGCTGTCGTTCCTTCCCTTCATGTAATGCTCCTGATGCTCCTACTTCTCCTACTTCTCATCATGTGTTTTGCAAACTATCATGATGGCAAAGAGACAACAGTATGCATGCACTCAACCAACAGCGTAGAAGCTGATTGTACTCCTGGCCAAGTTGCTGGTACTACAGTCTATCCTTTTCCATATTGTGGACTCTGAACATTTCAGAGAACTTATGCCTTATGCCCACCCATGGTGGAGAGTCCAAAGCTGTCATTACTTCTCTAAAAAGCTTTACTAGCCCTGCACACATATGTTGAGCAGAAGCTGGGCCAGACCTTGAGCCTGCTGGTGTCTGGTACAGTTCATGCCAGGGCTGACATGTTGAGCTGTATCTACAGTATAGTCAAGGACAATATGTCCTTAGCACACCTGCAACTTGGCAAGGTGATGGCAATGCCACCTCCACATTGTATTTATGGGATTTATGCGCCAATATCCTCCTCTGCCTATTCATTCTCTACCATGTCCTCAGCCTCCACTGTAGGCACAGTTCAGAGTGGTCCACCAGCATACCACCTATACAAAGCACGGTGGTGTTACTCGGTTCTGCATCTGGTCAGCCTGGGCGGACAGAGTCACACAGGGAGTAACTGCTCTGAGTTATCAACCAAGAAATTGAATCCTGACTGTATCCATGCTAACTGGAGATAGGAACTATGGTCACCAATAATGGGAAGAATATCCTGTCTGTGCTTCGTCAGGGAGGGCTGACCCATACACCTGAGTGGTGCATGTCTTCAATCTGGTTGCCTATCCGATTCATGAAGTCTTCCACCCAAGTGCAAGACTTCTTGAAAATGTCAAGGAAATTGTGCATGTACTTCAGCTACTCTTACCATGAAAAACACACCATTCTTGAACTGAAAAGGCAATGATGTTTCCACATGTTGGTACTCCAAGCTCCACATGTTTCACTGTATGAGCAGAGGAAGCCCGTGAGAGAATTCTTGATGATGCAGACGGACAGGACTATTCTCCAGTGTAACTTTGATGTTAGATAGTGGCAGCTCATGCGTGACACCTGGCATTTGCTCAGGCCTTTTGAGGGGTCCACTTACGTTGTCAGTTACCACAACTATGGGATGAATTATGTCATTCCACTCCTTCATGTCCAGGATGAGATGCTGATAATTCTGACTTGTGAGGGGATAGAAGATATGGTGCCTACATCTCATGGCCACCTGAGCCCTGTCGAGGCTGAACTGGCACACGAGGAGGAGGACAAGGAGAAGGACATAAATGCCCAGGAATTTTATATAGAACTACTATAAGTGGTTTATCTGCCTAAGCGACAGGAGAGGAGCAGGAGCAGAAGTAGCATAAAGGGGTAGAGAGAGATGACTAAGAAGACATAAATTACTCAACAGACCATGGTAGTATGCAGTACACAGAAGACATTTAAATATTTCTTAGGGAAGTAAATCAGCTCTGCTCTCAATTGCTGCTGCCTCCCTTCTTCAATGATGTTGCCTCCCCCTCAGCAGTCAGCACACAGTTCTGGCTCCCAGGTCCTATCCAGTACACAATCATCATCTGAGTCCTCACCCTCCCTACTGCTTTTATAAGACTGTGAGATACGATGGTGGGCTCCTGGGCCCACCTCCACTGCTCTGTATTTTCTTTAACTGCCACTGCTGCTTCCCCTACCGTCAATGCCGTGGCAACAAGTCCCACTATTACCACCACTATTATCAACATAGCTATGCATGCGGTCTCTAACTTCCTCCGGAACGTCTTCAGGGCAGCCCAAACGTTGATGGCTCTCACACAATTCAGTATCAGAGAGACTCTCTTGACTATCTGCCATAGAGCATGGTGTGTTTTTTTTTGCCAATTGTTAGGAAAGGAGCAATGAAGACTGAGAGGACTCTACTGAAAGCCTTCTCGAGGTCAGGAGGAGGAGCAGAAGGAGCTCGAGGTACTAAAGGGCGATGATGAAGATGACGCAGATGACCCCAACACAACCATGACAGTATGCAGTGGAGATGGAGGCAGGGAGTCAGATGCATGCTGAGTTGCTTGTGTAGTTAAAGTCTTATTATCACATTTGGCAGAGGGATGACTACTGGCTCTCCACAATGTTAGCCCCTCGTTACCAGTCCAGAATGGGGTCCTTTTTTTACACCTTCTGAGAGGGGTGAAAAACTAAACTACTATTGAGACATTCTTTGTAGTCGCAATCACACACTATCGCCGCTGATGAAGGTCTAACTGGGGGGAGCCTCTGAGCACATGTTCCACTGCCATGACTGCTGGAGGGGGGGGGGGAGTAGGAGCAGCATCATCTCCATCAGCAGCAACTTAAGTCCTGAGTCACTAATGAGTACTTTTCTTCACCCGCTATTGAGAAAACCACCCAGCAGAAGGACATGGAGCAGAACCTTAACCAGTAGTTATTGGAATACTTGAACTGCACCCTGTCACCCAGATACAAGATCCCCTGAATTACTGAGCAGCCAAACTTGAATTGTGGCTGCAACTGGCTGAGTTTTCCCTGGACACGCTTTCCTGTTCAGCCAGTAGTGTGGCATCAGTGCGAGTATATAGTGTGGTGGATGACATAGTTACCTCAAAGAGAACTCGTCTTTCAACACAAAATATAGAGAGACTAACATTTATATAGATGAATCAGGCCTGGATAAAAAAGGATTTTCAGACACTGGTGCCTGATACAACAGACTAGATCAATCTGGCAGTAAAGATCTGACTTTAGTGTGTTGCCACACTGGAACATTGTGCATGCTGCCTCTACTGCCATCTGCTACTACTGTAATCTGCAACCATATTGTTCTATTACTGTCACGGCTGTTCACCCCCCCCCCCCCCCACACACACACACACTGTATTCCGGGGCCACTATTGTGACTCTTCATGATGTTGCCATCCTCACCACATGTTTCAGGGGCCACTATTACTATTGTGACACTTCATGCTGTTGCCACCCTCACCAGTCTGTTACAGGGCCATTAGTGTCCCTGTTTGGCCCGGTTGGTATCATCGTTTATTTTTCTATTATTCTGATCCATCAAAGGAACATAAAATAAAATAAGCATCCAGAAGGCAGTCAGTATTTTGCATTAGGATTTGATCAAGATTTGGAAGCTAAAAGCAGGAATGGCTACAAAACACAGAATATATGCAAATATTTCCATCACATTTTATCTCTGTTTTTGACCCACTCCTGTTTGCTTTACCAATGCTGACCAAAAACTGACGGTTTAAAGGCGAATGCTCAAACTTCAGGATCCGCTTTTTTGGGGCAGTTCTTCTGACACCCTCCCCACTGTCATAGGGCTGCTACCTGGATCTTGGGCCACTGCAAGGTTTAGTCCACACCAATAAAGTAGAGCTGACGCTATCATTGACCTGAGTTATTTTGTCAGTTATTTTTAGAGATGAGAACATTTTTCAAAAATTTATTGGCCAGTTCACTGATTATTTTGAGAACAATTTCCGAATAAATTTGAGGCAAATTACATAAAAAAACAGCCTGGCTGCAGAGAGCCTATAGCGGTGTAGAACACTGTGATTTGCAGTAACACGCATACGGAATCTGCTTTGGTAGTGAAATAAAACTGTGAGTCCGCATGACATTCAGATGACCGGCGTTGCACTTAGAATCACTGCACACTTCACTTATTTGGGCAGCCACGGAGCCAAAATTGACCAAATAAGTCACTTATGAACTCAACCTTACTGGACAATGTTAGCACCAGGAAAAGGCACACTCACTCATTAGCTGATTCCACCTAGGTGTCTTACATGCTTATACAAAACTGATCCTGTCTGTGGAGCATCCGCATTTAATCGGTTAATCGGTCAGCATTTGGTCAGTAATCAATCAGTATTGCTAATGCCAAATAAAACAGGAGTGGATCCAAAACTGAGATGGCACGTTAATGGAATATTTGCATGTCTTCTGTGTTTTGTACCCACTCCTGCTTTTGGCTACCAAATAATAAGTCAATTATGATGGGACCATACAGTCCTTACAGCCGCTACACAGACAGGATCCATTGTGCGTCTCATTTTTCCTTCCTTCTGATAGATCAGATGAAGGGTCCAATAAATTATGTCAGCCAGGCCGAAAGGCAAAATAGTGGCCCAGTCATGAAGTGGGGAGGGTGGGAACAGCATGAGAAGTCCACAGAGTGGCCCTATGACATAGTGTTGAGGTGAAAGCAGCATGAGGAGGCCAGAGAGTGGCATAATTACAGTGTGGAAGTGGCAGCAGCATCAGGAGAAGGCGACAGAGTAGCACAATGACAGAGTGTGGTGGTGGTGGCAGCAGCAGCATCAGGAGGAGGCCACAGAGTGGCACAATGACAGTTTGAAGGTGGATGCAGCATCAGGAGGCCACAGAGTGGCAAGGTGACATAGTATGGAGGTGGCAGCAGCACCAGGAGGCCACAGACTGGCAAGGTGACATAGTGTGGAGGGGCAGCAGCATGAGGAAACCACAGAGTGGCACAATGACAGAGTCTGGAGGTGGCGGCAGCATCAGGAGACCTCAGATTGGCAAGTTGACATACTGTTGAGGTGGATGGCAATACCAGTACCCGCTGAAGATGGTGGATGAAAGAAGAAGCACTTGGCATCAGATGTGTGGCATCAGGCCGATGACAGCATCAGAACAGTAGCTGAGGCAGGTAGCCAGAAGAAACCAGTCTCTTTTGTCAAAGTGTTGGTGTGGCACCATGGATGACCTAGTCTGATGTATAAGGCATTGGTGTGTGGAAATCCTATATGTGGGCTCTTTAGAAGTCCACAATGTAGCTTCTATTTTAACCACTTGGCTAGTGAGTAGAGATGAGCGAACACCTGGATGTTCGGGTTCGAGAAGTTCGGCCGAACTTCCCAAAAATGTTCGGGTTCGGGATTCGAACTCGAACCGAACTTTATCCTGAACCCGAACCCCATTGAAGTGATTGGGGACCCGAACTTTTAGGAACTAAAAAGGCTGTAAAAAAGTCCAGGAAAGGGCTAGAGGGCTGCAAAAGGCAGCAAAACGTAGGTAAATGCCCTGCAAACAAATGTTGATAGGGAAATGAATTAAAATACAATAAAAAAATATAAAAATTAACCAATATCAATTGGAGAGAGGTCCCATAGTAGAGAATCATGTATCATATCACACATGACTGGAGAAGGCCACTTTCAGTTATTTCGGCCCAAGCACCCAGACAGAAGAGAGAGGTCCCACAGCAAGGAATAAGGCGTCATATCACCCACCACTGGAGAAGGCCACTTTCAGTTATTTAGGACCCAGCACCCAGACAAAGGAGATAGGTCCCACAGCAAGGAATCATGCGTCATATCACCCACCACTGGAGAAGGCCACTTTCAGTTGTTTAGGCCCCAGCACCAAGACAGAGGAGAGAGGTCCCACAGCAAGGAATAAGGCGTCATATGACCCACCACTGGAGAAGGCCACTTTCAGTTATTTAGGACCCAGCACCCAGACAAAGGAGATAAGTCCCACAGCAAGGAATCATGCGTCATATCACCCACCACTGGAGAAGGCCACTTTCAGTTATTTAGGCCCCAGCACCCAGACAGAGGAGAGAGGTCCCACAGCAAGGAATAAGGAGTCATATGACCCACCACTGGAGAAGGCCACTTTCAGTTATTTAGGCCAAGCACCTAGACAGGGGAGAGAGGTCCCACAGCAAGGAATAAGGCGTCATATCACCCACCACTGGAGTAGGCCACTTTCAGTTATTTAGGCCCCAGCACCTAGACAGAGGAGAGAGGTCCCACAGCAAGGAATAAGGCGTCATATCACCCACCACTGGAGAAGGCCACTTTCAGTTATTTAGGCCTCAGCACCCAAACAGAGGAGAGAGGTCTCATAGCAAGTAATAAGGCGTCATATCACCCACCACTGGAGAAGGCCACTTCCAGATATTTAGGCCCAAGCACCCAGACAGAGGAGAGAGGTCCCACAGCAAGGAATAAGGCGTCATATAACCACTACTGGAGAAGGCCACTTCCATATATTTAGCCCACGGCACCCAGACAGAGGAGAGAGGTAGCATGGCAGAGGTTCAGGGTTCATGTCACCCACCATTGAAACAGGCTACTTTCAGTTATTTAGGCCCCGGTGCCCAGATTGAGGAGAGATTCATTCAACTTTGGTTTGCACCGCAAGATCATAGTAAAGTTAAAAAAATGAGGATTCAATAAAGAAGTGCCCTGGAGTACAAGTATACATGGTTGAGGGGGAGGCAGTTATAAATGTCTATTCTACACAAGGGAGGGACAGGTCCTGTGGGATCCATGCCTGGTTAATTTTTTTGAACGTCAGCTTGTCCACGTTGGCTGTGGACAGGCGGCTGCGTTTGTCAGTAATGACACCCCCTGCCGTGCTGAATACACGTTCAGACAAAACGCTGGCCGCCGGGCAGGCCAACACCTCCAAGGCATAAAATGCTAACTCTGGCTACGTGGACAATTTGGAGACCCAGAAGTTGAATGGGGCCGAACCATCAGTCAGTACGTGGAGGGGTGTGCAGACGTATTGTTCAACCATGTTAGTGAAATGCTGCCTCCTGCTAACACGTTCCGGATCAGGTGGTGGTGCAGTTAGCTGTGGTGTGGAGACAAAACTTTTCCACATTTCTGCCCTGCTAACCCTGCCCTCAGAGGAGCTGGCCGTGACACAGCTGCGTTGTTGACCTCTTGCTCCTCCTCTGACTTCACCTTGGGCTTCCACCTGTTCCCCTTTGACATTTGGGAATGCTCTCAGGAGCGCGTCTACCAGCGTGCGCTTGTACTCGCGCATCTTCCTATCACACTCCAGTGAAGGAAGTAAGGGGGGCACATTGTCTTTGTACCGGGGATCCAGCAGGGTGGCAACCCAGTAGTCCGCACACGTTAAAATGTGGGCAACTCTCCTGTCGTTGCGCAGGCACTGCAGCATGTAGTCGCTCATGTGTGCCAGGCTCCCTAGAGGTAAGGACAAGCTGTCCTCTGTGGGAAGCGTATCGTCATCGTCCTCTGTATCCCCCCAGCCACGCACCAGTGATGGGCCTAAACTGTGTCGGGTGCCACCCTGCTGTGAACCTGCTTCATCCTCATCCTCCTCCACCTCCTCCTCATCCACCTCGTCCTCCAGTAGTGGGCCCTGGCCGGCCACATTTGTACCTGGCCTCTGCTGTTGCAAAAAACCTCCCTCTGAGCCACTTCTAAGAGACTGGCCTGAAAGTGCTAAAAATGACCCTTTATCCTCCTGGGCCACCTCCTCCTCCTGGGCCACCTCCTCTTCAATCATCGTCCTAAGCGTTTTCTCAAGGAGACATAGAAGTGGTATTGTAACGCTGATAACGGTGTCATCGCCACTGGCCATGTTGGTGGAGTACTCGAAACAGGGCAACAGGGCACACAGATCTCGCATGGAGGCCCAATCATTGATGGTGAAGTGGTGCTGTTCCGCAGTGCGACTAACGCGTGCATGCTGCAGCTGAAACTCCACTATGGCCTGCAGCTGCTCGCACAGTCTCTCCAGCATGTGTAAGGTGGAGTTCCACCTGGTGGGCATGTCGCATATGAGGCGGTGAGCGGGAAGGCCAAAGTTGCGCTGTACCACACACAGGCGAGCAGCGGCAGGATGTGAACGTCCTGAAGCGCGCACAGATGGCCCGCACTTTATGCAGCAGCTCTGACATGTCGGGGTAGTTGTGAATGAACTTCTGCACCACCAAATTTAGCTCATGCGCCAGGCAAGGGATGTGCGTCAAACCGGCTAGTCCCAGAGCTGCGACGAGATTTCGACCATTATCGCACACCACCAGGCCAGGCTTGAGGCCCACCGGCAGAAACTACTCGTCGGTCTGTTGTTCAATACCCCGCCACAACTCCTGCGCGGTGTGGGGCCTGTCCCCCAAACATTTGAGTTTCCGAATGGCCTGCTGACGTTTTCCCCGGGCTGTGCTGAAGTTGGTGGTGAAGGTGTGTGGCTGACTGGATGAGCTGGGGGAAGCAGAGGAGGAGGAAGCCGAGTAGGAGGAGGAGGCTACAGGAGGCAAGGAATGGTGCCCTGCGATCCTTGGCAGCGGAAGGACGTGCACCAAGGAACTCTCCGCCTGGGGCCCAGCCACCAGTACATTTACCCAGTGTGCAGTTAGGGAGATATAGCGTCCCTGGCCGTGCTTACTAGTCCACGTATCTGTGGTTAGGTGGACCTTGCCACAGATGGCGTTGCGCAGTGCACACTTGATTTTATCGGATACTTGGTTGTGCAGGGAAGGCACGGCTGTCTTGGAGAAGTAGTGGCGGCTGGGAACAACATACTGTGGGACAACCATGGACATCAGCTATTTGAAGCTGTCTGTGTCCACCAGCCTGAATGACAGCATGTCAAAGGCCAGGAGTTTAGAAATGCTGGCATTCAGGCCCAGGGCTCGAGGATTGTTAGGTGTGAATTTACGCTTTCTCTCCAAGGTTTGTGAGATGGAGAGCTGAACACTGCCGTGTGACATGGTAGAGATGCTTGTTGATGCAGGTGGTGTTGTCGGTGGCACATCCTCTGTTTGGTGGGCGGAAGGTGCCAACGTTCCTCCCGAGGTGGAGGAAGAGGCCGAGGCAGCGGCAGTAGAGGGAGCAAGGGGAGCCAGAGTGAGTTCCTTGCTTTTAAGGTGTTTACTCCACTGCCGTTCATGCTTTGCATGTAGATGCCTGGTCATGCTGGTTGTGCTAAGGTACAGAACGTTAATGCCTCGCTTCAGGCTCTGATGGCACAGCGTGCAAACCACTCGGGTCTTGTCATCAGCACATTGTTTAAAGAAGTGCCATGTAAGGGAACTCCTTGAAGCTGCCTTTGGGGTGCTCGGTCCCTGGTGGCGGTGGCCAGTAGCAGGCGAACTCTCTTGGCGGCAGCTGTTCTGCTTTTGCCCCCTGCTCCCTCTTTTGCTACGCTGTTGGCTCGGTCTCACCACTGCCTCTTCCTCTGAACTATGAAAGTCAGTGGCACGACCTTCATTCCAAGTGGGGTCTAGGACCTCATCGTCCCCTGCATCGTCTTCCACACAATCTTCCTCCCTGACCTCCTGTTCGGTCTGCACACTGTGTTTCGTCATCATCAGAGACGTGCAGACTCCGATGAGGTGGTATTCCCATGTGCTCATCATCAGGAAACATCAGTGGTTATGCATCAGTGCATTCTATGTCTTCCACCACTGGGGAAGGGCTAGGTGGATTCCCTTTCGAAACCCTGCCAGCAGAGTCTTCAAACAGCATAAGAGACTGCTGCATAACTTGAGGCTCAGACAGTTTCCTTGATATGCATGGGGGTGATGTGACAGACTGATGGGCTTTGTTTTCAGGCACCACCTGTGCGCTTTCTGCAGATGACTGGGTGGGAGATAATGTTGTGAACGTGCTGGATCCACTGTCGGCCACCCAATTGACTAGCGCCTGTACCTGCTCAGGCCTTACCATTCTTAGAACGGCATTGGGCCCCACCAAATATCTCTGTAATTTCTGGCGGGTACTGGAACCTGAGGTAGTTGGTTCACTAGGACGTGTGGCTGTGGCCACGTCCTCTCCCAGCACCAGAGGGTACACTAACACCACCACGATCACGTCCACCTTCCTTACTAGATGTTTTCCTTATTGTTACCATTCACCGAGCACCACAATAAGAAAAAAAAATATTTGGCCCAATGTATTGATTTCAAATTCAGGCTTTTTTTTACAGGCACCTAACACTATCTGCCTATTTATTTATGTAGCGTATTACACTAATCCAGGCACAGGAGAAACCACTGATTTAGGGGAATATCTCTTTTAGGGCTAGTATTTAGGCCCTGGATGAAAGGTATCCTTTTATGGACAGATTTACACTTGGAGATGCACAGTAGCGTGAGAAAAAATATGTAGGATTATGCCTTCAGCAAAGGTATTTTAACACTTTGTGTAATATACACTTTAACGGACAGAAATACAATAGGAGATGCACGGTAGCGTGTGGAGTTAATGAGGATGACCCTCTCAGCACTTGTATATACACCTTGAGTGTAATATACCCTTTTACGGACAGATTAACACTTGGCCTGCAACAGCTGCAACACCATATTCAGGATATTGCTATATTGGCAAGTGAATTTCATCCCAGAACAAAATATACCCTTTTATGGACACATTAACACTTAGACTGCAACAGCTGGAACACCAAATTCAGGGTATTGCTATATTGGCAATTGAATTTCACCCCAGAACAAAATATAGGTTTTGGCGGACAATATTATACTTTGCCAGCCACAGCTGTGACACCAGATTTATGGTATTGCTATTTTGGCAATTGCATTTCACCCCAGAACTAAATATATGTTTTGGCGGACACTATTATACTTTGCCAGCCACTACTGGAACACCAGATTCAGGGAATTGCTATTTTCAAATTGAATTTCACCAAAAAACAAAATATACCCTTTTACGGGCAGATTAACACTTGGCCTGCAACAGCTCAGACACCAGATTCAGGGTTTTGCTATATTGGCAAGTGAATTTCACCCCAAAACAAAATATACCCTTTTACGGACAAATTAACACTTGGCCTGCAACAGATGGAACACCAGATTCAGGGTATTGCTATATTGGCAAGTGAATTTCAACCCAAGATCAAAATATATCCTTTTATGGACAGATTAACACTTGGCCTGCAACTGCTGGAACACCAGATTCAAGGTATTGCTATTTTGGCAACTGAATTTCACCCCAGAACAAAATATATGTTTTGGCAGACAATATTATACTTTGCCAGCTACAGCTGTGACACCAGATTTATGGTATTGCTATTTTGGCAATAAAATTTCACCCCAGAACAAAATATATGTTTTGGCGGACAATATTATACTTTGCTAGCCTCAGCTGTGACACCAGATTTATGGTATTGCTATTTTTCCAATTGAATTTCACCCCAGAACAAAATATATGTTTTGGCGGACACTATTATACTTTGCCAGCCACTACTGGAACACCAGATTCAGGGTATTGCTATTTTAACAATTGAATTTCACCCCAGAACAAAATATACCCTTTTACGGACAGATTAACACTTGGCCTGCAACAGCTGGGACACCAGATTCAGGGTATTGCTATATTGGCAATTGAATTTCACCACAGAACAAAATATACCCTTATACGGACAGATTAACACTTGGCCTGCAACTGCTGGAACACCAGATGCAGGGTATCGCTATTTTGGCAATTGAATTTAACCCCAGAACAAAATATACCCTTTTACAGACAGATTAAACCTTGGCCTGCAACAGCTGGGACACCAGATTCAGTGTATTGCTATTTTGGCAATTGAATTTCACCCCAGAACAAAATATAGGTTTTGGCGGACAATATAATAATTTGGCAGCCATAGCTGTGACACCAGATTTATGGTATTGCTATTTTGGCAATTGAACTTCACCCCAGAACAAAATATATGTTTTGACGGACAATATTATACTTTGCCAGCCACAGCTGTGACACCAGATTTATGGTATTGCTATTTTGGTAATTGAATTTCACCCCAGAACAAAATATATGTTTTGGCGGTCACTGTTATCCTTTGCCAGCCAGTGCTGGGACACCAGATTTAGGGGATTGCTATTTTGGCATTAAAATTTCACCCAAGAACAAAATATATGTTTTGGCGGACAATATTATACTTTGCTAGCCTCAGCTGTGACACCAGATTTATGGTATTGCTATTTTGCCAATTGAATTTCACCCCAGAACAAAATATATGTTTTGGCGGACATATTATACTTTGCCAGCCACTACTGGAACACCAGATTCAGGGTATTGCTATTTTAACAATTGAATTTCACCCCAGAGCAAAATATACCCTTTTACGGACAGATTAACACTTGGCCTGCAACAGCTGGGACACCAGATTCAGGGTATTGCTATATTGGCAATTAAATTTCACCACAGAACAAAATATACCCTTATACGGACAGGTTAACACTTGGCCTGCAACTGCTGGGACACCAAATTCAGGATATTGCTATATTGGCAATTGAATTTCACCCCAGAACAAAATATACCCTTTTACGGACAGATTAACACTTGGCCTGCAAAAGCTGGGACACCAGATTCAGGGTATTGCTATTTTGGCAATTGAATTTCACCCCAGAACAAAATATCTGTTTTGGCGGACAATATTATACTTTGCCAGCCATAGCTGTGACACCAGATTTTTGGTATTGCTATTTTGGCAATTGAACTTCACCCCAGAACAAAATATATGTTTTGGCGGACAATATCATACTTTGCCAGCCACAGCTGTGACACCAGATTTATGGTATTGCTATTTTGCTAATTGATTTTCACCCCAGAACAAAATATATGTTTGGGCGGTCACTATTATACTTTGCCAGCCACTACTGCAACACCAGATTCAGGGTATTGCTATTTTGGCAATTGAATTTCACCCCAGAACAAAATATATGTTTTGGCGGACACTATTATACTTTTGCTAGCCACAGCTGAAACCACTGATTTATGGTATTGCTGTTTTGGCAATTGAATTTCACCACAGAACAAAATATATCCTTTGCAGAACACTATTAAACTTGGCCAGCCACAGCTAAAACCACTGATTTATGGTATTGCTATTTTGCCAATTTGAATTTCACCCCAGAGCAAAATATATGTTTTGGCGGACACTATTATACTGTGCCAGCCACTACTGGAACACCAGATTCAGGGTATTGCTATTTTGGCAATTGAATTTCACCCCAGAACAAAATATATCCTTTGCAGGACACTATTAAACTTGGCCAGCCACAGTTTAAACCACTGATTTATGGTATTGCTATTTTGGCAATTGAATTTTACCCCAGAACAAAATATATCCTTTGCAGGACACTATTAAACTTGGCCAGCCACAGCTGAAACCACTTATTTATGGTAATGCCATTTTGGCAATTGAATTTCACCCCAGAACAAAATATATGTTTTGGCAGACACTATTATCCTTTGCCAGCCAGTGCTGGGACACCAGATTTAGGGGATTGCTATTTTGGCAATTGAATTTCACCACAGAAAATAATCTATCCTTTGCCAGACAGCAGACAGTGTTATTCTTGGCTAGCCAAATCTGGAACACCAGATTTTGGGGATTGGTATTTTGGCAATTGTATTTAACCCCTTAATAAAATATAAAAATTGCTATTCTGAGTTTCTAGGGGTGACAATAAGCACAGCCAAGCCCCTGATGTAGGATATAGCAAAAAAAAAAAATCTAGTATTGATGGATTGATGGACTTGGTGGCAGCTTTTTCTGGTGCACCACAAGACACAAAATGTCCACCGATCACCCCAGAAAAAAAATGACAGAAAAACACTCTGTGCAGCCTAAAAACCAGTGAGCAATAGAGATGTCCCGAACCGTTCGACAGCGAACATTGCTTGTTCACCTTTGCTTCTGCCAGCGAACATTATGCTATGTTCGATTCACCCTGCATTCTTACATTCAGCTTACCTTCCTACCAAAGCCAGGCATAGTGAAATCAATTTAAAACTGCAGTGTTAGAGCAGGAAGAATATAAACTAGTGTTCTCTGTCAACCCCAACCCTCAAACTAAGAAAAGCCCTTCCTAAAATTGATATATCATCAATGATCATTTTCTATCACATTCAACATAAACCACTCAGATCATGCCAAAAGCCAAGTATGTGCAGGCTGACTATCTATCCATAAGACAGGACTTCACCATATCTTACAATGACAATCATGAGTCTTCAAACATAAGTTCTCAATCCAAAAGGAGAGAAATTGGTTGGCTATCTAGATAGGCCTGGTCCCTAGACCATTATCATTAGGGCGACAAAAATTGTAATTGTTTTTTTTATATGCCAGAGAGCTGCATAGACATTTTCCAACATTTAAAACTCATTTGCATACACATGGCCAAGAAATGCTAATGAGCAATATAGCAGTATCTGCCTTGTTTGTAAACTGAAACACGATTTGCATGGCTTTTCCCATAGTCCCATGTTATGCAAATGAGTTTATATGACAAAACAGAATAGAAAGATGATAAAATTAGTCTTTTAACAATTGCAAAACAAAACAAAAAAACTATGCAGCCTTCCTAATCATTGAGATTAGAGCTAGGTGGCATATTAAAAAAAAAAAAAAAGAAAATTTTTGTCACCCTAATGATAATCATCTATGTGCACAGGTCCCCCTAGATACCTAACACTAAACAGACAATTTTCCTTTTGGAAAAACTGGTTAAAACCCAGGCTGTCTTGCTAAGGTATGCTGATGATCTGTCTGTCCAATGGATTGTTGGTCCTGCATATACCTGGTGCTTGGCGGCCATAGGGGAGAACTGTTCTGTGTTGTCAATTGAATGTTTTATGTAATAATACAAACAACAACAATAATAAGATTTTATGATAGGCAGGCTAGGGTAAATGTCTGTAAGTTTGTGTTTATCTGTTTTATAAAATACAATGATTACTTTTTTTAATTAACTATTGTACCATGTTTGATTGAGTATTACACTTTAAATGGACAGTATATATATATATATATTTCCTGTATTAGGCTCCTTGATCTCAGAAAAACTATGCTATTATCATCCAACACTGTCTTTGCATAATGTCTATAAAACTTTTTAATCATAATTTTCCTCTGTCAGGGATTCCGCTGGCCGTGCTTGACTCATTTTCTCCTGTCTGTACCATGTGCTGTCCTGAACATGCATGAACTATGGTGACTTATTCCTAGTGAAGAAAAAACTTCCTAGGCACATGCGCAGCACGGCAGAATTATACACTTCAATCAAACAAAACTAAGCCCCATGGAACCAATACCAGGAAGTGGATGGCACAGCAGGAACAGGTAGTCATTATCCCTTTAAGATGTAATAATCAAACATATGGTACAATAGTTAATGAAGCCCTAATTTTTGTCCTTTATAAAACAAAGACAAAAAAATTATTATTGTTGTTTGTATTATTACATAAAACATCCAATTAACAACACAGAACAGCTCTCCCTTATGGCCGCAGTGCATCAGGTATATGCAGGGCCAACAATCCATTCATCCAACAGATCATCAGCAAACCTTGGCAAGGCAGTCTGGGATTTAACCAGTTTTTCCAAAAGGAAAGAAATTGCTCAGTGTTAACTATCTAAGGGGACCTGTGCACATAGATGAATATCATTTTTTTTAATATACTACCTAGCTCTCGTCTCAATAATTAGGAAGGCTGCATAGTTTTTTTTTTTGTTTTGTAATTGTACCAAGACTAATTTAATAATCTTTCTATATTGTTTTGTCATATAAACTCATTTGCATAATATGGGACTATGGGAAAGCCATGCAAATCGTGTTTCATCTTACAAACAAGGCAGATACTTCTATATTGCTCATTAGCATTTCTTGGCCATGTGTATGCAAATGAGTTTATATGACAATCCAAGACTTATTAAACTTATTAAGTTAACCTTAGGACAGTTAAATGTTGGAAAATTTTTATGCAGCTCTCTTAGGCAGTGAGAGAGGAGTTAGGCTGGCATATAAAAAAAAAAAAAAAAAAATTTGTCGCCCTAATGATAATGGTCTAGGGACCAGGTCCCTCTAGATAGCCAACAATTGCTAACCAATTTCTCTCCTTTTGGATTGAGAACTTATGTTTGTCTGACTAAATTGCTCAAACCTGTCATTGTAAGGTATGCTGACACCCTATCTTATGGATGGATAGATAGTCAGCCTGCACATACATGGCTTTTGATATAGTGTAGAGTGTTTTTTTTTATTTTACAAATTATAAGAGAATGTTAAATAACTAAATTAGCGTTTAAAAATAGGTTAAAAAATGAAATAAAATGTTAGAGTAGATTTAGATGTTATAAAATAGGTTATTATAAACAATTTAAAAATATTAGGTGATTTATGCCCTTTAAGGATTAAAATTTGCCTTTGCATCATTTAAATATTTTATCATGGGACTTTTGCCATGGATCCTATTCTGGCATACCACAGTCCAGGTGTTAGTCAACTTAAAACAACTTTTCTATCACTATTGTAGCTAGAAAGAGTCACTGTGGGTTTTAATATTCGCCTGCCAATTGAAGTCTATTACTGTTCGCCTGTTTGTGAACATTTGAGTAAGTTCGGGTTCGCTGTTCGCGAACAGAAAATGTTATGTTCGGGACATCTCTAGTGCGCAATTAACTAGCAGAAGTTGAATCATTCACAGCTGTAGATCGATCACTTCATTAGGTGCTTTTGCTGACTTTTCCCTGCCTAATCTCACCCTCACAGAAGCTGCGTCCTCTCCCTACACTAATCAGAGCAGTGTGACGTGGGGCACTACGTGACTCCAGCTTAAATAGAGGCTGGGTCACATGCTGAACTTGGGCAATCACAGCCATGCCATTAGTATGCATGGCTGTGATGTGCTCTTAGGTCAAGAAGTAAAACGCTAGCTGATTGGCTGCTGTGCAGCCCTTCAGAAAGCGGGAAGAAATCGCCGAACAATGGACCCGAAGCCGGACTTTTTTGAAAATGTTCAGGTTCGGGTCCTTGTCCCAAACACCCCAAAAGTCGGTACGAACTCGAACTATGCTCGAACTGTTCACTCAACACTACTAGTGAGTCTATGTGTCTGGATATAGAGAAAGTCTAGTGGAGGTTTGAGCTTCCGTAAATTGGTAAATGGACTTCACAAGCACCAGTGACCAGGAGGAACCTAAAAGTGCCTAGACACAGCCGGATGATTAATGCGCAAAATTTTCCTTTACCACATGCCTCTATGGACATTGTGGATCAGAGTAAATGAAGGCATCCTTACAAATAATGGAGCAGAGGATTTTGCCTGCCATTAGGGAGATCACTCTGTGGTTTGCTAATTACAAGTAAGAATTTATTATATCCTGTACCTGAGTGCTAGAACGTGGATAAAGTCTAGAAAGATATACTGTAGAAAGAAGGAAACCTCCTCAAGTTACAATTGCGATATATAAGGGAGTTATATATCACGGTGCAAGGAGAGTAAGTGTAAGCTTCTCCCTTAAAGCCCCTCCTTCATCACAAGTGTGTGCTAGCCAGAGAGGAAACAAGATCGCGTGATCTCGTCAGCCAAACTGTGGCGGCATGTGTTGGGGTGATGAAGTGCCCGAGATGCAGGCAGCACCTGAAGCGATACGCGTCTCTCAAGTGCAGCAACGACTGAAAGGTAAAGAGGTGGCATTCCCCATGCCGGCTGACACGGCAGAGGCAGCCGGATTCACCACTCCGCCGCACAGGAAGCATGGCTCTTTTATAGGACTAAATCTCATGGTCCCCAGAGAGATTACGACCCATGGGGGAAATATGTGGCAATATTGGAAAGCTATTAAGGGCTAGGCAGTCAGGGTATGGGATTGACCCCAGCCCAGGGACCCTATTTTTGAGAGGAGGACCGGGATCGTGGAGTGGTTGAGAGAGGGATTGAGAGGGGGTCTGGTTTCATCCAAGATGACAAGACTGGGCAGAATCTGTATGTTAAAAGGCGCTCTGTGAAGGGCTGTTACCCTCCTCAGGCCCACCACAGCCTATATAAGGGGGACACCGTAGAATACACCCCCATGGAGTCCCCTAAGGGTCCATTCGCTGTACCGTTAATCTGTTTCGAGAAACATCTGGTCCCATTGTCAGCACCAGAGGTATGGTCAGATGACCCAGCTGCAATTAGGAAAGTGCACTGTCTGCAAGAGTCTGCAGATGGTGTGCTCCACTTCCGATAACGACATCACCCAAAGCCGGATCCGCTCATCCCAGAGTTGCCTACCCCATATGTGAGATGGGAGGAACACCAGACCACCGACCTCCCTGCCTGTGGCCTATGTGAGACCTCAGAAGGTCTTTGCTGTGGACCTGTCTCTCAGCCGGAAGTTCAGGCTATACCTTCCCACCTTCTTTTAGAGCGAGAAACATGTACCACCATAAGCAACATGTGGCTTCAGCTTCCTCTGATGTGTATGCCTACGGAGTCCTTTTATTATGGCTTTGCACAGTGAGCAAGAATGTTACGCACAATTCTGATGGATCCTGATCTTAAGAACCTGGGCTTGGACTCAAAAGCAGAAGCTCTCCTGTCATGTCTTGTGTGCTGGGGAGATTGAATGGAGACAGAGCAGATAAAAACACATGAATGTTTTCAACTTACTGAAGCTGCTTGATTTACTTGTGCATACATGGTAAAGGAAAAGTCTGCTGGTGTGTTGTCATCTGCGTCTTCATTATGTTTACTGCTGGACCCACGACAACATAATTCGGTCCATACCGCAAAAGAAAGTTTACAAACACCCATCAATTTTCCCAAAGAAAACATGGTTGAAATAAAAAATGTCACCAATAAAAGAATAATGGGATTCGGTTCATACAGAAGAAAGTCTACATTCACCCATACATTTTCCAAAAAAAAGCCAGTGTCGCATAAAGAATGTCACCACTAAGTAGGTCGTTCCATACCGCAATAGGAGGTGTACAGTCACACATGAATTTGACTAAAAAAAGCCTGTTTCATATAACAAATTTCACCACTATGTAATTTGGCCCATACCGCAAAAGGAGGTGTCCAATCACCCATAAATTTGATGAAAAAAAAAACCGTTTCATATAACAAAATTCACCGCTACATATTTCGGTCCATACAGCAAAAGTTGGTGTACAGTCACCCATGAAATTTTCCCCAAAAAGCCTGCTTCACAAAAAAAAAATTCACCGGAAAAAGGCCTTTACCACATATAATTACACTGCTGAACAACAAATAGGCATTTATTTTCAACTTTTACAGTACACAAGGCTTATCAACAGATAAATGCAACAATGAACGGCGAATATAATTTTTTTTCTTCCACTAATACATGGCAAACTGGGCTTCACAATATATCAATGCACTGCAGAACGCTAATTAGGCCCAAATTTTGTTCTACTTTTACACAACAGACTGTTCACCAGAGAAGTATAACAGTGGACGGCGAATATATTTTATTTCGCCAGTAATACACTGAAAACAGGGCTCCACAATATATCACTGCACTGCAGAACATCAATTAGAACCAAATTATTTTCTACTTTTACACAACAGGCTTTTCAACAGAGAAGTACAATGCTGGACGGCGATTATATTTTTATTTCGCCACTAATACACTGAAAACAGGGCTTCAGAATATATCACTGCACCGCAGAACGTCAATTAAGCCCACATTTTTTTATACTTTAACACAAGAGGCTTTTCAACAGATATATGCAACGCTGGATGGCTAATATATTTTTCTTTCACCACTACTACACGGCAAACTGGGCTTCACAAAAGAGGAAGCCCAGTTCCTCACTGACATTCTCACTGCACAGCAGAATGTCAGTTAGGCCCAAAGTTTGTTCTACTTTTACACAACAGGCTTTTCAACAGAGAAGTACAATGCTGGACAGCGAATACACGGCAAACAGGGCTTCCGAATATATCACTGCATCGCTGAGCAACAAAGATATATTTCTTTTTCCGCTAATACACGCAAAAAAGGGCTTTAAAACAGATAACTACAACGTTGAGAAGCAAGTATTGTTTTCCTTTTTTCACTAATACACAGAAAAAAGGGCTTTAAAACAGATAACTGCAATGCTGAGCGGCAAATATATTTTACTTTTGCCACTAATACATGACAAAAAGGGCTGTCATTTTTGCCTGTCACCACACAAGGCTAATAAACCCTTTTTTTCCCACTAATACAAGCCAAAAAATGTTATAGAACATGTAACTGCACCGTACAAGGGCAAATAAAAAGTAGTAATATTTCCATGTAATAAACCCTTTTTATGCCTGTATCAAACAGCACATGCACCCTAATAAGAACAGTTTGCTGGAATTACAGAGCTGTATAATGGCAATTTGAATCCCCAGTCAGTGCAACAGGGTGTAATCGGATTGTTCCTATTACACAGGCTGTCACCTCCCCGACTGAACCCTGTTCAACACAAATGCAGGTGGAATGATTTCTCCCTATCATAGTAACATAGTAACATAGTACATAAGGCCGAAAAAAGACATCTGTCCATCCAGTTTGGCCTGTCATCCTGCTAGCTGATCCAGAGGAAGGCAAAAAAAAACAAAAAACTGTAATGTAGAAGCCAATTTTCCCCACTTAAGGGGAGTAAAAAATTCCTTCCCGACTCCATTCAGGCAATCAGAAGTACTCCCTGGATCAACGACCCATCTCTAGTAGCTATAGCCTTTAATAATATTACACTCCAGAAATACATCAAGGCCCCTCTTGAATTCCTTTATTGTACTCACCATCACCACCTCCTCAGGCAGAGGGTTCCATAGTCTCACTACTCATACCGTAAAGAATCCTCTTCTATGTTTGTGTACAAACCTTCTTTCCTCCAGACGCAGAGGATGTCCCCTCGCCACAGTCACAGTCATGGGGATAAATAGATGATGGGAGAGATCTCTGTACTTACCCCTGATATATTTATACATAGTTATTAGATCTCCCCTTAGTCATCTTTTTCTAAAGTAAATAACCCTAATTTTGATAATCTTTCAGTTATTACTTTAGTTGCCCTCCTCCGAACCCTCTTCAGTTCTGCTATGTCTGCCTTGTTCACAGGAGCCCAGAACTGTACACAGTACTCCATGTCTGGTCTGACTAGCGATTTGTAAAGTGGTAGGACTATGTTCTCATCACGGGCATCTATGCCCCTTTTGATGCAACTTATTATCTTATTAGCCTTGGCGGCAGCTGCCTGACACTGTTTTTTGCAGCTTAATTTGCTGTTTGTCAAAATTCCTAGATCCTTTTCCATGTCAGTGTTACCGAGTGTTTTACCATTTAGTATGTACGGGTGACTTGCATTATTCCTTCACACTTATCTGTCCAAGCCTCCAATCCATCCAGATCCCTCTGTAGCAGTATATTGTCTACATCAGTGTTAATTACTTTACACAGTTTATTGTCATCTGCAAAAATTGATATTTTAAATTATAAATTATAATTATATCAATTGAAATTGATATCTTCTACAAGATCATTAATAAATATATTGAAAAGAATAGGGCCCAGCACTGAATACCTGAGGTACCCCACTATTGACAGTTGCCCAATCTGAGTGTGTACCGTTAAAAAACCACCCTCTGTTTTCTGTCACTCAGCCAGTTACTTACCCACTTACAGATATTTTCTCCCAGTCCGAGCATCCTCATTTTATATACTAACCTGTTATGTGGTATAGTGTCAAATGCTTTGGAGAAGACCAGATATACGACATCTATTGATTCGTCGCTGTCAAGTCTAGAACTTACCTCCTCATAGAAACTGATTAAATTCGTTTGGCATGACCGATCCCTCATGAAGCCATGCTGATATGACGTTATTTGCTTATTTCCTTTGAGATCCTCTAAGATAGCATCTCTCAGAAAACCTTCAAACAGTTTCCCAACAACAGATGTCAAACTTACCGACCTATATTTTCCGGGCTCTGTTTTTGGACCCTTTTTAAATATTGACACCAGATTTGCTATGCACCAATCCTGTAGGACATTCCCTGTCAGTATAGAGTCCGCAAATATCAGAAATAAGGGTCTGGCTATGACATTACTTAATTCCCTTAGGATACGGGGGTGTATGCCATCCGGTCCTGGCGATTTGTCTATTTTAATCTTTTTAAGTCGCTGTTGTACTTCTTCTTGGGTCAGAAAGGACAGTTTTAATGGGGGATTTATTTTTACATTCAGCTTTTCATCTAACAGTTTATTTTCCTCAGTGAATACATTCCCTACACCTTGAGTAATCTTTTCCTGCACATGTAAATCGTTTTTTTTTTCACCACAATTAAGTCTTTCCTGTAACTGTCCCTAGTACATGCAGACAAGTCTCTCCCTTGCATCAAGCACGCTGGTGAATGGCAGAATCTAAGACGGCCACTGTATTTATAGGGCTGTGACATCACAGGCTGCTGATTGGCTGCATGATTGTCAGTATGGGTGAGCCCACCTTCCCAGAGTTCCTTTCCCAATGTCCTCACATGTGTAGCAGCCATTTTAAGAAAAAAATGTGATTTGTTAGCACAAAGCGTGAGGGAATCTTTTCTGAAATTCTGATCAAATTCAACTTCATCAGCTTAGATCTGCTCATCTCTAGCTATTTCCATCACTTATCGTGAGCCAAATTCACCACCGATTCTGGGAGACGGTCGGTCAGAGGTTCCTCCCTGTCTTGTGTATGACATTCTTTGTTTTGGTTTCACTTTGCTCAGTTCCTTTCTCTCCCTCAGCTGCCTCTTATCTTGATTAATTGGTTTGCTTTATATTCCCTCCCTTACTGCTTCTCCGTGCGGTTTATATTACTTCCTGGATGAAGTGTGTGCTGCTGGAGGCTGCAGTTGTTTTGCTCTAAGATAAGTGCATTCCGCTTACTTTGTGTTTTGTTTGCTGGCTTGATTCTAGGTGACACTGACTCCCTCCGTATTCTGTGCAGGGAGCCGGTGGCCATTCCCCTCACTACTATAGGGAATTCAGGTGTCACTCAGTTATAGGTACGAGGGCATGTATTTGTCTACCACCGGGACTTGTACATATGCACAGTAGTTTTGGGAGAGTTCTTAGGGATTTATAGGGCCCTCCTATATTTTCCTTAGTTTGGGATCAAGCCAGTCTGTTGTTATGTATCAGTTCCTGCTAACTGTACTCCATCCCTGACATTATGACCGCATGACATTATGACTGGAGGTAGCAGATCTCCATGAAACTGTTCCTCAGCTTCAGGTGACCGGTTCTGCTGGCGTTCATGGAGTTTGTTCCGAGCCTAAAACCTCTCTTCCGGATACGTTTTCCGGGGGTAGTGAGAATTTTGTTTGTTTTAGAGAGGCTTGCAAACTCCATTTTCGCTTACGTCCCCATTCCTCTGGTGATGAGGAGCAGAGGGTGGGGATCATCATCTCGCTGCTCAGGGATAACGCTCAGTCTTGTTCCTTTTCGCTGCCGGCGGGGGCACGCTCCCTCTGATCGGTAGATTAATTTTTTATAGCCCTGGGTCAGATATATGATGATCCGGATCGTATTGCTCTGGCTGAATCTAAACTGCGTCTTTTATGCCAGGTTAAACAGTACGCAGAGATATATTGTTCTGTATTTCGGAGATGGGCAGCTAATACTGGTTGGAATGACGCTGCACTCCGAAGTCAATTTTGTCATGGTCTTTCCGAGAGATTAAAAGATGCATTTGCTTTTCATGAGAGACCACTGTCATTAGAGACTGCCATGTCTCTAGCTGTTCGTATTGACAGGCGCCTTAGAGAGAGAAAGGAGACAACTTTTTCATGTCATATTCAGTCCAAGGACAGTGGGGCTGTCTCATTCAGTCCGCAGGGGTCTCAGTCTGTCTCAATCCCCTCTAAGGAGGAGGCCATGCAGCTAGGTTTAGTTGCCTCTGATACTAGAGGATTCAGCCCTCAGAGGAGGGTATGTTTCTGTTGTGGAGGTATTAACCATTTAGCTAATGTTTGCCCTTCTAGGAGGTTCATGGGGTTTTCTGAGGGTAATAAAAAGAAAAGGGAAAAGAAACCCTCTAAAAACTTTCTTTTTGCTAGAATTGGCAAGGTTAATGCGGAAATTGAAGATTTGCCGTTTGCTTGTAGTTCCCGTTTTCTCCTACCTGCCAGGGTGGCGCTAGACAGCAAGAACATTCTTTGTGAGATTTTTGTAGTGGAGCAGCTGTCAATTTCATTAATAGTCAATTTGCTACAACACATGGTTTCCAGGTGTGCACTTTGGAAAAAGCTATACCTGTTTTTGCTATCGATTCCGCTCCACTTTCTCAAAAATCGTTAAAGGGCATAGTTCACAATATCCGTTTGACTGTGGGGGACACTCATGTTGAGGATGTGTCATGTTTTGTCTTAAGCAGATTACCTACTCCTCTAGTGTTGGGGCTACCCAGGCTCACTAAACATAACCCCACCATTGATTGGCAAGCAAGGCAAATAAATGGTTGGAGTGAGTATTTTGCAGAGAGTATTGCCTCACGGCATCTCTCGCAGAGGTTTCTACCAAGACTGTACCTTCTTTTCTCTCGGAATTTTCTGATGTGTTTTCTGAGAGTGGTGTCCAGGAGTTGCCCCCTCACCGAGAGTATGATTGTCCAATTAATCTCATTCCAGGCGCCAAGCTGCCTAAATCATGATTATACAATCTCTCTCAACCTGAGAGAAACGCCATGCGTACTTATATCTCTGAGAGCCTGAGAAAGGGACATATCAGAACCTCGAAATCACCTCTTGCTGCTGGTTTTTTCTTTGTTAAAAAAAGATGCTTCTTTAAGACTAGTGTTGACCGAACAGTTCGAGCATCGTTCGGGTTCGTACCGAATTTTGGGGTATCCGGGACACGGACCCGAACCCGGACATTTTCAAAAAAGTTCGGGTTCGGGTTCGTTGTTCGTCGATTACTTCCCGCTTTCTGAAGGGCTGCACAGCAGCCTATCAGCTAGCGTTTTACTTCTTGCCCTAAGAGCCCATCACAGCCATGCCTACTAATGGCATGGCTGTGATTGGCCAAGTGCAGCATGTGACCCAGCCTCTATTTAAGCTGGAGTCACGTAGAGCCGCACGTCACACTGCTCTGATTAGTGTAGGGAGAGGACGAAGCTTCTGTGAGGGCGAGATTAGGCAGGTAAAAGTCAACAACAGCACTTAATGAACTGATCGATCTACAGCTGTGAACGATTGAACTTCTGCTAGTTACTTGCTTACTGGTTTTTAGGCTGCACAGAGCGTTTTTCTGTCACTTGTTTTCTGGGTTGATCGGCGGCCATTTTGAGACTTGTGGTGCACCAGAAGAAGCTGCCACCAAGTCCATCAATCCATCAATACTAGTTTTTTTTTGCTATATCCTACATCAGGGGCTTGGCTGTGCAAATTGTCACCCCTAGTTACTCAGGATAGCAATTTCTATATTTTATTAAGGGGTTAAATACAATTGCCCAAATACCAATCCCCTAAATCTGGTGTTCCAGCTTTGGCTAGACAAGTATAATACTGTCTGCTGTCTGGCAAAGGATAGATTATTTTCTGTGGTGAAATTCAATTGCCAAAATAGCAATACCATAATTCAGTGGTTTCAGCTGTGGCTGGCAAAATATAATAGTGTCCGCCAAAACATATATTTTGTTCTGGGGTGTAATTCACTTGCCAAAATAGCAATACCCTGAATCTGGTGTCCCAGCTGTTGCAGGCCAGGTTTCATAGTGTCCACCAAAACATATATTTTGTTCTGGGGTGAAATTCAATTGCCAAAATAGCAATACCATAAATTAATGGTTTCAGCTGTGGCTGGCAAAGTATAATAGTGTCCTGCAAATGATATATTTTGTTCTGGGGTGAAATTCAATTGCCAAAATAGCAATACCATAAATCAGTGGTTTCAGCTGTGGCTGGCAAAATATAATAGTGTCCGCCAAAACAGATATTTTGTTCTGGGGTGAAATTCAGTTGCCAAAGTAGCAATACCATAAATCAGTGGTTTCAGCTGTGGCTGGCAAAATATAATAGTGTCCGCCAAAACAGATATTTTGTTCTGGGGTGAAATTCAGTTGCCAAAGTAGCAATACCATAAATCAGTGGTTTCAGCTGTGGCTGGCAAAATATAATAGTGTCCGCCAAAACATATATTTTGTTCTGGGGTGTAATTCACTTGCCAAAAAAGCAATACCCTGAATCTGGTGTCCCAGCTGTTGCAGGCCAGGTTTCATAGTGTCCGCCAAAACATATATTTTGTTCTTGGGTGAAATTAGTTTGCCAAAATAGCAATACCCTGAATCTGGTGTCCCTGCTGTTGCAGGCCAGGTTTCATAGTGTCCGCCAAAACATATATTTTGTTCTGGGGTGAAATTCAATTGCCAAAATAGCAAACCATAAATCAGTGGTTTGAGCTGTGGCTGGCAAAATATAAGAGTCCGCCAAAACATATATTTTGTTCTGGGGTGTAATTCACTTGCCAAAATAGCAATACCCTGAATCTGGTGTCCCAGCTGTTGCAGGCCACGTTTCATAGTGTCCGCCAAAACATATATTTTGTTCTGGGGTGAAATTAATCTGCCAAAATAGCAATACCCTGAATCTGGTGTCCCAGCTGTTGCAGGCCAATTGTAAATCTGTCCATAAAAGGATACCTTTCATCCAGGGCCTAAATACTAGCCCTAAAAGAGATATTCCCCTAAATCAGTGGTTACTGCTGTGAATGGATTAGTGTAATACGCTACATAAACAAATAGGCAGATAGTGTTAGGTGCCCGCAAAAAAATGCCTGAATTGGAAATCAATACATTGCTCCAAATATTTTTTTCCTTATTGTGGTGCTTGGTGAACAGTAACAATGATGAAAACATCTAGTAAGGGACGCGGACGCGGTCATGGTGGTGTTACTGTACCCTCTGATGCTGGGAGAGGACGTGGCCATTCTGCCACAGCCACACGTCCTAGTGAACCAACTACCTCAGGTTCCAGTACCCGCCAGAATTTACAGCGATATTTGGTGGGGCCCAATGCCGTTCTAAGGATGGTAAGGCCTGAGCAGGTACAGGCGCTAGTCAATTGGGTGGCCGACAGTGGATCCAGCATGTTCACAACATTATCTCCCACCCAGTCTTCTGCTGAAAGCGCACAGGTGGCACCTGAAAACCAAGCCCATCAGTCTGTCACATCACCCCCATGCATATCAGGGAAACTGTCAGAGCCTCAAGTTATGCAGCAGTCTCTTATGCTGTTTGAAGACTCTGCTGGCAGGGTTTCCCAAGGAAATCCACCTAGCCCTTCCCCAGTGGTGGAATACATAGAATGCACTGATGCACAACCACTGATGTCCACGACAGAGGTCGTGCCACTGACTTTCATAGTTCAGAGGAAGAGGCAGTGGTGAGACCGAGCCAACAGCGTAGCAAAAGAGGGAGCAGGGGGCAAAAGCTGGCCACCGCCACCAGGGACCGAGCACCCCAAAGGTAGCTTCAAGGAGTTCCCTGGCATGGCACTTCTTTAAACAATGTGCTGACGACAAGACCCGAGTGGTTTGCACGCTGAGCCATCAGATCCTGAAGCGAGGCATTAATGTTCTGAACCTTAGCACAACCTGCATGACCAGGCATCTACATGCAAAGCATGAACTGCAGTGGAGTAAACACCTTAAAAGCAAGGAACTCACTCTGGCTCCCCTGCTCCCTCTTCTGCTGCTGCCTCGGCCTCTTCCTCCGCCTCGGGAGGAATGTTGGCACCTGCCGCCCACCAAACAGAGGATGTGCCACCGACAACACCACCTGCATCACCAAGCATCTCCACCATGTCACACGGCAGCGTTCAGCTCTCCATCTCACAAACCTTGGAAAGAAAGCGTAAAATCCTACCTAGCCACCCTCGAGCCCTGGGCCTGAATGCCAGCATTTCTAAACTACTGGCCTTTGAAATGCTGTCATTCAGGCTGGTGGACACAGACAGATTAAAACAGCTGATGTCCATGGCTGTCCCACAGTATGTTGTTCCCAGCCGCCACTACTTCTCCAAGACAGCCGTGCCTTCCCTGCACAACCAAGTGTCCGTTAAAATCAAGTGCGCACTGCGCAACGCCATCTGTGGCAAGGTCCACCTAACCACAGATACGTGGACCAGTAAGCGCGGCCAGAGATGCTATATCTCCCTAACTGCACACTGGGTAAATGTGGTGGCGGCTGGGCCGCAGACGCAGGGCATCATTCTTTGCCTCCTGTAGCCTCCTCCTCCTACTCGGCTTCTTCCTCCTCTGCTTCCCCCAGCTCATCCAGTCAGCCACACACCTTCACCACCAACTTCAGCACAGCCCAGAGTAAACGTCAGCAGGCCATTATGAAACTCATATGTTTGGGGGACAGGCCCCACACCGCGCAGGAGTTGTGGCGGGGTATTGAAAAACAGACCGACGAGTGGTTTCTGCCGGTGGGCCTCAAGCCCGGCCTGGTGGTGTGCGATAATGGGCGAAATCTCGTCGCAGCTCTGGGACTAGCCGGTTTGACGCACATCCCTTGAATGGCGCATGTGCTGAATTTGGTGGTGCAGAAGTTCATTCACAACTACCCCGACATGTCAGAGCTGCTGCATAAAGTGAGGGCTGTCTGTGCGCGCTTCCGGCGTTCACATCCTGCTGCTGCTCGCCTGTCTGCGCTACAGCGGAACTTCGGCCTTCCCGCTCACCACCTCATATGCGACGTGCCCACCAGGTGGAACTCCACCTTCTACATGCTGTGCGAGCAGCAGCAGGCCATAGTGGAGTTTCAGCCGCAGCACGCACGCGTCAGTCGCTCTGCGGAACAGCACCACTTCATCACCAATGATTGGGCCTCTATGCGAGACCTGTGTGCCCTGTTGCGCTGTTTCGAGTACTCCACCAACATGGCCAGTGGCGATGACACCGTTATCAGCGTTACAATACCACTTCAATGTCTCCTTGAGAAAACGCTTAGGGCGATGATGGAAGAGGAGGTGGCCCAGGAGGAGGAGGATGAGGGGTCATTTTTAGCACTTTCAGGCCAGTCTCTTAGAAGTTGCTCAGAGGGAGGTTTTTTGCAACAGCAGAGGCCAGGTACAAATGTGGCCAGCCAGGGCCCACTACTGGAGGACGAGGAGGATGAGGAGGAGGTGGAGGAGGATGAGGATTAAGCAGGTTCACAGCGGGTGGCACCCGACACAGCTCAGGCCCATCACTGGTGCGTGGCTGGGGGAACGGAGGATGATGACGATACGCCTCCCACAGAGGACAGCTTGTCCTTACCTCTGGGGAGCCTGGCACACATGAGCGACTACATGCTGCAGTGCCTGCGCAACGACAGCAGAGTTGCCCACATTTTAAAGTGGGCAGACTACTGGGTTGCCACCCTTCTGGATCCCCGGTACAAAGACAATGTGCCCACCTTACTTCCTGCACTGGAGCGTGATAGGAAGATGCGTGAGTACAAGCGCACGCTGGTAGAGGCGCTCCTGAGAGCATTCCCAAATGTCACAGGGGAACAGATGGAAGCCCAAGGTGAAGGCAGAAGAAGAGCAAGAGTTCGCCAAAGCAGCTGTGTCACGGCAAGCTCCTCTGAGGGCAGGGTTAGCATGGCAGAAATGTGGAAAAGTTTTGTCTCCACGCCACAGCTAACTGCACCACCACCTGATACGGAACGTGTTAGCAGGAGGCAGCATTTCACTAACATGGTTGAACAGTACGTCTGCACACCCTCCACGTACTGACTGATGGTTCGGCCCCATTCAACTTTTGGGTCTCCAAATTGTACACGTGGCCAGAGTTAGCATTTTATGCCTTGGAGGTGCTGGCCTTCCGGCGGCCAGCGTTTGTCTGAACGTGTATTCAGCACGGCAGGGGTGTCATTACTGAAAAACGCAGCCGCCTGTCCACAGCCAACGTGGACAAGCTGACGTTCATAAAAATGAACCAGGCATGAATCCCACAGGACCTGTCCTCCCTTGTGCAGAATAGACATTTATAACTGCCTCCCCTCAACCATGTATTCTTGTACTCAGGGGCACTTCTTTATTGAATCCTCATTTTTTAACTTTACCATGATCTTGCGGTGCAACCCAAAGTTGAATGAACCTCTCCTCTGTCTGGGTGCTGGGGCCGAAATAACTAAAAGTGGCCTTCTCCAGTGGTGGTTGATATGACGCATGATTCCTTGCTGTGGGACCTGTCTCCTCTGTCTGGGTGCTGGGCCGAAATAACTGAAAGTGGCCTTCTCCAGTGGTGGGTGATATGACGCATGATTCCTTGCTGTGGGACCTCTCTCCTCGGTCTGGGTGCTGGCCGAAATAACTGAAAGTGGCCTTCTCCAGTGGTGGGTGATATGACGCATGATTCCTTGCTGTGGGACCTGTATCCTCGGTCTGGGTGCTGGGCCAAAATAACTGAAAGTGGCCTTCTCCAGTGATTGGTGATATGACGCATGATTCCTTGCTCTGGAACCTGTATCCTCGGTCTGGGTGCTGGGCCGAAATAACTGAAAGTGGCCTTCTCCAGTGGTGGGTGATATGACGCATGATTCCTTGCTGTGGGACCTCTATCCTCTGTCTGGGTGCTGGGCCGAAATAACTGAAAGTGGCCTTCTCCAGTGGTGGGTGATATGACGCCTGATTCCTTGCTGTGGGACCTGTATCCTCGGTCTGGGTGCTGGGCCGAAATAACTGAAAGTGGCCTTCTCCAGTGGTGGGTGATATGACGCATGATTCCTTGCTGTGGAACCTGTATCCTCGGTCTGGGTGCTGGGCCGAAATAACTGAAAGTGGCCTTCTCCAGTGGTGGGTGATATGACGCATGATTCCTTGCTGTGGGACCTGTCTCCTCGGTCTGGGTGCTGGGCCGAAATAACTGAAAGTGGCCTTCTCCAGTGGTGGGTGATATGACGCCTTATTCCTTGCTGTGGGACCTGTATCCTCGGTCTGGGTGCTGGGCCGAAATAACTGAAAGTGGCCTTCTCCAGTGGTGGGTGATATGACGCATGATTCCTTGCTGTGGGACCTCTATCCTCGGTCTGGGTGCTGGGCCGAAATAACTGAAAGTGGCCTTCTCCAGTGGTGGGTGATATGAAGCATGATTCCTTGCTGTGGGACCTCTCTCCTCTGTCTGGGTGCTGGGCCGAAATAACTGAAAGTGGCCTTCTCCAGTTGGTGGGTGATATGACGCATGATTCCTTGCTGTGGGACCTGTATCCTCGGTCTGGGTGCTGGGCCTAAATAACTGAAAGTGGCCTTCTCCAGTGGTGGGTCATATGACACATGATTCCTTGTTGTGGGACCTCTCTCCACGGTCTGGGTGCTGGCCGAAATAACTGAAAGTGGCCTTCTCCAGTGGTGGGTGATATGACGCCTTATTCCTTGCTGTGGGACCTGTATCCTCGGTCTGGGTGCTGGGCCGAAATAACTGAAAGTGGCCTTCTCCAGTGGTGGGTGATATGACGCATGATTCCTTGCTGTGGCACCTCTCTCCTATGTCTGGGTGCTGGGGCCGAAATAACTGAATGTGGCCTTCTCCAGTGATGGGTGATATGACGCATGATTCCTTGCTCTGGAACCTGTATCCTCGGTCTGGGCCGAAATAACTGAAAGTGGCCTTCTCCAGTGGTGAGTGATATGACGCATGATTCCTTGCAGTTGGACCTCTCTCCTCTGTCTGGGTGCTGGGGCCGAAATAACTGAAAGTGGCCTTCTCCAGTGGTGGGTGATATGACGCCTTATTCCTTGCTGTGGGACCTGTATCCTCGGTCTGGGTGCTGGGCCGAAATATCTGAAAGTGGCCTTCTCCAGTGGTGGGTGATATGACGCATGATTCCTTGCTGTGCGACCTCTCTCCTCAGTCTGGGTGCTGTCCGAAATAACTGAAAGTGGCCTTCTCCAGTGGTGGGTGATATGACGCCTTATTCCTTGCTGTGGGACCTCTCTCCTCTGTCTGGGTGCTGGGCCAAAATAACTGAAAGTGGCCTTCTCCAGTGGTGGTTGATATGAAGCATGATTCCTTGCTGTGTGACCTCTCTCCTCTGTCTGGGTTCTGGGCCGAAATAACTGAGAGTGGCCTTCTCAGTTGGTGGTTGATATGACGCATGATTCCTTGCTGTGGGACCTCTCTCCTCTGACTGGGTGCTGGGGCCTAAATAACAGAAAATGGCCTTCTCCAGTGGTGGGTGATATGAAGCATGATTCCTTGCTATGTGACCTCTCTCGTCGATCTGGGTCCTGGGGCCGAAATAACTGAAAGTGGCCATCTCCAGTGGTGGATGATATGACGCATGATTCCTTGCTGTGGTACCTGATCCTCGGTCTGGGTGCTGGGCCGAAATAACTGAAAGTGGCCTTCTCCAGTGGTGGGTGATGTGACGCATGATTCCTTGCTGTGGGACATGTATCCTCGGTCTGGGTGCTGGGCCTAAATAACTGAAAGTGGCCTTCTCCAGTGGTGGGTGATATGACGCCTTATTCCTTGCTGTGGGACCTGTATCCTCGGTCTGGGTGCTGGCCGAAATAACTGAAAGTGGACTTCTCCAGTGGTGGGTGATATGACGCATGATTCCTTGCTGTGGGACCTCTCTCCTCTGTCTGGGTGCTGGGGCAGAAATAACTGAAAGTGGCCTTCTCCAGAGATGGGTGATATGAAGCATGATTCCTTGCTGTGGAACCTGTATCCTCGGTCTGGGTGCTGGGCCGAAATATCTGAAATTGGCCTTCTCCAGTGGTGGGTGATATGACGCATGATTCCTTGCTGTGGGACCTGTATCCTCAGTCTGGATGCTGGGCCGAAATAACTGAAAGTGGCCTTCTCCAGTGGTGGGTGATATAACGCCTTATTCCTTGCTGTGGGACCTGTATCCTTGGTCTGGGTGCTGGGCCGAAATAACTGAAAGTGGCCTTCTCCAGTGGTGGGTCATATGACACATGATTCCTTGCTGTGGGACCTCTCTCCTCGGTCTGGGTGCCGGCCGAAATAACTGAAAGTAGCCTTCTCCAGTGGTGGGTGATAAGACGCCTTATTCCTTGCTGTGGAACCTTTCTCCTCTCTCTGGGTGCTGGGCCTAAATAACTGAAAGTGGCCTTCTCCAGTGGTGGGTCATATGACACATGATTCCTTGTTGTGGGACCTCTCTCCTCGGTCTGGGTGCTGGCTGAATTAAATGAAAGTGGCCTTCTCCAGTGGTGGGTGATATGACGCATGATTCCTTGCTGTGGGACATCTCTCCTCTGTCTGGGTGCTGGGGCCGAAATAACTGAATGTGGCCTTCTCCAGTGATGGGTGATATGACGCATGATTCCTTGCTCTGGAACCTGTATCCTCGGTCTGGGCCGAAATAACTGAAAGTGGCCTTCTCCAGTGGTGGGTGATATGACGCATGATTCCTTGCTGTGGGACCTGTATCCTCGGTCTGGGGCTGGCCCGAAATAACTGAAAGTGGCCTTCTCCAGTGGTGTGTGATATGACGCATGATTCCTTGCTGTGGTACCTGTATCCTCGGTCTGGGTGCTGGGCCGAAATAACTGAAAGTGGCCTTCTCCAGTGGTGGGTGATATGACGCCTAATTCCTTGCTGTGTGACCTGTATCCTCGGTCTGGGTGCTGGGCCGAAATAACTTAAAGAGGCCTTCTCCAGTGGTGGGTCATATGACACATGATTCCTTGCTGTGAGAGCTCTCTCCTCGGTCTGGGTGCTGGCCGAAATAACTGAAAGTGGACTTCTCCAGTGGTGGGTGATATGATGCATGATTCCTTGCTGTGGGACCTCTCTCCTCTGTCTGGGTGCTGGGGCAGAAATAACTGAAAGTGGCCTTCTCCAGAGATGGGTGATATGACGCATGATTCCTTGCTGTGGAACCTGTATCCTCGGTCTGGGTGCTGGGCCGAAATAACTGAAATTGGCCTTCTCCAGTGGTGTGTGATATGACGCATGATTCCTTGCTGTGGGACCTGTATCCTCAGTCTGGATGCTGGGCCGAAATAACTGAAAGTGGCCTTTTCCAGTGGTGGGTGATATAACGCCTTATTCCTTGCTGTGGGACCTGTATCCTTGGTCTGGGTGCTGGGCCGAAATAACTGAAAGTGGTCTTCTCCAGTGGTGGGTCATATGACACATGATTCCTTGCTGTGGGACCTCTCTCCTCGGTCTGGGTGCCGGCCGAAATAACTGAAAGTAGCCTTCTCCAGTGGTGGGTGATAAGACGCCTTATTCCTTGCTGTGTGACCTTTCTCCTCTGTCTGGGTGCTGGGCCTAAATAACTGAAAGTGGCCTTCTCCAGTGGTGGTTGATATGACGCATGATTTCTTGCTGTGGGACCTCTCTCCTCTGTCTAGGTGCTGGAACTAAATAACTGAGAGTGGCCCTTTCCGGTGGTGGTTGATATGACGCATGATTCCTTGCTGTGGGACCTCTCTCCTCTGACTGGGTGCTGGGGCTTAAATAACTGAAAATGGCCTTCTCCAGTGGTGGGTGTTATGACACATGATTTCTTGCTGTGGGACCTCTCTCCTCTATCTGGGTGCTGGGGCCGAAATAACTGAAAGTGGCCTTCTCCAGTGGTGGGTGATATGACGCCTTATTCCTTGCTGTGGGACCTGTATCCTCGGTCTGGGTGCTGGGCCGAAATAACTGAAAGTGGCCTTCTCCAGTGGTGGGTGATATGACGCATGATTCCTTGCTGTGGGACCTCTCTCCTCTGTCTGGGTGCTGGGGCCGAAATAACTGAATGTGGCCTTCTCCAGTGGTGGGTGATATGACGCCTTATTCTTTGCTGTGGGACCTGTATCCTCGGTCTGGGTGATGGGCCGAAATATCTGAAAGTGGCCTTCTCCAGTGGTGGGTGATATGACGCATGATTCCTTGCTGTGGGACCTCTCTCCTCTGTCTGGGTGCTGCGGCCGAAATAACTGAATGTGGCCTTCTCCAGTGATGGGTGATATGACGCATGATTCCTTGCTCTAGAACCTGTATCCTCGGTCTGGGTGCTGGGCCGAAATAACTAAAAGTGGCCTTCTCCAGTGGTGGGTGATATGACGCCTTATTCCTTGCTGTGGGACCTGTATCCTCGGTCTTGGTGCTGGGCCGAAATAACTGAAAGTGGCCTTCTCCAGTGGTGAGTGATATGACGCACGTTTCCTTGCTGTGGGACCTCTCTCCTCTGTCTGGGTGCTGGGGCCGAAATAACTGAATGTGGCCTTCTACAGTGATGGGTGATATGACGCATGATTCCTTGCTCTGGAACCTGTATCCTCGGTTTGGGTGCTGGGCCGAAATAACTGAAAGTGGCCTTCTCCAGTGGTGGGTGATATGACGCATGATTCCTTGCTGTGGGACCTGTATCCTCGGTCTAGGGCTGGGCCGAAATAACTGAAAGTGGCCTTCTCCAGTGGTGGGTGATATGACGCCTAATTCCTTGCTGTGGGACCTCTCTCCTCAGTCTGGGTGCTGGTCGAAATAACTGAAAGTGGCCTTCTCCAGTGGTGGGTGATATGACGCCTTATTCCTTGCTGTGGGTCCTCTCTCCTCTGTCTGGGTGCTGGGCCAAAATAACTGAAAGTGGCCTTCCCCAGTGGTGGTTGATATGAAGCATGATTCCTTGCTGTGGGACCTCTCTCCTCTGTCTGGGTTCTGGGCCGAAATAACTGAGAGTGGCCTTCTCAGTTGGTGGTTGATATGACGCATGATTCCTTGCTGTGGGACCTGTATCCTGGGTCTGGGTGCTGGGCCTAAATAACTGAAAGTGGCCTTCTCCAGTGGTGGGTCATATGACACATGATTCCTTGTTGTGGGACCTCTCTCCTCGGTCTGGGTGCTGGCCGAATTAACTGAAAGTGGCCTTCTCCAGTGGTGGGTGATATGACGCCTTATTACTTGCTGTGGGACCTGTATCCTCGGTCTGGGTGCTGGGCCGAAATAACTGAAAGTGGCCTTCTCCAGTGGTGGGTGATATGACGCATGATTCCTTGCTGTGGGACCTCTCTCCTCTGTCTGGGTGCTGGGGCCGAAATAACTGAATGTGGCCTTCTCCAGTGATGGGTGATATGACGCATGATTCCTTGCTCTGGAACCTGTATCCTCGGTCTGGGCCGAAATAACTGAAAATGGCCTTCTCCAGTGGTGGGTGATATGACGCATGATTCCTTGCTGTGGGACCTGTATCCTCGGTCTGGGGCTGGCCCGAAATAACTGAAAGTGGCCTTCTCCAGTGGTGGGTGATATGACGCCTTATTCCTTGCTGTGGGACCTGTATCCTCGGTCTGGGTGCTGGGCCAAAATAACTGAAAGTGGCCTTCTCCAGTGGTGGGTCATATGACACATGATTCCTTGCTGTGGGACCTCTCTCCTCTGTCTGGGTGCTGGGCCTAAATAGCTGAAAGTGGCCTTCTCCAGTGGTGGGTGATATGACGCATAATTCCTTGCTGTGGGACCTGTATCCTCGGTCTGGGGCTGGGCCGAAATAACTGAAAGTGGCCTTCTCCAGTGGTGGGTGATATGACGGCTTATTCCTTGCTGTGGAACCTCTCTCCTCAGTCTGGGTGCTGGTCGAAATAACTGAAAGTGGCCTTCTCCAGTGGTGGGTGATATGACGCCTTATTCCTTGCTGTGGGACCTCTCTCCTCTGTCTGGGTGCTGGGCCTAAATAACTGAAAGTGGCCTTCTCCAGTGGTGGTTGATATGAAGCATGATTCCTTGCTGTGGGACCTCTCTCCTCTGTCTGGGTTCTGGGCCGAAATAACTGAGAGTGGCCTTCTCAGTTGGTGGTTGATATGACGCATGATTCCTTGCTGTGGGACCTGTATCCTCGGTCTGGGTGCTGGGCCTAAATAACTGAAAGTGGCCTTCTCCAGTGGTGGGTCATATGACACATGATTCCTTGTTGTGGGACCTCTCTCCTCGGTCTGGGTGCTGGCCGAATTAACTGAAAGTGGCCTTCTCCAGTGGTGGGTGATATGACGCCTTATTCCTTGCTGTGGGACCTGTATCCTCGGTCTGGGTGCTGGGCCGAAATAACTGAAAGTGGCCTTCTCCAGTGGTGGGTGATATGACGCATGATTCCTTGCTGTGGGACATCTCTCCTTTGTCTGGGTGCTGGGGCCGAAATAACTGAATGTGGCCTTCTCCAGTGATGGGTGATATGACGCATGATTCCTTGCTCTGGAACCTGTATCCTCGGTCTGGCCGAAATAACTGAAAGTGGCCTTCTCCAGTGGTGGGTGATATGACGCATGATTCCTTGCTGTGGGACCTGTATCCTCGGTCTGGGGCTGGCCCGAAATAACTGAAAGTGGCCTTCTCCAGTGGTGGGTGATATGACGCCTTATTCCTTGCTGTGGGACCTGAATCCTCGGTCTGGGTGCTGGGCCAAAATAACTGAAAGTGGCCTTCTCCAGTGGTGGGTCATATGACACATGATTCCTTGGTGTGGGACCTCTCTCCTCAGTCTGGGTGCTGGCCGAAATAACTGAAAGTGGCCTTCTCCAGTGGTGGGTGATATGACGCCTTATTCCTTGCTGTGGGACCTCTCTCCTCTGTCTGGGTGCTGGGCCTAAATAGCTGAAAGTGGCCTTCTCCAGTGGTGGTTGATATGAAGCATGATTCCTTGCTGTGTGACCTCTCTCCTCTGTCTGGGTTCTGGGCCGAAATAACTGGGAGTGGCCTTCTCAGTTGGTGGTTGATATGACGCATGATTCCTTGCTGTGGGACCTCTCTCCTCTAACTGGGTGCTGGGGCCTAAATAACTGAAAATGGCCTTCTCCAGTGGTGGGTGATATGACGCATGATTCCTTGCTGTGTGACCTCTCTCGTCGATCTGGGTGCTGGGGCCGAAATAACTGAAAGTGGCCATCTCCAGTGGTGGATGATATGACGCATGATTCCTTGCTGTGGAACCTGTATCCTCGGTCTGGGTGCTGGCCGAAATAACTGAAAGTGGACTTCTCCAGTGGTGGGTGATATGACGCATGATTCCTTGCTGTGGGACCTCTCTCCTCTGTCTGGGTGCTGGGGCAGAAATAACTGAAAGTGGCCTTCTCCAGAGATGGGTGATATGACTCATGATTCCTTGCTGTGGAACTTGTATCCTCGGTCTGGGTGCTGGGCCGAAATAACTGAAAGTGGCCTTCTTCAGTGGTGGGTGATATGACGCATGATTCCTTGCTGTGGGACCTGTATCCTCAGCCTTGATGCTGGGCCGAATTAACTGAAAGTGGCCTTCTCCAGTGGTGGGTGATATGACGCCTTATTCCTTGCTGTGGGACCTGTATCCTTGGTCTGGGTTCTGGGCCGAAAAAACGGAAAGTGGCCTTCTCCAGTGGTGGGTCATATGACACATGATTCCTTGCTGTGGGACCTCTCTCCTCGGTCTGGGTGCCGGCCGAAATAACTGAAAGAAGCCTTCTCCAGTGGTGGGTGATAAGACGACTTATTCCTTGCTGTGGGACCTCTCTCCTCTGTCTGGGTGCTGGGCCTAAATAACTGAAAGTGGCCTTCTCCAGTGGTGGTTGATATGACGCATGATTTCTTGCTGTGGGACCTCTCTCCTCTGTCTGGGTGCTGGACCGAAATAACTGAGAGTGGCCCTTTCCGGTGGTGGGTGATATGACGCATGATTTCTTGCTGTGGGACCTCTCTCCTCTATCTGGGTGCTGGGGCTTAAATAACTAAAAATGGCCTTCTCCAGTGGTGGGTGATATGACGCCTTATTTCTTGCTGTGGGACCTGTATCCTCGGTCTGGGTGATGGGCCGAAATAACTGAAAGTGGCCTTCTCCAGTGGTGGGTGATATGACGCATGATTCCTTGCTGTGGGACCTCTCTCCTCTGTCTGGGTGCTGGGGCCGAAATAACTGAATGTGGCCTTCTCCAGTGGTGGGTGATATGACGCCTTTTTCCTTGCTGTGGGACCTGTATCCTCGGTCTGGGTGCTGGGCCGAAATAACTGAAAGTGGCCTTCTCCAGTGGTGGGTGATATGACGCCTTATTCCTTGCTGTGGGACCTCTCTCCTCTGTCTGGGTGCTAGGCCTAAATAACTGAAAGTGGCCTTCTCCAGTGGTGGTTGATATGAAGCATGATTCCTTGCTGTGTGACCTCTCTCCTCTGTCTGGGTTCTGGGCCGAAATAACTGAGAGTGGCCATCTCAGTTGGTGGTTGATATGACGCATGATTCCTTGCTGTGGGACCTGTATCCTCGGTCTGGGTGCTGGGCCTAAATAACTGAAAATGGCCTTCTCCAGTGGTGGGTGATATGACGCATGATTCCTTGCTGTGGGACCTCTCTCCTCTATCTGGGTGCTGGGGCCAACATAACTGAAAGTGGCCTTCTCCAGTGGTGGATGATATGATGCATGATTCCTTGCTGTGGAACCTGTATCCTCGGTCTGGGTGCTGTGCCGAAATAACTGAAAGTGGCCTTCTCCAGTGGTGGGTGATATGACGCATGATTCCTTGCTGTGGGACCTGTATCCTCGGTCTGAGTGCTGGGCCGAAATAACTGAAAGTGGCCTTCTCCAGTGGTGGGTGATATGACGCCTTATTACTTGCTGTGGGACCTGTATCCTCGGTCTGGGTGCTGGCCAAAATAACTGAAAATGGCCTTCTCCAGTGGTGGTTGATATGACGCATGATTCCTTGCTGTGGGACCTCTGTCCTCTGTCTGGGTGCTGGGCCGAAATAACTGAAAGAGGCCTTCTCCAGTGGTGGGTGATAAGACGCCTTATTCTTTGCTGTGGGACCACTCTCCTCTGTCTGGGTGCTGGGCCTAAATAACTGAAAGTGGCCTTCTCCAGTGGTGGTTGATGTGACGCATGATTCCTTGCTGTCGGACCTCTCTCCTCTGTCTGGGTGCTGGGCCGAAATAACTGAGAGTGGCCTTCTCCGGTGGTGGCTGATATGACGCATGATTCCATGCTGTGGGACCTCTCTCCTCTGTCTGGGTGCTGGGCCGAAATAACTGAAAGAGGCCTTCTCCAGTGGTGGGTGATAAGACGCCTTATTCTTTGCTGTGGGACCACTCTCCTCTGTCTGGGTGCTGGGCCTAAATAACTGAAAGTGGCCTTCTCCAGTGGTGGTTGATGTGACGCATGATTCCTTGCTGTGGGACCTCTCTCCTCTGTCTGGGTCCTGGGCCGAAATAACTGAGAGTGGCCTTCTCCGGTGGTGGTTGATATGACACATGATTCCTTGCTGTGGGACCTCTCTACTCTGACTGGTTGCTGGGGCCAAAATAACTGAAAATGGCCTTCTCCAGTGGTGGGTGATATGACGCATGATTCCTTGCTGTGGGACCTCTCTCCTCTATCTGGGTGCTGGGCCGAAATAACTGAAAGTGGCCTTCTCCAGTGGTGGGTCATATGACACATGATTCCTTGCTGTGGGACCTCTCTCCTCGGTCTGGGTGTTGGCCGAAATAACTGAAAGTGGCCTTCTCCAGTGGTGGGTGATATGACGCATGATTCCTTGCTGTGGGACCACTCTCCTCTGTCTGGGTGCTGGGCCTAAATAACTGAAAGTGGCCTTCTTCAGTGGTGGTTGATATGACGCATGATTCCTTGCTGTGGGACCACTCTCCTCTGTCTGGGTGCTGGGCCTAAATAACTGAAAGTGGCCTTCTTCAGTGGTGGTTAATATGACGCATGATTCCTTGCTGTGGGACCTCTCTCCTCTGTCTGGGTGCTGGGCCGAAATAACTGAGTGTTGCCTTCTCCGATGGTGGTTGATATGACGCATGATTCCTTGCTGTGGGACCTCTCTACTCTGACATGGGTGCTGGGGCCTAAATAACTGAAAATGGCCTTCTCCAGTGGTGGGTCATATGACGCATGATTCCTTGCTGTGGGACCTCTCTCCTCTTTTTGGGTGCTGGGGCCGAAATAACTGAAAGTGACCTTCTCCAGTGGTGGGTGATATGACGCATGATTCCTTGCTCTGGAACCTGTATTCTCGGTCTGGGTGCTGGGCCGAAATAAATGAAAGTGGCCTTCTCCCGTGGTGGGTGATATGACGCATGATTCCTTGCTATGGGACCTGTATACTCGTTCTGGGTGCTGGGCCGAAATAGCTGAAAGTGGCATTCTCCAGTGGTGGGTGATATGACGCATGATTCCTTGCTATGGGACCTGTATCCTCGGTCTGGGTGCTGGGCCGAAATAACTGAAAGTGGCCGTCTCCAGTGGTGGGTCATATGACACATGATTCCTTGCTTTGGGACCTCTCTCCTCAGTCTGGGTTCTGGGCCGAAATAACTGAGAGTGGCCTTCTCAGGTGGTGGTTGATATGACGCATGATTCCTTGCTGTGGGACCTCTCTCCTCTGACTGGGTGCTGGGGCCTAAATAACTGAAAAGGGCCATCTCCAGTTGTGGGTGATATGACGCATGATTCCTTGCTGTGGGACCTCTCTCCTCTATCTGGGTGCTGGGGCCGAAATAACTGAAAGTGGCCTTCTCCAGTGGTGGATGATATGACGCATGATTCCTTGCTGTGGAACCTGTATCCTCAGTCTGGGTGCTGGGCCGAAATAACTGAAAGTGGCCTTCTCCAGTGGTGGGTGATATGACGCATGATTCCTTGCTTTGGGACCTTTATCCTCGGTCTGGGTGCTGAGCCGAAATAACTGAAAGTGGCCTTCTCCAGTGGTGGGTGATATGACGCATGATTCCTTGCTGTGGGACCTGTATCCTCTGTAGTTATGTCGCGAACATAAAATTTTCCGTTCGCGAACAGCGAATGCGAACTTCCAGAAATGTTCGCGAACGGGCGAATCGGGCGAACCGCCATAGACTTCAATTGTCAGGCGAATTTTAAAACCCACAGGGACTCTTTCTGGCCACAATAGTGATGGGAAAGTTGTTTCAAGGGGTCTAACACCTGGACTGTAGCATGCCGGAGGGGGATCTATAGCAAAACTCCCATGGAAAATTACGTAGTGGACGCAGAGTCGGGTTTTAATCCATAAAGTGCATAAATCAACTAACATTCCTAAATTGTTTGGAATAACATGCTTTAAAACATCCAGTGTGTGTATACGATCAGGTATGATGTTGTATCGATCAGGTAGTGTAAGGGTTACGTCCACTTCACAGACATTGACAGACCAAACTCCCCTTTTATTGCACCGCAAACAACCACAAACAGTTCATTTGCACAACCGCAAACTCCCTATTTGCTCAAGGTTGGATACCAAGCTAGCCACGTCCCGGTGATGTCATTGAAGGTTTCTTCCTCCACCCAGCCACTTACAACACCAAGGGTCCCCAAAAGGTGAATTGAATTGATTTTTCGAACGGGGAGATGGTTAAAATAAACTCTGGCTCCCTCCCCTTTGTTTTTTATCCACGGTCACTGCGTCTGCGCCGTGCAATTTACTGTCACACCCGATATGAGTGGTATTTTCTGTAGTACTATTCTCATCAGTTTAATCCTTCTAATGTCCCCGACTCCCCAATCTGGGGGCCATTTATTGAATAGATTTTTCGAACGGGGAGATGGTTAAAAAAGTGCTGGCTCCCTCCACTCTGTTTTAAACCACGGTGACTGCATCTGCGCTGTGCAATTTACTGTCACACCCGATATGAGTTGTATTCTCTGTAGTACTATTCTCATCAGTTTAATCCCTCTAACATCCCCAATCTGGGGGCCATTTATTGAATAGATTTTTCGAACAGGGAGATGGTTAAAAAAACGCTGGCTCCCTCCACTCTGTTTTAATCCACGGTGACTGACTGCGTCTGCGCCATGCAATTTACTGTCACACCCGATATGAGTGGTATTTTCTGTAGTACTATTCTCATCAGTTTAATCCCTCTAACGTCCCCAATCTGGGGGCCATTTATTGAATAGATTTTTCGAACGGGGAGATGGTTAAAAAAACGCTGGCTCCCTCCACTCTGTTTTAATCCACGGTCACTGCGTCTGCGCTGTGCAATTTACTGTCACACCCGATATGAGTGGTATTTTCTGTAGTACTATTCTCATCAGTTTAATCCCTCTAACGTCCCCAATCTGGGGGCCATTTATTGAATAAATTTTTCGAACGGGGAGATGGTTAAAAAAACGCTGGCTCCCTCCACTCTGTTTTAATCCACGGTCACTGCGTCTGCGCTGTGCAATTTACTGTCACACCCGATATGAGTGGTATTTTCTGTAGTACTATTCTCATCAGTTTAATCCCTGCTACGTCCCATATCAGGGATTGCCTTTTGAGAAAAAAATATTAGGCCGGGTACCTTCAACTGCCTTCACAGTGACAGACCAAACTCTCATACACCAAACTGAATTGATTTCAGGAACCGGGAGATGGAAAAAGCAGCTTGGTCGGTCCTCTTACTCCCAAATTGGGGCACTGCGCGTGCACAGAGCAATGTGCTGTGACACCCTATATGAGTGGTGTCTTAACTAGTACTATTCCTATCAGTTTAATCCCTGTTACGTACCCTATCCGGTCGAATTGATTAACCATTGTCGAATTAGCGAACCATTACGACATCATGAAATAATTTAGTTCTGAGCTCTGTACTTGCTTTGTATTGGAATTGATGGGGATTTTTTTAATTGCCTGCATCATTTCTAATAAACTATTAAGAGACTTTATTATGATTTTTTATTTTATGTATTAAAAACCCATACAACATATAAAAAAAAAGGTAAATTAATGTTTTTTCTATGAAATATTATCCAGCCGTCCGATCGCTTTTGGTCTGACCATAATGAAGCAACGGCTCTATCATCTGGGGTGTGGCAACATTGCCACCACACTCATAGAGGTGATGATTGCTTCATTGTGATACGCAAGCCCCTTCACCACAACAAGGTAACGATCACGAGGGGGAATTGACACTTGTATGTGCCTTTTTTTTTTTGGTTTGTTTTTGCAGCCACAGTGCTGCACCATAGGACAGAAAAATTAGGCATGTACACATGCCTGAAAAATAATGGCATTGTTGCAGCCGCTATTGTAGCAGCGGCCAGAAAATTGATGTTTTCCAGGCAGAAAAGTGACTAAAACATTGCGGCTTGAACCCTAGTTGGTGGTGGAGAATTCACGAAAGTCATCCGGTATGCAGACATTAAATACAGCAGCGTGGGGACCATTTTGAGGCCAAGGCATGTAATCAGGCCTTTTGTTAGTCAAACGTATCCCCCACTGTCAGTCCCTTCGGGATCCATGCCTCATTCATCTTTATGAAGGTGAGGTAATCAACACTTTTTTGACCGAGGCGACTTCTCTTGTCAGTGACAATGCCTCCTGCTGCACTGAAGGTCCTTTCTGACAGGACACTTGAAGCAGGGCAGGCCAGAAGTTCTATCGCGAACTGGGATAGCTCAGGCCACAGGTCAAGCCTGCACACCCAGTAGTGAAGGGGTTCATTGCTCCTCAGAGTGTCGATATCTGCTGTTAAGGCGAGGTAGTCTGCTACCTGTCGGTCGAGTTGTTCTCTAAGGCTGGATCCCGAAGGGCTGTGGCGATGAGTAGGACTGAAAAAGCTCTGCATGTCCTCCATGAACAACACATCTGTAAATCATCCAGTCCTTGCTGCCGTGGTAGGAGGAGGATTACACTCACCTCTTCCCCTGTTAGATTCCCGTTGTGCTGTGACATCCCCCTATAAGCTGTGTAAAGCATATTTTTTAGTTTGGTTTTGAACTGCTGTATCCTTTCCGACTTTCGGTAATTTGTTAACATTTCTGCCACTTTCTGCTTATACCAGGGGTCTAGTAGTGTGGCCACCCAGTACAGATCGTTCTCCTTCATCCATTTTATACGTGGGTCCCTCAACAGACATGACAGCATGAAAGACCCCATTTGAACAAGGTTGGATGCAGAGCTACTCATTTCCCGTTCCTCGTCCTCACTGATGTCATTGACTGTCTGTTCTTCCCCCCAGCCACGTACAACACCATGGGTCCCAGATAGGTGACAACAACGAGCACCCTGGGGTGCCTGCTGTGGTTGGTCTTCCTCCTCCTCAAAGCCGCCACATTCCTCCTCTGACTCCTCTTCCTCATACTCCTCTTCCAGCGTTGCTGCAGGTCCGGCAAGCGATGATGACAAGGCTGTTTCTGGTGGTGATGGTGACCACAACTCTTCCTCTTCCTCTTCACGCTCATCTACAGCCTGATCCAGAACTCTTCGCAGGGCACGCTCCAGGAAGAAAACAAATGGGATGAGGTCACTGATGGTGCCTTCGGTGCGACTGACTAGGTTTGTCACCTCCTCAAAAGGACGCATGAGCCTACAGGCATTGCGCATGAGTGTCCAGTAACGTGGCAAAAAGATTCCCAGCTCCGCAGAGGCTGTCCTAGCACCCCGGTCATACAAATACTCCTTGACGGCTTTTTCTTGTTGGAGCAGGCGGTCAAACATTAGGAGTGTTGAATTCCAACATGTCGGGCTGTCACATATCAAGCGCCTCACTGGCATGTTGTTTCGCCGCTGAATATCGGAAAAGTTCGCCATAGTCGTGTAGGAACGCCTGAAATGGCCACACACCTTCCTGGCCTGCTTGAGGACGTCCTGTAAGCCTGGGTACTTAGACACAAAACGTTGTACGATGAGATTCAACACATGTGCCATGCACGGCACATGTGACAACTTGCCCAAATTTAATGCCGCCAACAGATTGCTTCCATTGTCACACACCACTTTGCCGATCTCCAGTTGGTGCAGGGTCAGCCACTGATCCACCTGTGCGTTCAGGGCGGACAGGAGTGCTGGTCCTGTGTGGCTCTCTGCTTTCAGGCAAATCAACCCCAAGACAGCGTGACACTGTCGTATCCGGGATGTGGAATAACCCCTGGGGAGCTGAGGGGATTCAGTTGATGTGCAGCCAGACGCCGCAGCAGAAGAGGACTCAGCCGAGGAGGATATCGAAGAGGATGGAGTAGGAGTAGAGGAGGTGGCAGTAGGTCTGCCTGCAAGTCGTGGTGGTGTCACCAACTCCGCTGCGGAGCCACGCATTCCATGCTTGTCAGCCGTCAGCAGGTTGACCCAATGCGCAGTATACGTGATATACCTGCCCTGACCGTGCTTTGCAGACCAGGTATCAGTGGTCAGATGGACCCTTGCCCCAACACTGTATGCTAGAGATGCCATGACTTCCTTTTCAATGACATGGTAGAGGTTTGGGATTGCCTTTTTTGAAAAAAAAATTCGTCCGGGTACCTTCCACTGTGGTGTCCCAATAGCGACAGATTTTTTGAAGGCCTCAGACTCTACCAGCTGGTAAAAGCTTGCGGGCTAAGAGTTCCGTCAAGCCAGCTGTCAGTCGCCAGGCAAGGGGGTGATTCTGTGACATTGGCTTTTTACGCTCAAACATGTCCTTGACAGACACCTGACTGTGGGCAGATGAGCAGGAACTGCTGAAGGTTAGAGATGGCGTGGTGGGTGGTTGAGAGGGGACAGGGAGGACAGCAGTGATTGACGTGGCTGAAGATGCTGGACCAGGAGGAGCATGGTGGCTTTGAGTTTGTGTGCTGCTTGTACTCATGTGTTGATCCCATAGGCGTTTGTGATGTGAGAACATGTGCCTTCGCAAAGCAGTTGTACCAAGGTGGGTGTTGGACTTCCCACGACTCAGTTTCTTTTGGCACAGGTTGCAAATGGCATTGCTGTTATTAGAGGCAGACACACAAAAAAAATGCCACACTGCTGAGCTTTGCAATGACGGCATTCTGGTGGTGGCAACAGCATGCGTTGACTGGCGTGCTGTCTGGCTGACCCCAGGTGCCGATACATGCTGTCTGACTGTGCCACTAACTCCTTGCGACGACCTCCCCCTGCTTCCAACTCGTCTCCTCATTCTCTCTGTCTCCCCTTCTGAACTTTCCCCCTCTTCTTCTCTTCGAGCAGGCACCCACGTGGCATCCGTGGACACATCGCCATCATCAACCGCTTCACTTGCATCTGACACCTCAGCAAAGGAAGCAGCAGCGGGTACAACATCATCATGATCATCATCACACTGTACGTCCATGTGTGTAATCCTGCCTGACTGAGACATATCCTTTAATCTACATCATCTGGCAATAATAGTTGCGCATCACTAATTGCATCCAACTGATGTGTAAATAACTCCTCTGACGGATCAAGTGAAGCGGCTGTGGTGGCTGTGGTGGTAGTGGTGGTGGTGGCGGCGGGCGGGTGCTTGGTAACTTGAGAGCAGGTGACCGAAGCTGAGCTGGAGGAGGATGGTGCGTCAAGGTTCTTAGCGGAAGCTGTTGAAGATTGGGTGTCCTGTCTAAGCCAGTCAACTACGTCCTCAGAATTTTTCTGGTTCAGAGTACGTGGCCTCTGAACACTGGGCATTATTCCAGGGACAGTGGAAATCACAGCACCACGACCACGACGGCCCCTGCGGGGTGGCCTGCCTCTGCCTGTCATTTTTTTTTAGATAAGTGGTACTACGCGTACTACGTACTGTGCCACCCGGTATCAGTGGTGGGCACTGGCAGTGGGCACACTACAGTCAGTGGAAGTGGGCCTGACACACACTGGCAGCAGGCAAGCAACTGAATTTAGACTACTGTCTAAAAATTAAATGCCTTATTTATCGGCAAGCTACTGTGCCACCCGGTATCAGTGGTTGGCACTGGCAGTGGGCACACTACAGTCTGTGGAAGTGGGCCTGACACACACTGGCAGCAGGCAAGCAACTGAATTTAGACTACTGTCTAAAAATGAAATGCCTTATTTATCGGCAAGCTACTGTGCCACCCGGTATCAATGGTTGGCACTGGCAGTGGGCACACTACAGTCAGTGGAAGCGGGCCTGACACAGACTGGCAGCAGGCAAGCAACTGAATTTAGACTACTGTCTAAAAATGAAATGCCTTATTTATCGGCAAGCTACTGTGCCACCCGGTATCAATGGTTGGCACTGGCAGTGGGCACACTACAGTCAGTGGAAGCGGGCCTGACACACACTGGCAGCAGGCAAGCAACTGAATTTAAACTACTGTCTAAAAATGAAATGCCTTATTTATCGGCAAGCTACTGTGCCACCTGGTATTAGTGGTTGGTAATGGCAGTGGGCACACTACAGTCAGTGGAAGTCGGCCTGACACACACTAGCAGCAGGCAAGCAACTGAAATTGCACTAAAGTGTAAAAATTAAATGCCTTTTTTGATGCAAAGTCCTGTGCCACACGGGATGACAGGGGTGGGCACTGGCAGTGGGCACACTACAGTCAGTGGAAGTCGGCCTGACACACACTAGCAGCAGGCAAGCAACTGAAATTACACTAAAGTGTAAAAATTAAATGCCTTTTTTTGATGCAAAGTCCTGTGCCACACGGGATGACAGGGGTGGGCACTGGCAGTGGGCGCACTTCAGTCAGTGGAAGTCGGCCTGACACACACTAGCAGCAGGCAAGCAGCTGAAATTACACTAAAGTGTAAAAATTAAATGCCTTTTTTTATGCAAAGTCCTGTGCCACCCGGTATGAGTGGTGGGCACTGGCAGTGGGCACACTAAAGTCAGTGGAAGTCAGCCTGACACACACTGGCAGGCAACTAACCTTAGATTAAAGTGTAAAAATTAAATGCCTTTTTTTGATGCAAAGTCCTGTGCCACATGGGATGACAGGGGTGGGCACTGGCAGTGGGCACACTACAGTCTGTGGGCCTGCAGCTCCTCACACACAGGCAGGCCAGGCAACTGCAATATGTATATAAAGAAAAAAAAAAGCTGAATAATGTTGCAGCCCTAAAAAGGGCTTTTTGGGGTGCTGTCAGGACGCTGTCCTTACAGAAGAGATCAGATGAGTGTTTCAGGACTGGAGTGGACACTGAATTACCTAGCCTAGCTATCGATTTCCCTATTAAATCAGCAGCAACTACACTCTCCCTCCTCTCACTAAGACTGCAGCTTCAGAATGAATCTAAAATGGATGCTGTGCAGGAGGTGGGAGGGTCTGGGAGGGAGGGTATGCTGATGATTGGCTGGAATGTGTCTGCTGACTGTGAGGTACAGGGTCAAAGTTTGCTCAATGATGATGTATAGGGGGCGGACCGAACATAGCATGTGTTCGCCCGTTGAGGCGAACGCGAACAAGCTATGTTCACCTGGAACTGTTCGCCGGCGGATAGTTCGGGCCATCTCTAATCCTCGGTCTGGGTGCTGGGCCCAAATAACTGAAAGTGGCCTTCTCCAGTGGTGGGTGATATGACGCCTTATTCATTGCTGTGGGACCTCTCTCCTCGGTCTGGGTGCTGGGCCGAAATAACTGAAAGTGGCCTTCTCCAGTGGTGGGTTGATATGACGCATGATTCCTTGCTGTGGGACCTCTCTCCTCTGTCTGGGTGCTGGGGCCGAAATAACTGAAAGTGGCCTTCTCCAGTGGTGGGTGATATGACGCATGATTCCTTGCTGTGGGACCTCTCTCCTCTGTCTGGGTGCTGGGCCGAAATAACTGAAAGTGGCCTTCTCAGTGGTGGATGATATGACGCATGATTCCTTGCTGTGGGACCTGTATCCTCGGTGTGGGTGCTGGGCCGAAATAACTGAAAGTGGCCTTCTCCAGTGGTGGGTGATATGACGCCTTATTCCTTGCTGTGGGACCTCTCTCCTCGGTCTGGGTGCTGGGCCTAAATAACTAAGAGTGGCCTTCTCCGGTTGTGGTTGATATGACGCATGATACCTTGCTGTAGGACCTCTCTCCTCTATCTGGGTGCTGGGGCCGAAATAACTGAAAGTGGCCTTCTCCAGTGGTGGGTGATATGACGCATGATTCTTTGCTGTGGTACCTGTATCCTCGGTCTGGGTGCTTGGCCGAAATAACTGAAAGTGGCCTTCTCCAGTGGTGGGTGATATGACGGCTTATTCCTTGCTGTGGAACCTCTCTCCTCAGTCTGGGTGCTGGTCGAAATAACTGAAAGTGGCCTTCTCCAGTGGTGGGTGATATGACGCCTTATTCTTTGCTGTGGGACCTCTCTCCTCTGTCTGAGTGCTGGGGCCGAAATAACTGAAAGTGGCCTTCTCCAGTGGTGGGTGATATGACGCATGATTCCTTGCTGTAGGACCTCTCTCCTCTGTCTGGGTGCTGGGGCCGAAATAACTGAAAATGGCCTTCTCAAGAGTTGAGTGATATGACGCATGATTCCTTGCAGTGGGACCTCTCTCCTATTGATATTGGTTAAATTTTATTTATTTTATTTTATTTTAATTCATTTCCCTATCCACATTTGTTTGCAGGGGATTTACCTACATTTTGCTGCCTTTGGCAGCCCTCTAGCCCGTTCCTGGACTATTTCACAGCCTTTTTAGTGCCTAAAAGTTCGGGTTCCCATTGACTTCAATGGGGTTCGGGTTCGGGATAAAGTTCGGGTCGAGTTCGGATGCCGAACACGAACATTTTCGGGAAGTTCGGCCGAACTTCTCGAACCCCAACATTCAGGTGTTCGCTCATCTCTATTTAAGACCTTGTCTGGATTTCAGGGTGCTTAACCGTATCACGATTCGTGACCCCTATCCGCTTCCTCTGATCCCGGATTTGTTTAACTAGATTGTGGGGGCTAAAGTTTTTTCTAAGTTGGATTTAAGAGGGGCATACAACCTTGTCAGGGTCAGGAAGGGGGACAAATGGAAGACGGCCTTCAATACCCCGGAGGGTCATTTTGAGAACTTGGTTATGCCCTTTGGTTTGATGAATGCTCCGGCCGTCTTCCAACATTTTGTGAACAGCATTTTCTATCATTTAATGGGGAAATTTGTACTGGTGTATCTAGATGACATTTAGATTTTTTTCTCCTGATTTCAAGACTCATCGGGACCACCTATGTCAGGTCCTGCTGATTTTGCAGGAGAATAAATTGTACGCTAAACTGGAAAAATGTGTGTTTGCGGTTCCAGAGATTAAATTTCTTGGTTTTCTTCTCTCCGCTTCTGGTTTTCGCTGATGCGGTTTTTGAGTTTTGCTAATTATTATAGAAAGTTCATTTTGAATTATTCCTCTGTTGTTAAGCCACTCACTGATATGACTAAAAAGGGGGTGGATTTTTCCTCATGGTCGGAAGAGGTGCTTCAAGCCTTTTCTAGTATTAAAGAGAGTTTTGCTTCCGCTCCCATTTTGTTACAACCTGATGTCTCTCTACCTTTTATTGTTGAGGTGAATGCCTCTGAGGTGAGGGTGGGCGCGGTCTTATCTCAGGGTCCCTCTCCTGCTGAATGGCGACCGTGTGCCTTTTTCTCAAAAAAGCTCTCAGCCGCAGAGAGAGATTACGATGTGGGAAATAGGGAGTTGTTGGCCATCAAATTGGCTTTTGAGGAATGGCGTCATTGGTTGGAGGGAGCCATACACCCAATTACCGTGTTTATCGACCATAAGAATCTGGCCTATTTGGAATCAGCCAAGCGTCTGATCCCGAGACAGGCCAGATGGTCCTTATTCTTTTCTAGGTTTAATTTTGTTGTTACATTCCGCCCTGGGGTTAAAAATGTGAAGGCGGATGCCCTGTCACGTTGTTTTCCGGGAGGGATGGAACTTTGAGGACCCAGGTCCCATTTTGGCTGATGGGATGGTCGTTTCTGCTCTTTATCCTTATTTGGAGGCAGAGGTTCAGGCAGCCCAGGCAGAGGCACCTGATCTTTGTCCTCCTGGAAGGTTATTTGTGCCGCTCGCTTTGCGACACAAAGTTTTTAAGGAGCACCATGACAGTGTTCTTGCTGGGCACCCGGGGAGTAGAGCCACAGTGGATCTCATTGCTCGCAGATTCTGGTGGCCAGCTCTTCGTAAGACGGTTGAGGGGTTTGTGGCAGCTTGCGAGGTCTGCGCTCATGCCAAGGTCCCTCATTCACGGCCAACGGGATCTCTCCTCCCCTTACCCATACCTTACTGTCCTTGGAAGTATCTGTCCATGGACTTCATTACAGACTTGCCTCACTCCTCGGGGAAGACTGTGATTGTGGTGGTAGTGGACCGTTTTAGCAAAATGGCGCATTTTATTCCTTTCCCTGGGTTACCCAATGCTAAGACACTGGCGCAAGCGTTTGTTGATCATATTGTTAAATTACATGGCATTCCTTCTGACATCGTTTCTGATAGGGGCACCCAATTTGTTTCCAGATTCTGGAAGGCCTTCTGTTCTCGCTTGGAGGTTCGGTTGTCATTTTCTTCTGCTTTTCATCCGCAGTCGAATGGTCAGACCGAACGCGTCAATCAGAATTTGGAGACATATCTGCGCTGTTTTGTTGCGGAGAATCAGGAGAATTGGTGTTCTTTTTTGTCCCTTGCTGAGTTTGCTTTAAATAACCGTCGTCAGGCCTCCTCTGATAAGTCACCATTTTTGGGTGCATATGGGTTTCATACGCAGTTTGGGACATTCTCTGGAGAGGGGTCTTCTGGTTTACATGATGAGGAGAGATTTTCCTCGTCCTTGTCACTTATTTGGCAAAAGATTGAGGGTAATCTAAAGAAAATGAGTGAGAGATATAAGCGTGTGGCTGATAAGAGACGTTTGCCTGGTCCAGACCTGAATGTGGGTGATCTGGTGTGGTTGTCTACAAAGAATATCAAACTGAAGATTCCCTCCTGGAAATTGGGTTCTAGGTTTATTGGGCCTTACGAGATCTTATCCGCCATCAATCCCATTGCTTTCAGTCTTGATCTTCCTCAGACTTGGAAGATCCATAATGTTTTTCATAAGTCCCTACTGAAACCTTATGTCCAACCTACTGTTCCTTCCTCTTTGCCTCCTCCCCCGATTTTAGTTGATGGTAATCTTGAATTTCAGGTCTCCAGGATTGTGGATTCCCGCATTATCCGCGGTTCTCTTCAGTACCTCGTTCATTGGGAAGGTTATGGTCCTGATGGGAGGATGTGGGTCCCACTGGCGGACATTAAGGTCACTCGTCTCATCAGGGCTTTCCATCGGTCTCATCTTGAGAAGGTTGATCCTGAGTGTCCATCCGTAGAAGGGGGGGTACTGTCGCCGCCGGTTCTGGGAGACGGTCGGTCAGAGGTTCCTCCATGTCTTGTGTATGACGTTCTTTGTTTTGGTTTCACTTTGCTCAGTTCCTTTCTCTCCCTCAGCTGTCTCTTATCTTGATTAATTGGTTTGCTTTATATTCCCTACCTTACTGCTTCTCCGTGCGGTTTATATTACTTCCTGGATGAAGTGTGTGCTGCTGGAGACTGCAGTTGTTTTGCTCTAAGATAAGTGCATTCCATTTACTTTGTGTTTTGTTTGCTGGCTTGATTCTAGGTGACCCTGACTCCCTTCGTATTCAGTGCAGGTTGCCGGTGGTCGTGTCCCCTCACTACTATAGGGAATTCAGGTGTCACTCAGTTATAGGTACGAGGGCATGTATTTGTCTACCACCGGGACTTGTACATGTGCACAGTAGTTTGGGAAAGTTCTTAGGGATTTATAGGACCCTCCTATAGTTTCCTTAGTTTGGGATCAAGACAGTCTGTCGTTATTTATCAGTTCCTGATAACTGTACTCCATCCCTGACAGGAGCCAAGCCTACTCTCAGATTAGTTACCATCCATGAATAGATCTGCACCTGTACTGTGGTTTTTACATGCACCTGCCTTGGGCTGACAGTAATTGATGAGAATAGCTGACCAAATAAGTCAAGTGTGAACTAAGCCTATTAGTGACACATAGTCTTTCTACACCTAACAAAAGGGATTTAAACGCATTTGTTTGCTCTGCCACAACATGGATAAAGAGAAACTTTTATTTTTTCCACTACTTTATATTAGTGCTGCCTCTATGTCCTTAATTTGTTCCACTGGGACACCTGCAGGGCTGCACAGCGTGTTTTTTTTTTTGTTTTTTTTTCTTTACTGAAGGATGCTGGATGCTTATTTTGCTTTTATTTTGTTTAGCTAGGGATTAGCTAGGAATGTTTGTAGCCTGCACAATGATGCGCATGTCCATATATTTGACCTTCCTTTAATTCTGACGCACAGTAAGGCTTTTTGCACACAAACATATACGTTCGTGTGCAATAAACCTAACTGTTTTGCTACCAGAAAGAACTAGTTATGCATGTTGCTGCACTGCATAGTGATGTACACCAGGATACATTCTCTCTAAAGTTTAAAGGCAGGTTGGGATAGACATGATTTTCAGCACTTAATAACAAAGCAATTTTTTTGGAAAAATTGTGCAAAGCGACTGAATCGAATTTTTGAAAACTTCACTCATTTCTAATGATGATAAAAAAGATACCCAATTTTTGGGGGATGCCACAAAGAGGACCAGGAGAAGAAGGACAGACTTTTTCGGATTGGGCATGCTGGCCAGGTGTATTTTCCCAAAGGATTCAGTGATGCCTCCTCATGTACTGCAATAGACCTCGGGTCGTTATGACTGTGTTTGAATTTCCATGGCTTATTTTAATCCTGCATATCTGGAACATGGCTGTGGTTTTTTGTGTCCTCCTTGTGGAGGAAAAATGTCCTGTAGGAGTTGCTCGCACAGAGCTACAGAAAGCTGAGCTAGGATCGCCTCTGCTCTTTATTGCTGCTGTGGCCTTTCTCCAATGATTTTGCCTCCTCTTCAGCATGCCTATCCAGCTCCTGTCTAGTACACAATCATTTTCTGAGTCCTCACCCTCCCTGCCATTTTTATCAGACTGTGAAATAGCATGGTGGGCTCCTGGGCTCCCCGCCCCTGCTCTGAGTTTTCCTCGACTGCCACTGTCATCCCTACCATCAATGCCATGGCTACAGGTGCCACTATTACTACCACTATCATCAACTTAACTATGCATGGGGCTCCAGCTTCCTGCCGAACCTCCTCAGGGCAGCCCAAACGGTGATAGCTCTCACACAACCCATTATCAGGGAGACTCTCTTGACTATCTGCATGGTGGGGTTTTCTTGCCACTTCTTATAAAAAAAGAAGCCTTCTCACCAGGAAGGGGCAATGAGGACTGAGAGGACTCCACTGATTGCCTTCTCTGTGGCTGCAAGGAGGAGAAGCATGAGGAACTCTGTGACCCCTGTTTTCACAGCATGGTGCTAGACTCTGAAGTCACCTCTACATCATCCTGCTGCGACTGAGAGGAGTGAGCCATCCAATCCACAATCTCATCCTCTTTCTGCTCAACTATAATGTTGCGCCTTTCAGAAGCCAAGGAGAACTGAGGCCTACTACTACCTCTAGTAATCACGTATATGCTGTTTTGAATATATTCAGCAGCCCCCCCCACCGCAAAAAAATAAAAAATGGCACCATGTGGAGATATCATTAATGAGAAATGGATTTAGATAGAAAAAAATATTGTCACTCACAGATAATTTGGTGCGCTACCCTGTGTATTGGTGTACTGATCAACTATATGCTAGTTTAATTAAATTGAAAATTGAACAACCCCCCAAAAATTTTTTTTGGAACAGTGTAGATATAGAATTAAACCGAAATGGATGATTGAGGCCTAATACTTAATATCATGTTATCACTCACAGATGATCTGCTACACTACTCTTTGTATGGGTGTAGTGATCACTTGTATGCTGGTTTTGTTAAATTGAACAACCTTCTAAAAAATGTAGAACCATGTGGAGAAAGAAATAAACGGAAATGGATGATTGAGGCCTGATGCCTAAAATCACTTTATCACTCACATATAATTGTGTCTGCTACCCTGTGTATTTGTCTACTGATCACATGTATGCTGGCTTCATTAAATTGAACAACCCCCTGAGTAAATTTTGAATTGTGAGGAGATAGAAAAAACAAATAGATTTAGCTCTAATATTATGTTATCAATCACTGATGTTTTGTCCATTACCCTGCATATTTTCTATGGTTTTTAAAATTTAAACAAAAAAAGCAAAAAAATTAAATTAACTTTGTGGGATGCTATGATATGGAATTCATACTTGTATTTCAGGTGTTTTCTCTGAGATTTCAAATGCTAGATTGATGGTAGAACACGTGTTGTACAGTTTTGCGCTCATTGCACCCCCCACCACCCAGAAAAAAAGAATTTGTGTTAAAATGGGGGGGGGGGGGGATGAAATAAATGTCCTTGCAGGTAGCTGTGTTTGAAGTTTGCATCAGCTGCGGTTGTGCTAAGAGTCACAGCCAGCCTCAGCTCCTTACTTTTCACTCCCCCACTAACTGGTTTCCCTGCCAGTCCCTATTTTACACATACGTACAATTCTTCTTTGTAATTTTAGCCTTTTCCTTCACTGTCCCTAGCAGTAAAATACAAGCCTGATTGTAATTTTGACAGTCCTTGACTCCTTAAGATCGGTTTTCTGGCAGACACTGAAAGACCCAATCAGCCTAATTCACAACCCAGCACAGAATGACATTCTGCTCTTTCTGCTAGGGTACCTCCCTGCCTGAATTTGATATGCGCTCCATATACAGGAAATGTCCTGCGTTCCATACACCGGAAGGCTGGATATCAGGTGACCAGCTATAAGCAAGTGAGGCGCACGATGCAGTGATGCGCTCCACTAGCAGGAAACACGTAGGATCGACTGATGGCATACTAGAATAAGGAAGGGAACGTCTTTCTCATGCGCCCACCTCACTTGGTTAGAGGTATGGGCGGCGCTTGGACTAAGGCGGTGGAGCGTGATTGGCGAAGTGATTATGAGCGGGGGGTTTTAAAAGGGGATAGGCTGGGGTTCTTTGAAATCATGGCGTCAGAGGAGGAAACATGGTTTTGAGCAGTGACATGTGAGCAATCTAAGTACAAAGGCATTAATGATATGTAAACCTATGCTATCTTAATAGGGGCATGTCTATATAGGGGCACGTTGTTATATATGTATATGTATCAATATACGATGGGACTCTTGTATGTCTTTAGGTGAGGAGAGGCTATATCGACATTCACGAGCGTGACATAACGCCATGTGAATTGGCACAAGTAAGTGCACCTCTCAGTCCCATTATACATATATAGACGTGCGCACATATATATACATATGTACTTTGCTTAATTGGCACTTTACTTCATCTTTTAGGTCACATGCCTGCTGAAATGGTATTCCGTGATATCTGTACTCTATCAAAGTCAACTCCTCTTGACATCTGAGCTATATCAGGTTCTTTATATCAATTATTTACCATATCAATTTGGGATACTGATGCCCTTCTGGCCTCCTGATGAACTTCAGTAATCTGAAGGGAAACGCGTCGAGGTTTAAAAATATATAAGGCATAATGAGACACGATGAGAAAAATTATACTGATTGATAATTAGGGTGTTAAGTCTTAATAAGCCCACTCTTCAGACCCTGAATCTAGGGTTACCCTGAATCTAGGGGTCTGGATGTACTAGATTGCTCAGAGGAGACTCGGTGTGACTATAATTAGACACCTTCACTGACTTGGGTGGACTTAATTAATTGTGACGTATACACCATTCGTTATCATCTGTGTGTCTTAACAACTGACATTAAGCAATTAATGTGATTAGAATAGGGTAAGACCAAGGGTGATCCAGCTTTAGGTACGAGGACAGGGAGGTCCCACCATAAGGGTCCGTCCCTGGGCAAAGGAAGAGACGCAGGGTAAATCGTAGGGTTAGCAGTAGGATTAACCCAACTACCTACCTCTTCCTCGGTCATACCCAATAATCAAATATCTACATAATTGATGGCAGTTGTGACATACAGATGATGGCAAAAATGGTATCTGTGTTTGTTTATTAGTCTAGGGTGGGGTTTGGTTAATTGACAGCGGTATCAGAAATAATTTCAGTGATACTAAATAAAAGTGATATTTTAAGAGGGGGGTTGTAAACTGCTGGATATTTGTCGATGATTAATACTCCTAGTTGAGATACATTTAGTTATAGCTGGAACTATTGGATTTGATTTGTTTAGTATGGCCAGTTTTCTGTCTGGGACAATATTTACAGAGACTCTAATCAACGAGGCGAAAAATATATTTTCGGATAGGGATATTCCAGGACTGGGAGCTTCCCTGACTTGCAAACAGGTATTTCAGGAACTATACGAGAAGTATAAAGCTAACATAAAATCCTGGTGGGAGATTAAAGCCATTGAAAACTACCTTGAGCATAAAATTGTCCCGAAAGGACTTAGACATCAAGTTAATCCTGCGAAATCGGATTGCCTCTCCAGAGTTTTTAAAAAAATGGGAGGAGGAACTAACTAGTAGTTCTCTGAGGCTGATGGGACTTCTGTTAGAAGAAGAAAAAGCGTTTTTTGAAAAAACTTCTGCAATTCTACAAGAACAGATTTAATCAGCCCTTAAATTCAAAGAAGAATCGGACTTTGGTAGATGGGAGGCTTCTCTGCAAACATCTGTAGAGAGATTTCAAAATTTCATTAAGGAACGAAAACACCGTCAATTTGTCTGAGATCTTGCTGAGTTTAGGGAGAATAGGGTCTATCAATCGGCACCTTTTGTCCCATCAGCATCAGAGACATCGATATCTGACATTGATTCCTCTGACACTGAGAACTATTCTAGATCACAGGGTCGAGGGTCATTTAGATCAGGCTGGGGAGGTAGAAGATGGCCTCGAGTTGGGGGCAGAAATCGGGGATATGTGAGAGGTGGTACATATTTAGCATCATCATCTTCATCACCTCCCTCTACTACCCAAAACACTGCCCCCAGAACCCAGCAGCATCAAATACCACCTGCTGCCTCTTTTTTAGAGAAGGGTCGAGCCCCTTACCATCTGCGAAATCAGGACAGGATAGAAAAGATCTAAAAACGGACCTTGGGTGTGTTCTTCAAATCATTAATCTAACTTCTAGAGTTCTTGAACCAGCAGAGGCTGATGTTCTTTGGAGGGGCTTATCCTTCGTCCCTACCAACAACTTTGATTTATTTACGTGGACGAAGGATTTGCACCTCTTTAGTCGCAAACTGAGGTGGCATAAGTTCTTTAAAAATAGCAACAGGGAAACATGTGAAAGGTTGGGCCTCTGTGAGAGTGATTTTGGAGATTTCCAAACTCTCATGGAACTGAGTAGGGAGAGTCAGAGACCATCAGGAGTAGGCCCCTTCACAGAGCTAAAACCAAAAAGCAGAAAAATGCCTCCTCCATCGAACTACGAATGCATTGACATCTTTATGCAAATGGTATTGTCTGAATTAGAGAAACTTGTAGGATCACATCCAAAGAACTTTAATCTTTCCCAACAGGAGATGCAGGCCTTACGGACATTGGAGAGGGACCAAACAATTATAGTTAAACCCTCTGATAAAGGGGGAAATCTGGTGATACTGGACCATTCTCTATATGTCCGTATGTGCCTTGATCTACTGGAGGACCAAGGGGGGTATAGGGTGTTAACATGTAATCCCACGGAGAGTTACACCGTGGAGCTGCAGAAAATCCTTGAGATAGGCTTGACAGATAGGGTACTTACAGCTGTTGAGTATGACTTCTTGCTTCCAAAATATCCAACTACAGCTACCTTTTATGGACTCCCCAAGGTCCATAAGGGGACTAATCCCTTGAAAGGTCGCCCCATTATTTCTGGCGTGAATTCCCTGACTCAGAATGCAGGGATATACATTGACAGGGTGCTGAGGGAGTTCGTCGTGTCCCTCCCGACCTATACGAGGGACACGATGGACTTCCTCAACAAGATTGATAACTTAATTGTAGACTCTGACTGCTTTTTAGCAAGTGTGGACGTAGAATCCCTCTATAGCTCTATCCCACATGAGGGGGGGCTGGCCGCGGTCGCATACTTCCTGAGGTCTAGAGGGGTCCAATACCAAAATCATAATAATTTTATTATTGGACTCCTTGGGTCCATCCTGACCCACAATTATTTTATATTTAATGGACGGTACTTCCACCAGCTCAGGGGGACGGCTATGGGGAGCCCCTGTGCCCCCACCTATGCCAATCTCTTCCTGGGATGGTGAGAGGACACCCATATCTTTCCAGACCGGGAGACATGGTGGTCCAATAAAATCATCTTTTGGACTCGCTATATAGATGATGTCTTCCTGGTCTGGAAGGGTGGACAGGATGAACTCAAGAATTTCGTAAAGGAGATCAATAGTAATCAAATTGGTCTCCGTTTTACATACGAAGTGGACTTTACAGAGATCACATTCTTGGACGTACGTGTTACAAGAAAAGGTGACAGATTAATGACTAATGTGTTCAGAAAGACCACCGCGACCAACTCCCTCCTCCACTGGGAGAGCTATCACCCTGTCCCCCTTAAACGAGGAATACCAAGGGGGCAGTATCTTCGTACTCAGAGAAACTGCTCAAATATGGAATCGTTCCATAGAGAGGCAAGGGATCTACGGACTAGATTTTTAAACAGAGGATATCCACAGAGCTGCCTCAAGAAGGCTTTTTTAGACGCTGCTGAACAGGACCGCACAAAATTGCTTGTCCCCAAAACGAAGAAACAGCAGGATGGCAGGGTACGTATAATATCGATGTTTGACTCAAGGAATGATCAAATTAAAACGATTTTGGAGAGGTACTGGCCAATTCTCAGAATGGATAGAGATATAGTGGACGTTTTGAGCGAACGACCAGGGATAACGTATAGACGAGGGAGGAATCTACGAGATCGCTTAGTTCATAGCCACTATGTATCACCTCGAGGAGAAAGGACATGGTTAGATCGGAAACCAGTGGGTATATTTAGATGCGGGTCCTGTAAAGCTTGTGAGTACATCTGTCCAGCAAAGAATGTCACCTGTTCTGTGACAGGACAGGTATTTGCAATCAGAGATTTCTTTAATTGTCGCAGCAGAGGTGCGATCTATCTCTGCCAATGTCCGTGCCCATGTGATTATGTGGGCAAGACCACTAGGGAAGTAAGAAGGAGAATATTGGAGTATATAAATGATATAATAAATAAGAGAACCACACCCGTTGCATCTCATATGATAGAAAAGCATGGAGGAAATCCGCGCCTCCTGAGATTTTTTATATTGGAGGTAGTACTTGAGCCGGTAAGAGGTGGCGACTGGGATCGTAAGATCCTCCAAAAGGAATGTGCCTGGATACACAGATTTAGATCACAGGCGCCCCTTGGACTTAATGAGAGATTGGATTTCTCGTGCTTCCTATAATGGTTTCCCTTTCCGAACATAGCCGTGCTGTAATATGTTGATATAAATATCCCACATCTGGCCGGAGGTGCATGAAGCACCCATATATGATGTCAGCAGCTGTCATCATAGCTGTTCTTTGTGTATATTTTGTATATATTTTTTTTGTTTTTTGTTGAATAACTAAACTTCGCCTGATAAATTAGCCCTAGTCCTATAGATATATGAACTTAACCCCTTATCTATATCTCCCCTTACACTAACGTATCATTATCCTGAGAATAAGGATATCATCTACGCCACATTATCCATATTACATTATTACATTATCTATACGCTTTCCATATTATGGTCCTTAAAATAAACAGTAGCATATTAATGGAGAATTTAATAAATGACCTGCGCTCCATATACCAGAGGGCTGGATGTTAGGTGACCAGCCATGAGCGAGCGAGGCGCATTGAATGGAGAATTTGATATGCGCTCCATATACAGGAAATGTCCTACGTTCCATACACCGGAAGGCTGAATATCAGGTGACCAGCTATAAGCAAGTGAGGCGCACGATGCAGCGATGCGCTCCACTAGCAGGAAACCCTGCGTTCCATACACCGGAAGGCTGGATATCAGGTGACCAGCTATAAGCAAGTGAGGCGCACGATGCAGCGATGCGCTCCACTAGCAGGAAACACGTAGGATCAACTGATGGCATACTAGAATAAGGAAGGGAACGTCTTTCTCATGCGCCCACCTCACGTGGTTAGAGGTATGGGCGGCGCTTGGACTAAGGCGGTGGAGCGTGATTGGCGAAGTGATTATGAGCGGGGGGTTTTAAAAGGGGATAGGCTGGGGTTCTTTGAAATCATGGCGTCAGAGGAGGAAACATGGTTTTGAGCAGTGACATGTGAGCAATCTAAGTACAAAGGCATTAATGATATGTAAACCTATGCTATCTTAATAGGGGCATGTCTATATAGGGGCACGTTGTTATATATGTATCAATATACGATGGGACTCTTGTATGTTTTTAGGTGAGGAGAGGCTATATCGACATTCACGAGCGTGACATAACGCCATGTGAATTGGCACAACTAAGTGCACCTCTCAGTCCTGTTATACATATATAGACGTGCGCACATATATATACATATGTACTTTGCTTAATTGGCACTTTACTTCATCTTTTAGGTCACATGCCTGCTGAAATGGTATTCCGTGATATCTGTACTCTATCAAAGTCAACTCCTCTTGACATCTGAGCTATATCAGGTTCTTTATATCAATTATTTACCATATCAATTTGGGATACTGATGCCCTTCTGGCCTCCTGATGAACTTCAGTAATCTGAAGGGAAACGCGTCGAGGTTTAAAAATATATAAGGCATAATGAGACACGATGAGAAAAATTATACTGATTGATAATTAGGGTGTTAAGTCTTAATAAGCCCACTCTTCAGACCCTGAATCTAGGGCTACCCTGAGTCTAGGGGTCTGGATGTACTAGATTGCTCAGAGGAGACTTGGTGTTACTATAATTAGACACCTTCACTGACTTGGGTGGACTTAATTAATTGTGACGTATACACCATTCGTTATCATCTGTGTGTCTTAACAACTGACATTAAGCAATTAATGTGATTAGAATAGGGTAAGACCAAGGGTGATCCAGCTTTAGGTACGAGGACAGGGAGGTCCCACCATAAGGGTCCGTCCCTGGTCAAAGGAAGAGACGCAGGGTAAATCGTAGGGTTAGCAGTAGGATTAACCCAACTACCTACCTCTTCCTCGGTCATACCCAATAATCAAATATCTACATAATTGATGGCAGTTGTGACATACAGATGATGGCAAAAATGGTGTATATGTTTGTTTATTAGTCTAGGGTGGGGTTTGGTTAATTGACCGCGGTATCATCAATAATTTTAGTGATACTAAATAAAAGTGATATTTTAAGAGGGGGTTGTAAACTGTTGGATATTTACCTCCCTGCCTGCTGTAGCACTGAATGGCTCATCTAGGCTGTCTGTCCTCCTATGAACCAATCAGGGCAAGCGCTTTTACTTCGGGTAATGTGAACACCCTTTTTCTTCCTCCCTAGTGCTTTTTTTCCCATTGATATGTGCAGTAAAATGGCGCTACATGTCGTTGTGCTGGATTCATCCAAAGTTCGGAACGAATCTGGTTCGTTATTAACTGGTTTGCTCACCTGTATTCTCAAATTTTTATGCCTACAACAAACCCACCAGAAAGTCAGAAGGAAAAGCAAGATAATTATGTAACTGCAACAAACGAAAATTGATGTTAGGTGGAAAATGGATTTAATATGATTACTGAAAGTGATCTGATATTACTTTTAATCATATAGGATATGCCGTTATTGAATTTTAGCCACTACAATTGCTACTAATCGATGTATTGACAAGGAACACATTTTTTAATTGTTGCAAAGTATTGTATGTATTTTCTATCCAGAATGCTAATATGATCTATAAAAAAGATGCTGCATTATAAATTCTCAAATTCATTTACTTTGTTGCACGAAGGCAGCACACTCTAAAAGCCTATTACAGAGTTCCTTATGAGCTTGTATCAAATTACTTCTATCTCTGTGTACTGTACTTTCACAGGAGTGTGAGCTGTGGGAGCACTTCTTCACAAAACGTTAATGAGTTTTATTGATTTTTGCCTCAACTTTTGCCCATATTAAGATCATTTCTGATAGTTATAGTTTACACAGAAAGGGCAATAATAAATGCATTGATCATTCTAGAGGCAAAGACAGTAAAGTTAAATAAGACAGTAGTGTTTGATATCATGTTAGACTTTTATCTCCAGACATTTATACAGTGAATTGAATGTGTAGCCCTGATATTTGCAACTTTAGGGTATGTTTCCCATTGTAAATAAATATATATATCATTCATATCTAGAGTTGAGCAAACCCAAACTGTATAGTTCGGGTTCGTACCGAATTTTGGGGTGTTCGCGACCCGGACCCGAACATTTTCAAAAAAGTTCGGATTCGGGTCCGTTGTTCGGCCATTTCTTCCCACTTTCTGAAGGGCTGCTCAGCAGCCAATCAGCTAGAGTTTTACTTATTGCCATAAGAGGCCATCACAGCCATGCCTACTAATGGCATGACTTTGATTGGCCAAGTGCAGCATGTGACCCAGCCTCTATTTAAGCTGGAGTCATGTAGCACCGCACGTCACTCTGCTCTGATTAGTGTAGGTATAGGATGCAGCTGCTGTGAGGGCGAGATTAGGCAGGGAAAACTCAGCAAAAACATCTAATGAAGTGATTGATCTACAGCTGTGAATCATTCAACTTCTGCTAGTTAATAGCTCACTGGTTTTTAGGCTGCACAGAGCGTTTTTCGCTCACTTTTTTCTGGGGTGATCGGTGGCCATTTTGTGTCTTGTAATGCACCAGCACAAGCTGCCACCAAGTCCATCAATTCATCAATATTAGTTTTATTTTTTTGCTATATCCTACATCAGGGGCTTGGCTGTACTTATTTTCACCAAAAGAAACTCAGGATAGAAATTTCTATATTTTATTGAGGGGTTAAATTCAATTGCCAAAATAGCAATCCCCTAAATCTGGTGTTCCAGCTGTGGCTAACCGTGTAATACTGTCTGGTGTCTGGCAAAGGATATATTTTGTTCAGGGGTGAAATTCAATTGCTAAAATAGCAATACCGTAAATCAGTGGTTTCAGCTGTGGCTGGACAAGTTTAAAAGTGTCATGCAAAGGATATATTTTTTTCTGGGGTGAAATTCAATTGCCAAAATAGCAATACCGTAAATCAGTGGTTTCAGCTGTGGCTGGCCAAATTTAATTGTGTCCGGCAAAGGATATATTTTTTTCTGGGGTGAAATTCAATTGCCAAAATAGCAATACCGTAAATTTGTGGTTTTAGCTTTGACTGGACAAGTTTCATAGTGTCCGCCAAAACATATATTTTGTTCTGGGGTGAAAATCAATTGCCAAAATAGCAATAGCCTAAATCTGGTGTCCCAGCAGTGGCTGGCCAAGTTTAATAGTGTCCGGAAAAGGATATCATTTGTTCTGGGGTGAAATTCAATTGCCAAAATAGCAATACCGTAAATCAGTGGTTTCAGCTGTGGCTGGACAAGTTTCAAAGTGTCCTTCGAAGGACATATTATTTTTCTGGGGTGAAATTCAGCTGCAAAAATAGAAATACAGTAAATCTGCTGTTCTAGCTGTGGCTGGACAAGTAGTTTATTAGTATCCGTCACAGGATATATTTTGTTCGGGGGTGAAATTCAATTGCCCAAATAGCAATACCCAAGATCTAGTGTCCCAGCAGTGACTCACCAAGTTTAATAGTGTCCGGCAAAGGATATATTTTTTTCTGGGTTGAAATTCAATTGCCAAAATAGCAATCCCCTAAATCTGGTGTCCCAGCAGTGGCTGGCCAAGTTTAATAGTGTCCGGCAAAGGATAGATAATTTTCTGGGGTGAAATTCAATTGCCAAAATAGCAATCCCCTAAATCTGGTGTCCCAGCAGTGGCTGGCCAAGTTTAATAGTGTCCGGCAAAGGATATATTTTGTTCTGGAGTGAAATTCAATTGCCAAAATAGCAATACTGTAAATCAGTGGTTTCAGCTGTGGCTGGCCAAGTTTAATAGTGTCCGGCAAAGGATATATTTTGTTCTGGGGTGAAATTGAAATGCCAAATTAGCAATACCGTAAATCAGTGGTTTCAGCTGTGGCTGGCCAAGTTTATTAGTGTCCGCAAAGGATATATTTTTTTCTGTGGTGAAATTCAATTGCCAAAATAGCAATACCATAAATCAGTGGTTTCAGCTGTGGCTGGCCAAGTTTCATAGTGTCCTGCAAAGGGTATATTTTGCTCTGGGGTAAAATTCAATTGCCAAAATAGCAATACCATAAAGCAGTGGTTTCAGCTGTGGCTGGCCAAGTTTCATAGTGTCCGCAAAAACATATATTTTGTTCTGGGGTAAAATTCAATTGCCAAAATAGCAATACCATAAATCAGTGGTTTCAGCTGTGACTGGACAAGTTTCTTAGTGTCCGTCGAAGGATATATTATTTTTCTGTGGTGAAATTCAGTTCCAAAAATAGAAATACAGTAAATCTGGTATTCCAGCTGTGGCTGGACAAGTAGTTTAATAGTATCCGTCAAAGGATATATTTTGTTCTGGGGTGAAATTCAATTGCCAAAATAGCAATACCCAAAATCTGGTGTTCCAGCTATTGCAGACCAAGTGTAAATCTGTCCGTAAAAGGGTATATTACACTCAGCGTGCATCTCCAAGTTTTTTTTCTTTCCGTTAAAGGGTATATTACATTAAGTGTTAAAATACTGCATAATCCTCTACATTTGCACACACTGTTTTGCATCTCTAATTGTATTTCTTTCCGTTAAAGGGTATATTACACAAAGTGTTAAAATACAAGTGCTGAAGGTATAATCCTATATATTTTTTCACACGCTACTGTGCATCTCCAAGTGTAAATCTGTCTGTAAAAGGATACCTTTCATCCAGGGCCTAAATACTAGGCCTACTATTGATATTCCCCTAAATCTGTGTTTACTGCTTTGCCTGGATTAGTGTAATACAGTACATAAATAAATAGCCAGATAGTGTTAGGTGCCTGTAAAAAAAAAACCTGAATTTGAATTCAATACATTGGGCCAAATAATTTTTTTCTTATTGTGGTGAACGGTAACAATGAGGAAAACATCTAGTAAGGGACACGGACTCGGACATGGTCATGGTGTTGTTAGTGGACCCTCTGGTGCTGTTCTGCCACAGATACACGTCCTAGTGAACCAACTACCTCAGGTTCCAGTACCCGCCAGAATTTACAGCGATAATTGGTGGGGCCCATGCCATTCTAAGGATGTTAAGGCCTGAGCAAGTACAGGCGCTAGTCAATTGGGTGGCCGACAGTGGATCCAGCACGTTCACAATATTATCTCCCACCCAGTCTTCTGCAAAAAGCGCACAGGTGGTGCCTAAAAACCAAGCCCATCAGTAGGTCACATCACCCCCATGCATATCAGGGAAACTGTCTGAGCCTCAAGTTATGCAGCAGTCTCTTATGCTGTTTGAAGACTCAGCTGGCAAGGTTTCCCAATTAAAACCACCTAGCCCTTCCCCAGTGGTGGAAGACATAGAATGCACTGATGCACAATAGAGATGGCCCGAACTATCCGCCGGCGAACAGTTCCCGGCGAACATAGCTTGTTCGCGTTCGCCGCAGCAGGCGAACACATGCGATGTTCGGTCCGCCCCCTATACATCATCATTGAGCAAACTTTGACCCTGTACCTCACAGTCAGCAGACATATTCCAGCCAATCAGCAGCATACCCTCCCTCCCAGACCCTCCTATCTCCTGAACAGCATCCATTTTAGATTCATTCGGAATTTGTAGTGTTATTGAGAGGAGGGAGAGTGTAGTTGCTCCTGATTTAATAGGGAAATCGATAGCTAGGCTAGTGAATTCAGTGTCCACTCCAGTCCTGAAAGACTTATCTGATCTCTGCTGTAAGGACAGCGTCCTGACACCACCCCAAAAAGCCCTTTTTAGGGCTGCAACATTAGTCTGCTTTTTTTTTCTCCATATACATATAGCAGTTGCCTGGCCTGCTTGTGTGTGAGGAGCTGCAGGCCCACAGACTGTAGTGTGCCCACTGCCAGCGCCCACCCATGTTATCCCATGTGGCACAGGACTTTGCATCAAAAAAAGGCATTTAATTTATACACTTTAGTGTAATTTCAGTTGCTTGCCTGCTGCTAGTGTGTGTCAGGCCGACTTCCACTGACTGTAGTGTGCCCACTGCCAGTGCCCACCCCTGTCATCCCGTGTGGCACAGGACTTTGCAGCAAAAAAAGGCATTTAATTTTTACACTTAAGTGTAATTTCAGTTGCTTGCCTGCTGCCAGTGTGTGTCAGGCCGACTTCCACTGACTGTAGTGTGCCCACTGCCAGTGCCCACCCCTGTCATCCCGTGTGGCACAGGACTTTGCATCAAAAAAGGCATTTCATTTTTACACTTTAGTGTAATTTCAGTTGCTTGCCTGCTGCTAGTGTGTGTCAGGCCGACTTCCACTGACTGTAGTGTGCCCACTGCCAGTGCTCCACCCCTGTCATCCCGTGTGGCACAGGACTTTGCATCAAAAAGGCATTTAATTTTTACACTTTAGTGTAATTTCAGCTGCCTGCCTGCTGCTAGTGTGTGTCAGGCCGACTTCCACTGACTGTAGTGTGCCCACTGCCAGTGCCAACCACTGATACCGGGTGGCACAGTAGCTTGCCGATAAATAAGGCATTTAATTTTTAGACAGTAGTCTAAATTCAGTTGCTTGCCTGCTGCCAGTGTGTGCCAGACCCACTTCCACAGACTGTAGCGTGCCCAGTGCCATTGCCAACCACTGATACCGGGTGGCACAGTAGCTTGCCGATAAATAAGGCATTTAATTTTTACACAGTCTAATTTCAGTTGCTTGCCTGCTGCTAGTGTGTGTCAGGCCGACTTTCACTGACTGAAGTGTGCCCACTGTCAGTGCCCACCCCTGTCATCCCGTGTGGCACAGGACTTTGCATCAAAAAGGCATTTAATTTTTACACTTTAGTGTAATTTCAGTTGCTTGCCTGATGCTAGTGTGTGTCAGGCCGACTTCCACTGACTGTAGTGTGCCCACTGCCAGTGCCCACCCCTGTCATCCAGTGTGGCACAGGAGCTTTGCATCAAATAAGGCATTTCATTTTTACACTTTAGTGTAATTTCAGTTGCTTGCCTGCTGCTAGTGTGTGTCAGGCCGACTTCCACTGACTGTAGTGTGCCCACTGCCAGTGCCCACCCCTGTCATCCCGTGTGGCACAGGACTTTGCATCAAAAAGGCATTTAATTTTTACACTTTAGTGTAATTTCAGCTGCCTGCCTGCTGCTAGTGTGTGTCAGGCCGACTTCCACTGACTGTAGTGTGCCCACTGCCAGTGCCAACCACTGATACCGGGTGGCACAGTAGCTTGCCGATAAATAAGGCATTTAATTTTTAGACAGTAGTCTAAATTCAGTTGCTTGCCTGCTGCCAGTGTGTGCCAGACCCACTTCCACAGACTGTAGCGTGCCCAGTGCCATTGCCAACCACTGATACCGGGTGGCACAGTAGCTTGCCGATAAATAAGGCATTTAATTTTTACACAGTCTAATTTCAGTTGCTTGCCTGCTGCTAGTGTGTGTCAGGCCGACTTTTACTGACTGAAGTGTGCCCACTGTCAGTGCCCACCCCTGTCATCCCGTGTGGCACAGGACTTTGCATCAAAAAAAGGCATTTAATTTTTACACTTTAGTGTAATTTCAGTTGCTTGCCTGATGCTAGTGTGTGTCAGGCCGACTTCCACTGACTGTAGTGTGCCCACTGCCAGTACCAACCACTAATACCAGGTGGCACAGTAGCTTGCCAATAAATAAGGCATTTAATTTTTAGACAGTAGTTTAAATTCAGTTGCTTGCCTGCTGCCAGTGTGTGTCAGGCCCGCTTCCACTGACTGTAGTGTGCCCACTGCCAGTGCCAACCATTGATACCGGGTGGCACAGTAGATTGCCGATAAATAAGGCATTTCATTTTTAGACAGTAGTTTAAATTCAGTTGCTTGATTGCTGCCTGTCTGCGGTTCAAGCCGCAATGTTTTAGTCACTTTTCTGCCTGGAAAACATCATTTTATCCTGCCGCTGCTACAATAGCGGCTGCAACAATGCAATTATTTTTCAGGCATGTGTACATGCCTAATTTTTCTGTACTATGGTGCAGCACTATGGCTGCAAAAACAAACCAAAAAAAAAAAAAAAGGCACATACAAGTGTCAATTCGCCTTCGTGATCGTTACCTTGTTGTGGTGAAGGGGCTTGCGTATCACAATGAAGCAATCATCACCTCTATGAGTGTGGTGGAAATGTTGCCACACCCCAGATGATAAGGCCGTTGCTTCATTATTGTCAGACCAAAAGCGATAGGACGGCTGGATAATATTTCATAGAAAAAACATTAATTTACCTTTTTTTTTATATGTTGTATGGGTTTTTAATACATAAAATAAAAAATCATAATAAAGTCTCTTAATAGTTTATTAGAAATGATGCAGACAATTAAAAAAATCCCCATCAATTCCAATACAAAGCAAGTACAGAGCTCAGAACTAAATTATTTCATGATGTCGTAATGGTTCGTTAATTCGACAATGGTTAATCAATTCGACCGGATAGGGTACGTAACAGGGATTAAACTGATAGGAATGGTACTAGTTAAGACACCACTCATATAGGGTGTCACAGCACCTTGCTCTGTGCACGCGCAGTGCCCCAATTTGGGAGTATCAGGACCGACCAAGCTTCTTTTTCCATCTCCCGGTTCCTGAAATCAATTCAGTTTGGTGTATGAGAGTTTGGTCTGTCACTGTAAAGGCAGTCGAAGGTACCCGGCCAAAATTTTTTTTCACAAAAGGCAATCCCTGATATGGAATGTAACAAGGATTAAACTGATGAGAATAGTACTACAGAAAATACCACTCATATCGGGTGTGACAGTAAATTGCACGGCGCAGATGCAGTCGCCGTGGATTAAAAAAAAGTGGAGGGAGCCAGCGTTTTTTTTAACCATCTCCCCGTTCAAAAAATCTATTCAATAAATGGCCCCCAGATTGGGGACGTTAGAGGGATTAAACTGATGACAATAGTACTACAGAAAATACCACTCATATCGAGTGTGACAGTAAATTGCACGGCGCAGACGCAGTGACCGTGGATAAAAACAAAGGGGAGGGAGACAGCATTTTTGTAACCATCTCCCCGTTCGAAAAATCAATTCAATTCACCTTTCGGGGACCCTTGGTTTTGTACGTGGCTGGGTGGAGGAAGAAACCTTCAATGACATCACCGGGACGTGGCTAGCTTGGTATCCAACCTTGTGCAAATGGGGAGTTTGCGGTTGTGCAAATGAACTGTTTGCGGTTGTTTGCGGTGCATTAAAAGGGGAGTTTGGTCTTTCAATGTCTGTAAAGTGGGCGTAACCCTTACACTACCTGATCCATACAACATCATACCTGATCGTATACACACACTGGATGTTTTAAAGCATGTTATTCCAAACAATTTAGGAATGTTAGTTGATTTATGCCCTTTATGGATTAAAACCCGACTCTGCGTCCACTACGTAATTTTCCATGGGAGTTTTGCCATAGATCCCCCTCCGGCATGCCACAGTCCAGGTGTTAGACCCCTTGAAAGAACTTTCCCATCACTATTGTGGCCAGAAAGAGTCCCTGTGGGTTTTAAAATTCGCCTGCCAATTGAAGTCTATGGCGGTTCGCCCGGTTTGCCCGTTCGCGAACATTTCTGGAAGTTCGCGTTCGCTATTCGCGAACGGAAAATTTTATGTTCGCGACATCACTAATGCACAACCACTTATGTTTCCTGATGATGAGGACATGGGAATATCACCTCATCAGAGTTTGCACGTCTCTGATTATGATGAAACACAGGTGCCAACTGCTGCGTTTTTTTGCAGTGTGTAGACCGAACAGGAGGTCAGGGAGGATGACTATGTGGAACACGATGCAGAAGAATATGAGGTCCTAGACCCCACATAGAATGAAGGTCATGCCACTGACTTTCATAGTTCAGAGGAAGAGGCAGTGGTGAGACCGAGCCAACAGCGTAGCAAAAGAGGGAGCAGGGGGGCAAAAGCAGAACAGCCGCCGCCAAGAGAGTTCGCCTGCTACTCTCCACCGCCACCAGAACCGAGCACCCCAAAGGCAGCTTCAAGGAGTTCCATGGCATGGCACTTATTCAAACAATGAGCTGACGACAAGACCAGAGTGCTTTGCACGCTGTGCCATCACAGCCTGAAGCGAGGCATTAACGTTCTGAACCTTAGCACAACCTGCATGATCAGGCATCTACATGCAAAGCATGAACTGCAGTGGAGTAAACACCTTAAAAACAAGGAACTCATTCAGGCTCCCCCTGCTCCCTCTTCTGCTGCTGCCTCGGCCTCTTCCTCCTCCTCGGGAGGAATGTTGTCACCTGCCGCCCACCAAACAGAGGATGTGCCACCGACACCACCACCTGCGTCACCAAGCATCTCCTTCATCTCTCAAACCTTGGAGAGAAAGCGTAAATTCCCACCTAACCACCCTTGAGCCCTGGGCCTGAATGCCAGCATTTCTAAACTACTGGCCTTTGAAATGCTATAATTCAGGCTGGTGGACAAAGACAGCTTCAAACAGCTGATGGCGATGGCTGTCCCACAGTATGTTGTTTCCAGCTGCCACTACTTCTACAAGAGAGCTGTGCCTTCCCTGCACAACCAAGTATCCGATAAAATCAAGTGTGCACTGCGTAACGCCATCTGTGGCAAGGTCCACCTAACCACAAATATGTGGACCAGTAAGCACGGCCAGGGACGCTATATCTCCCCAACTGCACACTGGGTAAATGTAGCATATAGTTTATAGGAAAAGATTCAGTAAAACGTGTAATTTGAAAAAAGCTAATATTTAAATGTATAAAGTACAGGTTTTACTAAATTTTTTCCCCTCAAAACTATTTACTGTATATCAACTTGCTCGTCTTCTCCTGCTTTATAACATGCTGCTCTCAGATTGCATTGCATTTTGTGGTGATGGGTCCTCTTTAAAGTCTGTGGTGTAAGAATTCTTCTTCCTTATGGAACAAAAACTGATTTGCCTATCTGTTTCCCAGAGGAGCATTATGTATTAGTTGGACCATTTTCTGTATACCTAAAATGAATTTATAAATTCAAATGAATTGGAACTAAATGAATTTTAACAAATTTGCTCATCCCTATCACAGTGAATCAATCGCATGGTAAAGTGATATCATTGTACATTGATCTAATTCTCACTGTGAGATCAATAAATTGTCACATTTATGTGATTGCACACTCACTGCCTAAAGATTAGCAAATCAATTCTGTCAATTAATAATTTGTAGAATAAAAGCCAAAACAATTTCAAGGAATTCACTTTTTCAAAGGTTTATGTCCCTGCTCTCTACTGCCTTCCTTGAGAATTTAAATGATGGGCTTATTAGTAGTTCAATTATCTTTCTAATATTAACCACTTGCCACGCTAACGCCGATGGGCGTCAGCGCGGCGGCTCTCTCAGGTCTTACTGCCGCCTATCGGCGTCATCTCGTGAGACCCCAGATTTCGCATGAACGAGCGCGCGTCGTGCGCCGTGTTCATGCGATCGGAGCCGGGACAACTGAAACTACAGCCTGCCAGATCATGCTCTGGCAGGCTGTAGATGCGGAAAAAAACGCATTTAAATCAAATATCAGACGCTGTTTTGTAAACAGCGTCTGATATGCCTGCTGTCTGCTCGTCTGGTGGTCCCTTTGTCTGGGACCACCATAGGAAACATAGGTAAAGTGCACCAATCACTACACACACCCCCCACCCCCCATCACTGATTAACCCCTGATCACCCATGTCACCCCCCCTGATCACCCCCTGTCACCCCCCCTGTCACTAATCACCCCCCTGTAAGGCTCATTCAGACGTCCGTATGTGTTTTGCGGATCCATGGATCTGCGGATCCATGGATCTACGGATCCACAAAATACGGACACCGGCAATGTGCTTTCCGCATTTTGCAGATCCGCACATTGCTAGAACTATATAGAAAATGTTTTTTCTTGTCCGCAATTGCGGACAAGAATAGGACATGTTCAATATTTTTGCGGAACGGAAGTGCAGACCCGGAAGCGCGGATCCGTAATTCCGGATCCGAGCGGGACAAAGTCTGTCCCCATAGAAATGAATGGGTCCGCAATTCCGTTCCATAAACAGAATTGCGGACGTGTGAATGGGGCATAAGGGTCCCTTATCACCGCCAGTTAGTTAGCTACTTGTTAGGTAGCTAGCGCCCAGCCCACCGCACCGCAGTCACTGATTTTGGCAGAGATTTTTTCATCCACATTGATCGATGTGAATAAAAAAATCTGTGCCGTTCATTTTTTTTTTTTTTTTCAGCCCAGCGGCTGAACGGAAAAAAAAAATCTCATTGCCCGTATGCTCAATATAAGGAGAATCGCAGAAACTCCTAATGCTGGCCATACGTGTAATGATTGCGGAGACCCTCAAATGCCAGGGCAGTACAAACACCCCACATGTGACCCCATTTTAGAAAGAAGACACCCCAAAGTATTCCGTGAGGGGTATGGTGAGTTCATGTAAAATTTTATTTTTTGTCACAAGTTAGTGGAATATGAGACTTTTTAAAAAAAAATATATATATAAATTTCCGCTAACTTGTGCCAATTATTTTTTTTTCTGTGAACTCGCCATGCCCCTCACGGAATACCTTGGGGTGTATTTTTTCCAAAATGGGGTCACTTGTGGGGTATTTATACTGCTCTGGCATTTTAGGGGTCCTAAAGCGTGAGAATCCAAATACGTAAAAATGCCCTGTGAAATCCTAAAGGTACTCATTGGAATTAGGGCCCCTTTGCGCATCTTGGCTGCAAAAAAGTGTCACACATGTGGTATCGCCGTACTCAGGAGAAGTACGGCAATGAGTTTTGGGGTGTATTTTTATATATGCCCATACTTTGTGTGAGAAATATCGCTGTAAACGACAACTTTTTAATTTTTTTTATACAAAGTTGACAATTTACAGAGATATTTCTCTCACCCAACATGGGTATATGTAAAAATACACCCCCAAACACATTGCCCTACTTCTCCTGAGTGCAGCGATACCACATGAGTGACACTTTTGCAGCCTGGGTGCAAAGGGACTAAATTCCAACGAGTACCTCTAGCTTTACATGGCTGCTCACAATTTAGCCCCGCCCAAAATGCCAGAACAGTACAAACACCCCACAAATGACCCCATTTTGGAAAGAAGACACCCCAAGGTATTCGCTGAGGGGCATAGTGAGTCCATGAAAAATTGAACTTTTTGTCAAAAGTTAGCGGAAAGAGAGACTTTGTGAGAAAAAAACAATAAAAAATCAATTTCCGCTAACTTGTGGCAAAAGAAAAATTTTCTGTGAACTCGCCATGCCCCTCACGGAATACCTTGGGGTGTCTTCTTTCCAAAATGGGGTCACATGTGGGGTATTTATACTGCCCTGGCATTTTTGGGGCCCTAAAGCGTGAGAAGAAAAATGCGTAAAAATGCCCTCCTTAAAGGTACTCATTAGAATTTGGGTCCCTTTGCGCATCTTGGCTGTAAAAAAGTGGCACACATGTAATATCGCCGTACTCAGGAGAAGTAGGGCAATGTGTTTTGGGGTGTATTTTTACATATACCTATACTGGGTGAGAGAAATATCTCTGTAAATTGACAACTTTGTATAAAATTTTTTAAAAAGTTGTCATTTACAGAGATATTTCTCACACACAGTATGGGTATATGTAAAATACACCCAACTATTGCCCTACTTCTCCTGAGTACGGCGATACCACATGTGTGACACTTTTTTGCAGCCAAGATGCGCAAAGGGGCCCTAATTCCAATGAGTACCTTTAGGATTTCACAGGGCATTTTTACGCATTTGGATTCTCACGCTTTAGGGCCCTTAAAATGCCAGGGCAGTATAAATACCCCACATGTGACACCATTTTGGAAAGAAGACACCCCAAGGTATTCCGTGAGGGGCATGGCGAGTTCACAGAACTTTATTTTTTTGGCACAAGTTAGCGGAAATTGATATTTTTTTTTTTTTATTTTTTTTACAAAGTCTCATATTCCACTAACTTGTGACAAAAAATAAAATTTTACATTAACTCACCATACCCCTCACAGAATACCTTTGGGTGTCTTCTTTCTAAAATGGGGTCACTTGTTGGGTATTTATACTGTCCTGGCATTTTAGGGGTCTCTAAAGCCTGAGAAGAAGTCTGGAATCCAAATGCGTAAAAATGCCCTGTGAAATCCTAAAGGTACTCATTGGAATTAGGGCCCCTTTGCACACCCAGGCTGCAAAAAAGTGTCACTCATGTGGTATCGCCGTACTCAGGAGAAGTAGGGCAATGTGTTTTGGGGTGTATTTTTATATATACCCATACTTTGTGTGAGAAATATTTCTGTAAACGACAACTTTTTAAATTTGTTTATACAAAGTTGACAATTTACAGAGATATTTCTCTCACCCAGCATGGGTATATGTAAAAATACATCCCAAAACACATTGCCCTACTTCTCCTGAGTGCCGCGATACCACGTGTGTGACACTTTTTTGCAGCCTGGGTGCGCAAAGGGGCCCAAATTCCAACGAGTACCTTTAGGTTTTACATGGCTGCTCACAATTTAGCCCCGCCCAAAATGCCAGAACAGTAAACACACCCCACAAATGACCCCATTTCGGAAAGTAGACACCCCAAGGTATTCACTGAGGGGCATAGTGAGTCCGTCTGAGATTTTATTATTTTTTTGCCAGAAGTTAGCAGAAATGGAAACTTTATTATTATTTTTTTTCCTCAGAAATTGTCATTTCCGCTAACTTGTGAAAAAAAATGAAATGATACATGAACTCACCATGCCCCTCCGCGAATACTTTGGGGTGTCTTCTATCTAAAATGGTGTGATTTGGGGGGTATTTATACTATCCTGGCATTCTAGCACCTGAAGAAACATGACAGGTGCTCAGAAAGTCAGAGCTGCTTCAAAATGCGGAAATTCACTTTTTTGCACCATAGTTTGTAAACGCTATAACTTTTACCCAAACCAATAAATATACACTTATTGGATTTTTTTTTTATCAAAGACATGTAGAACAATACATTTTGTGAAAAATTTATATAGAAATGTAGTTTTTAAAAAAAAAAAAATTACAACAGAAAGTGAAAAATGTCATTTTTTTGCAAAAATGTTGTTACATTTTTATTAATAGCAAAAAAGTAAAAATGGCAGCAACAATGAAATACCACCAAATGAAAGCTCTATTAGTGAGAAGAAAAGGAGGTAAAATTCATTTGGGTGGTAAGTTGTATGACCGAGCAATAAACGGTGAAAGTAGTGTAGTGCGGATTTGTAAAAAAAGGGCCTGGTCACTGGGGGGTATAAACCTGTGGTCTTCAAGTGGTTAATGTACAAAAACATCTAACAAATCTGTGATTTCCAAATTCACAATAAGTTGCCCATAGGAATCTTTAGGGGTGAAATGGACAGTTTTTTCGTACTGTAGGTGCAGCACCACATATTCTCCTCTGAAACCATAGGAGAGAATATGGTGCCTCACAGAGCAAAAGTGTGTGCACTTTGTTGTGTGCATGAAAGCTTAATTATTTATGCTGTATACTACTGCCTTTTTGAATGATACAATTTGAGGCTCTTCTGGAACAGTATACAAATAATCAATAATGTTGAGTTAAAGTTACTATAATGCAAAAAAAATATATAACTGTCACTGTAATATTGAATATATTATATTAAGATGCACAAATTAAAGCTAAAATTTTAAAATTCTTGAATTTTGTATGCTTTTATTCAGGAGAATCAAAAGAGCAGGGCATGAGGAAAGAAGAGCAGAGAGAGAAACACTTTCAGTTGGAATTGAACTTGAAATGTCAAGAAATTGATTAATCTTATTAGCATACACTTGGGTTTCCACCCAAGCCACTTTATATGCCACATGCTATAATTTAGAACATAACAATTCTGTATTTCTTTTTTCAATAGATTCTCTCAGAACTGTGTGTTTTAAGCAATAACCAAATAGCCTAAAATAGGAATATACACTGCCATAATTTCCAACGCTTCTTTTTGTGTGCATACACAATTAATTCTAATTAGCTAAAAATATTCAAATACATAACAAAGACCCATTTTTTACTAATTGAATGTTCTATTGTTCATTTGCAATAGAGTTAAAAAACACCAATTTTAAAAATGAACATTATGTTCTTTTAAAATTGCTGCATGCAGCTGCCACTACATAATTAATACGATTGCTAGCTAGAGACTCATCTGCATTTTATTAATTTAGTCTAAATTATAGTATTGAAAAAAACAGATGAACAAAAAAACCTACTAAAGGTACAAAGATAAAATATCCTAATTGTTGGGAAAGAGCAGATTGTTCCCTGGCTATTCAAATTTTGACCCAGATAGTTTAGGTTAAACTACATGCCTCCTTTGGTCTTTTAGTTTCCTGACTGACATGGTAAGTGCACTGATTACTTTAATCAGGTGCACCAAAGCTTTTTTCCCCTCTGAGGGAAGTTCAAGTGAAATAATTGTATGTGTTTTGCTGCATAGAGAAAGGCCTCATGCACGCGACTGTATATATTTTACGGTCCGTATTCCCTTTTTTTGTATCTGTAGTATTTCCATAGTGTTTCCATTTCGTATTTTCGCTAAAAAAATCTCTGTATGGTTTCCGCATGCAATCCGGCAATTGGTAATCATTTTTCGACACATCCCTTTTTTCACTCCCCTTATATAACTTGGTCATGTGATTGTTGTTACTCCATTTTTTGCAGCTTGATGCAGCATTGAGAGCTTAGCAAACTTAGTATTTGCCAGACATTGGTTTCTAGCTACTGTTATCTGTTGTATCATGTCTGACGAAACGGAGGAACTGGTTCTCTTGTGCTGGCTGCTTTCTCGGCAACAGGAACAGCAGCCAACTATGCTGAACCTGGACCCGAGAAGGAGGAGGCATTGGGTTCACCCAATTGTCTCTCAGCTGCACAGAAAGGGTCACTTCCACATGCTGTACATGGATCTGCGACAGCATCCTGAGAAATTTCATGGGTATTGTATGTCTGTGAACAGCTTTGACTTGTTGTTATCGACTCTTCTCCCTGGCCTCACCTACCAGGCCACAAGTATAAGGCGCTGCATTTCTCCTGAGGAACGACTCATCATGATGTTAAGGTATGTATTTGTTTAATTTTTTTCTTTTTGTTGAATGTGCAAACTTTAAAATTTTACTATTTTTGCTATTTGTAATATGTGTGATAGTGTAGCTGTGATAATGTGCATATTTAGATTTGGTGTGTATTTTTGGTGTGAGAGTATTTCTGTGTTGCATTAATGTTATGTTATTTTTTTCCAGATTTTTGGCAACTGGGAATTCATTTGCATCTCTGCATTTTGAGTTTCTGCTGGGAGTCCTAACTATTTCTCGGGTTAGTTTGTCAAACCTGTGATTTAATTCGGCAGCAACTCCGGGAAGCGGTGATGCCAGAGCCCAAGGCAGAGGATTGGATCCTAATTGCTGAGGGTTTTTATGTTGATGCGGAGTTTCCAAACTGCATTGGGGGACTGGATGGCAAACACATACGTGTTAAGAAGCCACCCCATTCAGGGTCCCGGTACTACAATTATAAACAATATTTTTCTTTAGTGCTTTTGGCCTTGGCTGACAGTACTTACAAGTTTATAATTGTGGATATTGGGGCCTATGGGAGCACTGCAGATGCGTGCATGTTCAGTTCTTCTAGAATGTGTGAGAGACTTCAAGCAAACCAACTAGCCCTCCCAGAACCCAGAAAACTGCCAGGTTCTGCGGGACCACCGGCTTCATTTGTAATTGTGGCTCATGAAGGGTTTGCTTTGGCACCACATGTCATGTGCCCCTTCCCCAGACGCAACCTGGATGACAGCAGACGTATCTTCAACCATCGGCTGAGTAGAGCTCATTGGTATATTGAGTGTGCGTTTGGAATACTCACACACAAGTGGAGAGTATTACTGTCATCTTTACAGATGGCACTGGAGAATGCCACCCTAGTTATTCAAGCATCCGGCATAACTTTGTCAGGATTCATGATGCTCCCTCAGAAGTTGATTTATTAGAACCTGGTACAGCTTCTTTATCTGGAGGATTGGACCAGACCATACATGGACGACCTGGAACTGCAGGGTTTGCATTTCGGGACCTCTATGAAGAAAATTTTTCAAGTCCTGAGGGTGCATTGCCGTGGCAGATGGATGTAGTTCATGGCAGACTATGAAGTGATCTGGACTCTGGTCATCATAGTTTTAGTTGTTTTCTAGTGATTTTTTTTATTTTGGTGGGGGGGGGGGGTTACATATTGATAGTGTAGGGACTGACAAGACAAAGAGGACCCTTGCTGTGGGCTTGTGGGTTGGGGTTAAACTGTAGCCAAAACTTAAAAAATTTACTTTTTTTTTGCCTACAAAAACCCTTTAATACCTCTTTATAATTAAATGTTTAGTTCCTATTTAATGTTTGATGATGGGCCCACCTGTTTTGATAGTTCTAACAACATTTTTTCTTTTTTTAGGCATACAGAATACTTCAAGTCATAACCTCCCGGCTTTGGAGGTTATCCCAGCACTTAGAACATTTAGAAAATCCTTTGGCATATGTATGGTTGTCTTAAAGTATATGCACAGCCCTAGTTGTAATTAATAAAATAAAGTAAGCTAAACTATGTGCATTCATTTTGTACTGTTTGCATTTCAATAAAAAAGTAAATGGTGTTATTGTTTGAATGTTAATACATATTGAATAAAAGGCCAGATATTTTAGTTTTCATAATTTTTTATATGATAAATGAAAAGTAACAAACAAGATTGGCTTATCATTCAGCCACTATAAAGAAAACAACAACACAAACTAAAAAAAAATTATAAGTCCATAAGCTCCCTGATGAAAGGTCCCGGCCCAGGGGCGGACTGGGCTGGGGGGCAGGGGGGCAATTGCCCCCCAGGCCCCTCTGTAGTGTCACCCCTTTGGGGTGTGCATGTGCCCTGCCGCGGCCCTGGTGACAAGTGAGGGCGGCCGGCGGCAGGGCACAGGGAGATGAACGCTTCCACTGTGGAAGTGTTCATCTCCATAGTCATCTGTTTCGCCATCCTCAGGACGGCGATACAGATGTCTGTGCTGTGGTAGAGCAGGGAGAGGCGTGTCCCCTCCCTGTTCCTCTGATAGGCTGCCAGCACTAGGCCGGCAGCCTATGAGAGGCTGGTGCCGGCGGCACGATGACGTCATCGCGCCGCCGGAGCGGTACAGCGAGAGACACAGGCCGGAAGAGGCCTGCATTGCATCGCTGGAGGTAAGTATAAGTGTTTTTTGTATGTTTGTTTGTTTTTTGTTTGTTTGTGGGCTACTGGCACATAAGGTGAGGGGGGATTCTACTGGCACATAAGGTGAGGGGGGGATTCTACTGCCACATGATAAGGTGAGGGGGATTCTACTGGCACATGATAAACTGAGGGGGATTCTACTGGCACATGATAAGGTGAGGGGGGGATTCTACTGGCACATGATAAACTGAAGGGGGGTGGGATTCTACTGGCACATGATAAAGTGAGGGGGATTCTACTGGCACATGATAAGGTGGGGAGGGGGAGACTACTGGCACATAAGGATGGCTACTGGCACATAAGGGGGGGGGGGGTCTACTGGCACATATAGGGTCTATTGGCACATAAGGAGGACTACTGGCACATAAGGGGTGGGGTCTACTGGCACATAAGGGGACTACTGGCACATAAGGGGGACTACTGGCACATAAGGGGTCTACTGGCACATAAGGGGCGGCTACTGGAACATAAGGGGAACGGCTACTGGCACATAAGGGGGGACTACTGGCACATAAGGAGGGACTACTGGCATATAAGGGGGTCTACTGGCACATAAGGGGGGCTACTGGCACATAAGGGGGTGCTACTGGCACATAAGAGGGTGCTACTGGCACATAAGGGGGGCGACTGGCACATAAGGAGGGCTACTGGCACATAGGGGTGCTACTGGCACATAAGGGGGCTACTGGCACATAAGGAGGCTACTGGCACATAAGGGGACGGCTACTGGCACATAAGGGGGGGCTACTGGCACATAAGGGGGGCTATGAGCGCTGTGAGTGGCCAACATCTATCCTCTCTGCAATGCTCAGCCTCCTGTGACAGATCAGGAGAGCGGAGGTGTGGGGGCGGAGATAGCTGTCAATGCTGTCAAAGGAGGCTGTGCTCTCCTCCCGCAGCTCCCCGCCCAGCCTCTTGTGACAGCGAATCAGGAAGTAGTGGGGGGCTCAGTGGGCCTCTGGGTGTTACTTGCCCCCTGGGCCAAAAGTTGCCAGTCAGCCCCTGTCCCGGCCCATGTGCAGGAGGGGCAGCCACATGACTTTGGTGTTGGTATTGCGTTCTGGGGCCTTAATAAATGCGGCCAGGAACCATATTCATGCTCCTGAGAGTATAGGGGCTGTAAATATGAGCTGGGCCTAGCATGTTGTGACAACATCCTGGGCCCAGGTTGTGATTCTGTGGATAACAATGAAGCCTGCTGCTTCATGTTATCCACAGTCCGCACTAGTTCCATATGATCCATTGGCAAATCCATTTTGGTGGCCACGGAAGCCATAATGGACACATACATGCATTTTTTCTCTAAGGAAAATTTTTCAATAAGGTGAGCTAGCCCACCTATCATTCACTCCTCCTTCCCTTAATTCCTTCGCTGGCTCAAATACTCGAGCAGCAGTGTTTGAGGCAGAAACCAGAATGTCTTGAGCCCCCCCTTCTCCGCTGTGGCTTTCTCCTGGGTCGTTCTGGGCTGGTTGGTAGAGCAGCAGCTCCCTCCAAAGCCAAAAAATCCTCCTGTTTCTCAAGAAGAAACCAGCTGCTCAACACTTTCAGCCTCTTCAACCACAGGACGAGGGGATTCCAGGGGACCAGCAGCTTGCTCTTCCTCGGTAGAGCTGGTTGCATTACCACCTTATTCCTCGAGGCTGTCAACGGTGCTGTGAATGAGAGATCATTTTGAATAAACAATGTGTGTATAAATGGTATGGCCATATAAAACACATTTAAGAACACACACTGGAGCACAGGGGTCCAGCAGCCTGTTAACATATTGATGAACTATTTTAAGTGTTGCTTGTCATTATTAAAAGGCTGGAGAAGCTCTTAATAAAGTGGCTATTTGGGTTCCCAAATGGCCCCTCAAATAAACCCTTTGTATCTCATGTAGTCTAAAGTAAGTACATTATTTGTTAATGTCTTTGTCCATTGTTCCCATTAGCCATGTGTTGCATTGCAGAGGGCAAGGTCTGTTTCAGTTCTAGCAGTGATGTACTGTCCTTGTCGACACTATCGACTTCCACCTAGCAATGTTGACGAGCTGTTGACGGGAACTGCACAGATGGATGTTCCTTATCTTTATCCTCAGCTGTTTCAGATGTTACCCAGGAAAAACAATGCTAGATGAAAGTGTACCAGGCATGTGCAATCCAAGCCAAGGGAGAGCATTGCATCAAAAATTACTTCTATGCTGTTATCATTCATACAAAATAAGAGCTTTTAACAACTACTAAATACATTTGGTACTCGCGGCCTAAGATCCAACACTGGTCGGAAAAACTGTAGCTGTTTAGTATACAGATATGGCTTCTTTCTAAGGCCACCATCAGCACTGTGTTCCTATGACATGACCACTTTCCGCCGAAACTGATCTCAGCATGACTTATTTGTACTGTATAAAAATTTTGCCTATACATAAATTTAATTCAATGTTATTATGTAAAACATTATAAAAAATTCTAATAAAAATCTTTTTTGGAAGAAATATAACATAACAACCATTTATATGCACACACACACACACATGTATAAATGCACATATGTACAAATGGTTAAACAAAATGCATACATGGAAAAGCATTATTTATATTTACACCATATACAGTAACGTGTATTGTACAATTTTTTTTTAGTGCTTTACACATGATTTTTTCAAATTTATTTGGGGGCATATACTGTACATTCAGTGGCCTTCTAAACACAAAATTCAGTCTATTTAATTCTAAAGGGGTTGGGTCACCTCAGCAGATAGCATTTATAATGTTGAAAAAATTAATGCAAGCCACTTTATAATATATTTTTATTACTCACATTTCTTCCTACGATTAATGACTTGATTTTAAAACCACTTCCTACACTTCTTGTTTCCATGGTTATGAACACCATGTAATCCAGCTGCATTGACCGCGCTTACACAGTACAGGAAAAAGAGCAGGACTAACCCAGCTCCAGTGGTCCCAACCAACAGAAAGGGTGGGACTTTTTCCTATACTGTGCAAGCATGGCCACCACTGCTGGATAGCAGGGTTGTTGTAACCCGAGAAGCGTGTCAGTGCTCAAACAGTTGCAAAATGTTATATAGTTAAAATACAGGGATAAAAAATATGTGGCTCTACAGCTGTTTACAAACTACAACTCCAAGCATGTCTAGACTTAATAAAGAGATCAGCCTCCAGCAGGGCACGGTGGGAATAGTAGTTTCACTACAGCAGGAGAGCCACAGGTGGCCATCTCTGATGTAATATATCCATATATAGTGCTGTGGAAGGTGACAAGGAATATAACTATTTTGGAACATCCTCAGGGTGCCCCTTGCCAAAAAAATAACCTACTGTAATTTCCCTGCTTCCCATATATATATAGGCCAGTGCAGCAAAGGTAGACATAAACAATACACATTTTAAGAGCATAAAACATCCGCATGGGTTGGTTTACCTAATTTGCGCCGTTTGGAAGAATTCCCCTTCATTTATTCTGCGGATCAATTGAAATGATTGCTTCCGTATACGGTCCGCAAAGAAAATCAAGAGACACGGAAATAAAATATGTTCATGCATGAGACCAAAATGTGTAAGTAGCTAACTGCAAGAAAGTGGCTGCACTTGCTTGCTAAATGGGAAAATATAACTTTAAAGTGGAAACCAAAAAACACGCTGCTAGGCTTCTGTTTTCTAAGAACACAATTACTTATGCTGAATACACAATTATCTTTTATACTCATCTTTCCAAAAACAAATACTAGAGATAAGCGAAATGAAGCTGACGAAGTGGAAATTCATGAAAAATGCGCTTTGTGGTAATGAATCGCAATTTTCCTAAAATGGCTGCTGCATGTGTGAGGACATGGAGAAAGGAAGTATGGGAAGCCAGGATCACCCAGACTGACATGCATAATGCAGACAATTAGCAGCCAGCCAGACCTGTGATGCAACAGCCCTGTAAATACGGCGGCCATCTTAGAATAAGACATTTTCCAGCTTTCTGAGTGCAGGGACAGACGTGAGAAGGCGCTAGAGAAAGCAATAAGAAAAGCCTAATTGTGAAAAAAAAACTGAAAAAAACCGATATATAAGTGCAGGGAAAGAATAGGGAGAAATCATTTCACAGCATCTTAGTGCAGCGAGAGATGTCAGAAGGCGCTAAGGAGAGTGCTAGAAAAGCGATTTACATGTACAGGGAAATATCATTTGGGGATCCAAATATCCAACATACAGCTCTGTCATTCCAGCAATTTGTTCTTGGGGTGTAAGTGCTATGTTGAAAAGCCTTTAGTGGCTTATATCTGTGGAAAAAGAAAAATATATACGCAGTTCACTTCTGCAGTTATATGTGGTGAGAGCTTTTAGTGGCGTATTTTAGTACAAAAAGAAAAATATATATGCAGTTCACATTTGCAGCTAAATGTGTTAAAAGCATTTAGTGGCGTATTTCATTACGAAAAGAAAAATATATTCTCAATTCACTTTTGCAACTATATGTAGTGAAAGTGTTTAGTGGCGTATTTCATTACAAAAAGAAAAATATATATGCAGTTCACTTCTGCAGTTATATGTGGTGAAAGCGTTTAGCGGCGTATTTCATTACAAAAAGAAAAATATATATGCAGTTCACGGTTGCAGTTATTTGCGGTAAAAGTGTCTAGTGGCATATTTCAGTACTAAAAGAAAAATATTGGAGATTTTTGGTTTCAATTGATTTGCGATGGCACCCCACTCCTGATGCGAGGTCGCACGTCTGGCCGTTTATCGGCACTGAGTCCTCTCCTCGGGTCTGGGCCTCCCTCTCTATACTATCTTATTAACATTATCCTTAGAAGAAAATATACAGGACTACAGGACAAAACTACAAAATTGTTCTATGAGCTATCGTTCCTGCTGTTGCGCCTACATGTCTATAATAACTATTGATGTCTGCCTATTTTTCACCTATATATACTGCTTTATTGAGTGTATTACTTCGAAATAAAAATATATTCACCGTCCAGCGTTGTACTTCTCTGTTGAAAAGCCTGTTGTGTAAAAGTACGGTAGAACTAAATTTGGGCCTAACTGACATGCTGCGGTGCTATGATATATTGTGAAGTCCTGTTTTCAGTGTATTACTGGCGAAATAAAAATATATTCGCCATCCAGCGTTGCATATATCTGTTGAAAAGCCTTTTGTGTAAAAGTGGGAAAAAATTTGGGACTAATTGCCGCTCAGCAGTGCAATAATATATTCGGAAGCCCAGTTTGCCGTGTATTAGTGGAAAAAAAAAATGTTATATTCACCGTTCATCACTGCATTGCACTGTTGATAAGCCTTGTGTAGTGTAAAAGTTGCAAAAATTTAGGCCTGTTTGCCGTTCAGTGGTGCAATTATATGTGGTAAAGGCCTTTTTGCTGTGAATTTTTTTTCTGTGAAGCGGGCATTTTTTGGGAAATTTCATGGGTGCCTGTACACCTCCTTTTGCTGTATGGACCGGATTTCGTAGTGGCGAAATTTATTATATGAAACAGGCTTTTTTTTCGTCACATTTATGGGTGATTGTACACCTACTTTTGCTGTATGGACCAAATTACTTAGTGGTGACATTGTTAATGTGACACAGTTTTTTTTTTCAGAAAATGTATGGATGATTGTACAGCTCCGTTTGCGGTATGGGCCGAATTACGTAGTGGTGAAATTTGTCATATGAAACAGGCTTTTTTTCATCACATTTATGGGTAATTGTACACCTCCTTTTGCGGTATGGACCAAATTACTTAGAGGTGAAATTCTTTATGTGATTCTCTCCTGTTTTAGGCAACACTTTATTGAGTAATCGTAGAAAGTCAAAAAACAGTTGTCCACTAACCCCATAAAGGCCTTTCTGGTGCGGGTTAACCACATATAAGTTATTATAAGGACTGCCGCCAATTATCAGATCGAATTGTCCCCATTCTTCAATCTGTTTCCTGGTTATATTCTGTATGTCGCCCACATATGCAATCTCCCCTGGATGGCGTACCCGTCCGATTGTGATGGCGTCCTCACACACCTCTGATGCCATATATTTTTCAACGTTGATTCTAAGCTTTTTCCATGATGACTAGTGATGGGTGCGAATATTCGAATCGCTAATTTTAATCGTGAATATCGCCACTTTGAGAATTCGCAAATATTTTGAATATAGAGATATATTTTCGTAATTTTCCAATATTCTAGATTTCTTTTCATCTGAACCCATGATCCCTCCCTGCTTATTGCTTGTGGGCCAATGAGAAGGCTGCAATGTATTTGTCTAAGCTTAGCAACATCCCTAGCAACCAATAGGAAAGTTGCCTACCCCTTTAGTATATAAGAACCTCCCCAGCAACCATTATATGTAGTATTTTGCAGATTTGAGAGAGACATCAGTGTCATTGCTCTGCTCTCTGCTTGCCTGTGTCATTACCTTAGATAGTTAGTTAATGATAGATAGATAGATAGATAGATAGATAGATAGATAGATAGATAGATAGATATATTTATCTATTACAGATAGTGAGTGAGAGATAGGCAGTGTAGGTTAGATAGTGATATAATGTAGCTGATTCTGCTTGTCCATACATACATGCTACATACATAGTGTTGTATGTATGTATGCTACATACATAAATACATACAAAGTGCTGTGATGTCACAAGTTCACAACAATACTTGGTGCACCTATCACTAATATGTGAAGTTGCACATATTGCGCCAACATATTCGCATCATTAGTGCCGATTTTAGCAATTGCAAATATATTGGAGCACTCTATCTGCATATAAAGCTATTGTAATGTTCTGCCATGCCAACCATTTTCTCCAGTCTCAGGAAACTTCTAGCAGCTTGAAAAATCTAGCTATAGTGAAACACGCCTGTATTGCGCTCGCATTACATACATATTACATTGCCGATTTTCGCAAACAAGACTATATTAGTGAATTCTCTAATTCGCGAATATATGATGAATATTCTACCAAATATTTGCAAAATATCACTAATTTGAATATTGGTTTGAATCTTGATGAACTTTGCGACTCTTTTGAGCTCCAAGCAATCTTGAAGCTTTGTCTTCTCATTGTTTGAAGCTACTAGAGCCCTGTCCATGCGAAGCAGGTTCCCACAGAAGTATCTGGGTTGATGAGCAGCCGATACCACACTTGCATCAATCTTGACAGGATTCGTCTCCAGGTGGAGAGAAATTGTTTTTTTAGAATACTTTCTCCATCTCAACCACATCGTCGAATAAACAGAAGACTGGCCGATTCTCTTCTGTCTTAGGCAACACTTAATTTTTTTAATTACATTTATTAAATGTTTAATATTTAATTAAACCAAAACGTGATAAAAATTATAAGAAAGTAAACTTAAATTCGCCAATATATTATCCCAATCTTCGAGGGGAATTCCTGGACAATCATGTTTTAAGCAAAACTTTATAAAGTTGAGAAATGTTAACCTTCTGTTCTGTCCCATATTCCCTATAAATGAATAAAGGAAGCAGCCGCTCTGTGGCCTCCTCATGCTGGTGCCACCTCCACAATCTCTTGTCATCGTGACACTCTATTGCCTCCTCATGCTGCTGCCACCTCCGCAATCTGTCATCGTGCCACTCTGTGTCTTCCTTATGCTGCTGCCACCTCCGCAATCTCTCTTCGTCGTGCAACTCTGTGGCCTCCTCATGCTGTTGCCCCCTCTTCAATCTCTTGTCGTCATGCCACTCTGTGGTCTCATCATGCTGCTGCCACCTCCGCAAACTCTCTTCGTCGTGCCACTCTGTGGCCTGCTCATACTGCTGCCAACTCCAGACTCTGTTATTGTGCCACTCGGCGGCCTTCTTATGATGCTGCCATCTCCAGACTCTGTCATTGTGCCACTCAGTGGCCTTCTCCTGATGCTGCTGCTGCCACCAACTCCACACTCCGTGATTGTGCTACTCAGTGGCCTTCTCCTGATTTTGCCAACTCTAAACTCTGTCATTGTGCCACTCTGTGGCCTTGTACTGATGCTGCTACTGCCGCCACCTTCAGACTCTGTCATTGTGCCACTCGGTGGCCTCCTCATACTGCTGCCAACTCCAGACTCTGTCATTGAGCAACTCAGTGGCCTTCTCCTGATGCTGCCAACTCTAGACTCTGTCATTGTGCCACCCGGTGGCCTTCTCCTGATGCTGCCAACTCCAGACTCTGTCATTGTGCCACTCAGTGGCCTTCTCTAGATACTGCCAACTCCAGACTCTGTCATTGTTCCTCTTGGTGGCCTTCTCATACTGCTGCCACTTCCAGACTCTGTCATTGGGCCACTCTGTGGTCTCCTCATGCTGCCTCCACCTAATCACTCTGTCATAGGTCCACTCTGTGGACTACTCATGCTGTTCCCACCCTCCTCACTTCATGACCGGTCCACTATTTTGGCTTTCGGACTGGCTGCAATCATTATTTATTTGACCTTTCTTCTATTCTGTCAGAAGGAAGGAAAAATGAGCCGCACAACACATCCTGTCTGTGTAGAAGCTGTAAGGCCTGTATGGTCCCATCAGAATTGGCTTATGATTTGGTAGCCAAAAGCAGGAGTGGGTACAAAACACAGAAGACATGCAAATATTCTATTCACGTGTCAGCTCTGTTTTAGATCCACTCTGTTTTTTTTGGGCATTAGCAATACTGATAGATTATTGAGAAAATGCTGACCGAGTGAAGGCGGATGATCCTCAGACAGGATCCGTTTGTTGTGGGTTATTGTTCTGACAGATCAGAGGAAGGGCAAACTAATCAGCGACGTCAACACAAACTTACTGCTGACACCCTCACCACTCTGTCAGGGGGGCTCTACTTGTATAAGTGTTTAATAGAACAGGTTTTGTAGACATCTATGTGGAATCAGCTGACGAGGGTGTAAAAGGACTGGACTTCTTTTTGACGCTAACATCAACCTGTGAGGCTGAGTTGATACTTCAGTTATTTGGTCAGTTTTGGCCCTGTGACTGCCCAACTAAGTGAAGTATGCAGTGATTCTAAGAGTGACCCCTGTCATCTGCATGTCATACTGACTCACAGTACTATTTCACTACCACAGCAGACTACCTATGCGTGTTACTGCAAGGCACAGTGGTCTACACCCCTATAAAGGCTCTTTGCAGCCCAGAAATAGCCATTTTTTTACGTAATTCGCTGGGAATAAATTCACATAGAAGCGTATCTTTTTGAAAAATTTGGCGAACCGGCAAAATCGAAATTTTGAGAAATTCGCTCATCTCTACCAAATACTATTTATCAACGACTTGATTAATATTTGTTTTAATGTCACAATAGAATGAGAAGAGATAGTGGATGACCATAATGCAATATTAAAACTAGAGACAAAAGGATACTAAACATGAAATGGCATTACAGCAGAATAGTCAATAAATGAATTTATTTGATTATTCCAATTAAATAGTATTCTGATGCATTTAAAGGAAATCTGTAACCAGCATATTAGCATAATTTTTTTTTCATGAATCCTTGTTTAATAAAGTACCTTATTTCCATAACTGTTGGTGGTTTTCTTTTTCGCCTTGTCATTTCTAGTAAAAACCGCTTATTCAGATATGCAAATGAAGGTCTTAGGAGCCCAGAGGGGCGTTCCTCCTTTAGCAAGGAGCCCAGGAACGCCCCCCTGATGTGCCATGCCTGCCTAAAATTTAAAAAAACGAACGCCTATAATCTGTAAAATCGCCTCCCAGAGGCGAGGCTAAATACTCCACCCCCCCCCCCGCCAGCTCCTCTCAGTGCAGCAAATATCCCCGCTCCGGTTCTCACCTGCATCCTGAAATCTCACGCAGGCGCGCTTCCTTCTCACTGAGGTAAAATCGCTCTGGAAAGCGTCACTGGGCTCGGCGCATGCCCAGTGCATGTGCATGGCTGCATTTATAAAATCACATAAAATAATGCACTAAAGCAATAGATGCAAACATGATATATGGACTAAGCCCACACTCTAGTAATAAAATCTGAGACTCTTAGCCATGAACCACTCCTTACAATTCTTTCTGTGTGGCAAGTTGCACTCCAAGTGGACTGTACATGTCTTACATGATAAATGGGATCAATGTTTTTCAAGGAAGCAACGTGACAGCACTGCAGCAAGATGGCAAAGCCCTATTGACACCTCATTTTTTGTGTTGTTCTGATTACCATACCAGGCTCTTATCCACCTTCTCCAAATCTTCCTCCATGGACATCCTTTGGTTCTAAACAGCAGCATAGTGTCACTCCCACTCCCCCTCTCTTCTATCATATGTGCAAAGTGAAGGACTGCCATGCTGTGCTAGAGTTGATCGGCCTGGGTGAGAGCGGCCACACAGCCAATCACTTGCCAAAGTGCATAAAGAGGCAAACATCCTGCTGGTTGTCTCCCCACCAAATCCATGTAGGCAAGGTGGTCAACAACAATGTCCAGAACATTGTGGCTCTATTGCATTTGGGGAAAAGTATAGGGGTTTGTAGAGGGTACTTGCAGCTTCAGAACAGTCTGTGATTGCACTGCTCCTCAATCCGTGACCTTCCAGCTTGCTGTAATTCCACCTTGCATTTTACTAAAGCGTCTGTATGAGTAGTGTAAAGAGGTGTACGATTTTGTCCACCTCAGCAGTAAGCATGTATTATTTCAAGGTCAGGCAGTGGCAGCTCATCCGTGATGTCTATTTCATACTCAGATATGTCAAAAAGGCCACCATATTGGTTAGTAGGGACAACTTTGGCTCAACAATGTAATCCTCTGATATTTATATTTGAGTAGATGCTCATACTGATGCATCAAGGGATGACAGCAGCAGAAGAACAGCTTACATATTTTACTGGTTGCCTTGTAGCTGTTAGAGGAGGAAATGGAAGATTAGGATGAGGAGCTACAACTGGAGGAGCAGGAGGAACAGCAGCAGTAAGAGAAAGAGTTGCTTGTGCAGGAGGACGAGGCTGATGATGATGATAATTGATGATGACAACGCCAGCCATCATGACCAATTTTTTAATGGGGGGTGGAGCAAGAAAGAACTTAGTACAGTTCTCAGACACTCCAGTGAGAATGGCAAGCTGTATGCTTGCTTGCTTATGTAATGAAAGATGTATCCTTATTAGGGATAAGTGACGTAAGCTTCATATCCTAGATCCAAAGTTGCTTCGCTCAAAACTCCGGTTTAATGCTGTATGAAGATCCGTCTCCATAAAGCATTGAAACGTTTGGCCTCCGTCGAGGCAAAGTGAGTTGTTGCCAAAGTCTTTCGAGAATTCACTGAATAACTTTTGTATTTGATTTTTAAACTGGAAAACCATTTTAAATCTTGGATCTGAACTCGGATTGGGTTCTAAGGTTCCAGTCGGAACTGAAGCCGAATCCAAGTTAAAATGGTTTTTCAGTTATAAAATCAAATACCAAAGTTATTCAACGAAGTCTCGCAAGACTTTGGGAATAACTGACTTTGACTTGTCGGAGGCTATACATTTTAATGCTGTACAGAAACAGAGACATTAAACTAAAGATTTTAGCAAAGCAACCTTAGATCTAGGAATCTGATGACTACTGGATAGTCATGCTTTTGAACCTTTACCATCAGAGCAAAATGGAGAAGTTTTCCTTATGTCAAAAGGTAGGTCAAATTGCTTTATTACCAGGATACACTTTGTATAAAGCTCACGGCAGGTTTGTCCTACAGCCCACGTATCTGACCTGGAGGCCCCTCACCGCCCCCCACCGATCCCCACCGATCCACTCACCTACCATAAGCAACAAAAGCCACAGCAGCATCCCAGCTGGTTCTGGTTACACAAGTACCAACTACTGCTTGAAAAAGAGCCGGGCTTTTAAGACCAAAACGTTGATATATATGCTGAAATGCACTCCACACAACTGGAATAATATTTAAGTGGCATGCTGTTTGAAGTTGATTTTTATTAGATTACTGGGTCCCTTTGTTGACCTATAAGAAACAACGGGCCCCAACAAAATGACAATCTCTAGGATGAGTTTTATTGCAAATTTTGTATATGCCACAAGCAGCAGAAGCTGCAGCAGCAGTCAGTTGAGTATCATCAACATAATGGAGCCATTTTTTCCATGCAAGGTTGACACAAATCAACAGAGACACCTGAACACCCAGGTTCCATTCTACTGGGACTCTGACCTTTTTTCAGTGAATGCCATATTACCTGACCCCATGGATATCTGGGCAGCAAGTTTGGAACAGTGGCCAGAACTAGCCGAGTATGCTCTCTCTGTACTGTTTTGTCTAGCCTTCAGCGACACAGAGAGAGATATTTATCAGCGACAGAGAAATTTATCAGCACGACAGCTTGCATGGTAACACCCAATCAGACAAACTTGTACTCTGCCAATGTACAAAACATTACTTTTGTCAAAATGTGAGTCAGAGACAAAAAAGAGAGTTTTAACCACTCGGACCTTTGAGTATAGGGTCCCGGAATTACTTGGCAGGGCACCACAGGGGAAGGCACAAGAGGAAGAGTATATTTAGATACTAGAAGGGTGTTTCTAGTTAGTATAAGTGGGCAGGCTGCCAATGGTCTCACCTATCCTTAGGACCTCAGGATAGGTGATAAGAAAGTATAAGTAGTGATCCATGAGACACGCCAAAAAAGACCAAAGAGAGCGGCGCCAAAAACCCTTAAGAAGTAATTAGGTAGGAGCTATAGGGTAGATCGTAAGGATCCGTACAATAGAATAGATGTAAGCTAGCTGACCTAGGTGGAGATCAGACACATATCACAGAATGGAGAAAAAATTATAAAAATAATTAATAAATACTACTCCCACATATAAAAAGTTGCGAAATACAATTGTATAGAAACTAGTAAAATCAATTAGAATCAATGCCAAAATAATTGTGACTCACTTCACCCAGGAGGATAATGTGGGATAAAGGTCAAGACACCCACATTACTACCTGCGCCTGGGTCGCCTGTAGATTTGTTAAAAAAGGACAGCAATCACTCAGTGGTGTATCTTGAAATTTTCTTTATTCCAAAGCCAGGGTAGGGGAGAAGAGGAAGCTTAACGCGTTTCGGGGCCAAATAGTGGAACCCCTTCATCAGGAAAAGTGTATGTATTCTCACACTGGGGTGATATTTAAAGCAAACATACAAAAACCGCCAAAAGTTCTTAAATTGACATTACTTCCGGTTCCTGTATGCGTTCCTCACTGGAACACACTCTCATAAACTCCTATCTAGACATATATAAACCATAAATTTACAGTAGATTCATAAGGAAGGGATCAGACATGGAATTAAACATTGAAAATTGTCCCACACCAATTCAAAATGAGCCGAGGGTCGCCACGATAATTAGACGCAACGTCACTTCATGTTCCAGCATGTGTTCCATAGTGGGACGCACCGGAAATGACGCATTACATATGCTAATATATCTATATATATATATATATATATATATAAAAATATGCAGGATCGCACAGCAGGTTTACAAGTTGAAAACAGGAGTGCCAGTGGCTGTGAGGACAATCCCCTAAGTCCACAGGAATATACAAAGGAAAAATTCCACAGCACTTCCTTGAGTAGTGAAAAAGATTTTCAAGATACAAAGCGGAGTAAATGGCAACGTGATGCCACTGACTATGTAAATGGGACTGTATATAACTGGAAAAGTAATTACTCACAGACGAAATTTACACCATTAAGGAATGAGAAAAGAAATATGCCCAGGAAGCCACAAGTGGAGAACAACAATCAGCTTTCTTCAGACACTTTTTTAGGAGAACACCACGAGCAGACCATAAAAGACCAACGCGACAAGGTGGCCGCAAAAGACATAGATTCACAGAAGAACAAGGGCAAGCGACCTCAGAGGAAAAAGAATTAAAGATCAATACAGTGGTAAATATATCCTCACATGTTTTATCTTTTAATCAAATTAAGGTGCTTGAAAAAGGCTTGAGTTTCTGTCCTAATGTTCACACGAATTGGTTACAGGTAGAGTCCGACCTGTACCAATTTTTCAGAAGGCTTAAACTCAAGGTTTGGTTTTCCACTCATGTGAAGGATAAGAAAAGTATAAGAACCTCAGAAATATGTGTATCGGACTTTGATCTGTACCGCACCAGTGACTTTATTCCTCCATCTACTGATGTGATTGAGGTCTTTATACATTCTGTATTGCGTGACATTGGTACACTAAAAGACTCCAATAATACGATATTCCGTCATCCTAATATGTCTAGATGTGAGTGGGAGGCTCTTAGTGCTCTTAAAACCCGCTGACAAAGGGGGAGCTGTTGTGGTCATGGACACAGAGCAATACATAGCTGAGGCTATGCGCCAACTTTCTGACAACAGTGTGTATTTGAGGCTCAGTGGGGATCCCAGGTGGGATATTGAAAGAAAAATCAATTCCATCCTATCAGAGGGCATCTCTGCGGGTTTGATTGATGCTCAGACCAGAGATTTCCTCAGCATTGAACATCCTATCACCCCAATGTTGTATCTACTTCCTAAGATACACAAAAATTTAGAACAACCACCTGGGAGACCTATTGTGTCTGGGTGAGGGTCCCTATTGAATAACATTTCCATATTTTTGGATAAGATATTAAGACAACATGCGACGTCTGCAGTGTCTTATATTGAAGATACATCTGATTTTTTGAGAAAATTATCTAGCACATGTATCCCAGAGGGAGCTATCCTGGCTTCTTTCAACATTGTGAGTCTTTACACCTCCATAGAACACAATTTTGGGTTGGAGGTGGTTAAAAAAGCATTACATGGCTCTCAGTGGTCTGAAGGCTGCCAGGATTTCATCTTGAGATTATTGCATTTGGTTATAACTTCGAATTATTTTCTATTTGGGGATCATTTTTATTTACAGTTAAAGGGGACCGCCATGGGGTCGAATGTGGCGCCCACTTACGCCAACATGGCGGTCTCCTTCCTTGAGGAAGCACACATCTATATTTTGCCCCACTTCTCACATGTTTTGAGGTGGTGGCGATACATAGATGACATTTTCTTGATTTGGCTGGGCACAGAAGAGGAACTCCTAAATTTTTTTATGTTTTTGAACACGATTAATGAGGAGATTAAATTCACTTTGGATTATTCATTTGATAGTATTAATTTTTTAGACACATCCATCTCTGTTAAGGATGGATGTGTTCTAACGGATGTTTATACAAAAAGTACTGACAGAAATACCTTATTACAATTTGACAGTGCCCACCCAAGATCAATGATCAAATCACTGCCTTTAAGCCAGTTCATGCGTGTGAAACGCATTGTGAATGATGAAATCACGTTACAAACTTCATTTAATAGGATGAGTGGGGCCTTTCAGGATAGGGGATATCCCACCACTTTACTAAATTCTCACATCGCTAGAGTAGAAACATTCACAAGAACAGAATTACTAAAGAAAAAACACTCCTCAGACAGGTCCCCAAGACGAATGAACCGTATTCCTCTAGTGACCACTTACACAGAGGATAGTCATAATATTAGGGACATTGTACATAGACATTGGCCTATATTGAGTAGTGGACATAACAAAATAGATGAGTTTAAATCCTTACCACTGATGTCTTACAGACGCCCTAAAAATCTCAAAGATCAAGTGGTACACACTGACATAGGCCCTCAGAAAAAACAAGGACAGCAATTCTTACATATTCAAAAAAAGGGTTGCTTTCCATGTTTAAATTGTGTCAACTGCCAATATATGGTTAAGGGAAGTGGATTTACTCATCCCCAGACGAACAAAGTTTATCCTATTAGACATTTTTTGACGTGTACATCTTCCTACGTTATATATGTCCTATGGTGTCCCTGTGGACTTATATACGTGGGAGAGACTTCTTTAGATTTTAAGACCCAATGTAACCAGCACAGATACACAATCAGGAAGAAAAGAGCAGACCTCCCGGTCTCTAGATATTTTTTGGATAGTGGCCACAAAGAAAGGGATCTGAAATGCATGCTGGTGGATCATGTTCCTGTACCTCGTAGGGGTGGTAACAGAACTTTGGCTCAAAAAAAGTGCGAGATGCAATGGATAGTGAAGCTGAATAGCCTCAAACCAGGAGGCCTTAATGTGGACTATAGACCATGGATCCTGTAGAGCCCACCTTTTCATTTATGGTGGCCTCTACATGCTCCAGTAGTCTACAAAAATGAGATATTAAGAGAGAATCATGGTAGACAAAAACCAGGGATCCATTTGGATTCATTACATTGCTTTGGTGAACGCTTAACATGACCTTTTGTCCCCGTCTAATGGTGGTAAAATAAAATAGGATAACAGATATCTGAGATTATTTGATTGTCACATATTAGTTGTGGCTTTTTTTTTTTTTTCTCTTGTAGTTCATTACCGGATGAACATTGGTGATTTCAACTGGGCCAACATCTCTATATAGATTAAAATTTTCTTTGTATTCACAACCTGGTTCTGTGCAAGGTATAATCGGTGTCGGACGCCCTGAATATAGTCTCTGCAATTTTTTGCATCCATTTGTTGGTGGCACCCACTTCCTTATTACTGGCATAACCCGAAACGGTCTTTTCTCAATAATACATCATTGAACTGAGAGGACTTACATTGGGGTTTTCGCATTAGTGACCTGATGTGTACCCTGATAAACATGTCGGAGGTGTGCCTTGTGAGGGATCACGATGACACTCAAATCTGACAGGTTGTCCTAGGTTCTTTTTAGAATAACAAAAACACTGCCCCTTTAAGAGTGACACTGTTTCATGAGCTATGTAATATATGCCCACCCAGTGTCTCCATTAACCGTGGGTATTTTGCCATAAACATTAAACATTAAAAATGTCGGAAGTGCGTGCGACTGACAGTACCCTTAGACAATAACTTAATAATAATTTTTTTGTAAACAGGGTGCCCACACACGATTTTCCTTGGTTACTTAGTATTTTATATTCTATTGGATTTTTATGTGAAGATGACGTTATCAACTGGACATGGATCAGATGATTTCTTAGCGCCAGGATAACGAACATCATATTAGTAAGTCACATGACAGAACATGGTTGTGACGCATTAGTCCGACGGTGTCACTTTACCATGGCAACATATTCGCCATGGCAATACACAACAAACCCGGATCACATGACAAAATCGTGTTGGGACGTATCATGCGGACGACGTCATGATGTCATGACGTTATGCCGTCTTGAATTCCTTTGGACATGCGCAGTCTGTAATTGTGGATGCGCAAGGATCCATCACGATGCTGGCCACAGCTGATCTCTCCATGACACCGGTATTGTTTTTAATTCAATCTTATGATGCACACCTGTCACCTACAATTAACGGCATATGTTTTTATACTTTATTTTATATGCACATCTCTGATTATGTACTTTGGTCACGGACACATTTATGGAATGATGAATTTTCAACACAGGACACTTTTGCATCATGATTATATTGTTTGATCACTGGATATATTAGATTTTTCGTATTGTTTACATGTCACTAATTATGTAAACGTTGTAATTGCTTTAACCACTTGAAGACCACAGGTTTATACCCCCCTAGTGACCAGGCCCTTTTTTACAAATCCGCACTACACTAATTTCACCGTTTATTACTCGGTCATACAACTTACCACCCAAATGAATTTTACTTCCTTTTCTTCTCAGTAATAGAGCTTTCATTTGGTGCTATTTCAATCTTGCTGACATTTTTACTTTTTTTGATATTTAACTTTTTTGGCGAAATTTTTGCAAAAAAATGACATTTTTCACTTTCTGTTGGAAAATTTGCCAAATAAAACTACATTTCTCTATACATTTTTCACTAAATGTATTGTTCTACATGTCTTTGATAAAAAAAAAATTCTATAAGTGTATATTTATTGGTTTGGGTAAAAGTTATAGCGTTTACAAACTATGGTGCAAAAAAGTGAATTTCCGCAATTTGACTTTCTGAGCACCTGTCCTGTTTCCTGACGTGCTACAATGCCCAGACAGTAGAAACACCCCATAAATGACCCCATTTCGGAAAGTAGACACCCTAAGGTATTTACTGAGGGGCATAGTGAGTTCATGGAATTTTGTATTTTTTGTCACAAGTTAGCGGAAATGGATTTATTTTATTTTTTTCCAAAAGTTTCATTTTTCGCTAACTTGTGACAAAAAATAAAAACTTCCATGAACTCACTATGCCCATCAGCGAATACCTTAGGGTGTCTACTTTCCGGAATGGGGTCACTTGTGGGGTATCTTTACTGCCCTGGCATTTTAGGGGTCCCTAAACGTCAGAAGCAGTTTGGAATCCAAATGCGGAAAAATGTCCTGTGAAATCCTAAAGGTACTCATTGGATTTAGGGCCCCTTGGATGCAAAAAAGTGGCACACATGTGGTATTGCCGTACTCAGGAGAAGTGTGCCACATGTGTGCCACTTTTTTGCAGCCAAGGTGCGCAAAGGGGCCCTAAATCCAATGAGTACCTTTTAGGATGGCATTTTTGCGCATTTTTCTTCTCTCGCTTTAGGGCCCCTAAAATGCCAGGGCAGTATAAATACCCCACATGTGACCCCATTTTAGAAATAAGACACCCCAAGGTATTCTGTGAGGGGCATGACGAGTTCATATTATTATTTTTTTTTTGGAAAAGTCAGCGGAATTTGATTTTTTTTAGTTTTTTCTCACAAAGTCTCCCTTTCCGCTAACTTGTGACAAAAAGTTCAATCTTTCATAGACTCAATATGCCCCTCAGCAAATACCTTGGGGTGTCTTCTTTCCAAAATGGGGTCATATGTGATGTGTTTGTACTGCCCTGGCATTTGAGGGTCTCTGCAATCATCACATGTATGGCCAGCATTAGGAGTTTCTGCTATTCTCCTTATATTGAGCATACAGGTAATGAGATTTTTTCTCCGTTCAGCCTCTGGGCTGAAAGAAAAAATGAACAGCACAGATTTCTCCATTCGCATCGATTGATGTGGATGAAAAAATCTCTGCCAAAAAATATGCAAGAAGAAAAAAGGGGCCTGGCGATTGCCAGGACATAGGGGCTTCACCCAAACATCCATACCCACTTCAGCTCCTATGTCCTGGCAAACGTGATTTCTCCATTCACATCGATCAATCGATCGTTGTGGAGGAAGACATCTTTGCCAGATTTTTTATACAAAGTGTTTGCCAAAGCATATGAACTCCAACACCTCTCCTCAGCTCATATGCCTGGGCAAACGTACCTGTACTGCAGAGGAGAAATCTCGTCTTGCAGCGCCGCATACACTTCACGTGTCTTCTGACAGCAGCGCAATGCTTCTCTCAGAATGCACATCAGTGCTGCAGCTGGCTCTTTGCTTGATCCACCTAGAAGGTAAAAAAAAAAAAAGAAAGAAAAAACCAGGCAGCAACGCAATAATTTTATTACCATTAACTTTATAGAACATTAGAAACCGAACGTTAACTTAAACATTTGAAACATAACTTGAACTTTTTTGCTTACCTGTGGATTTTTTTTTTTGTTTTTTTTTTTTACCTTAAGGCCTCATGCACATGGCCGTGAAACATGGCCGTGCATGAACCGTTGTATCTCGGCCTGGCATCCATCTGACAGCAGGAGCGCATGGCGTCACTGGTTGCTATGACGCCGTGCGCTCCTGCTGTCAGATGGATGCCAGGCCAGGATACCACGGTCCATGCACGGCGTGTTTCACGGCCGTGTGCATGAGGCATTAGAGGATAAACCTCTACTTCCCCGTGGGACAATGTGCAAAGCACAAATCACCCAGAGATGTGGCGAAGTACATTATGCACTTTGTCCCAGGTGAAAGGAGAGGTTTGCAGCAGCTCTGTGTGGAAGGGCCCTATGGGCCCTTGCACACGAGCGTTGCTCACGCATGGTGATCTCAGAGGAGCGCCTGGCCTGACTTCTCCCGCACAGACGGGGTCGCATAGCATCATATTGATTTATGATGCTATTTAACCCTTACAGTTCTAGAATGCATTGGATAGCACTGGCAGCAGCAGTATGCCAGTGCTATCCAATGCATTCCAGAACTGTAAGGGTTACATAGCATCATAAATCAATATGATGCTATGCGACCCCGTCTGTGCGGGAGAAGTCAGGACGGGCGCTCCTTTGCGATCACCATGCGTGAGCAACGCTCGTGTGCAAGGGCCTGTGTCTTGCAATCCCTATGCTAATAATGTACCTGGGTGTGATACTTGCGGAAGCACTCCCTTATGCATAGGGCAGGCTGGTCAGGACAGTCAGGACAAAAAACGGTGGTGTCACGCCTTAGTCCACTCCTGCTACAGACACGACATCTTTTTCTTGGGGAACGGTGGCTTGGGGTACCAGGGAAGACACTGGGGAAGTGTCTCTCATGTAGCTGGCTCACTACATCGGGGACTTGGGGCACAGAACCTCCTGGATACAGGAGTTCCAAAATGATCTCTTCCTGGAATTTAAGGAAGGATCCCGTTCTCCCAGCCTTACTGTAGAGAACGTAACTGTCACGACCGCTATCCCAGCAGCAGTCATGTCGCACCAGACGGAGGGGAAGGGGGACCCTTATCTATGGATGGGAAATAGAACGGCCACCCCTGACAAACCCTAAGCTGGCACCTGTCTGCCCTGATACCCTAGACGTGGTGTAAACCCGTGCAGCGAGCAGGATGCCTAAACCCTGAGTCACCCTAAGAAGACTAGACTGGGGAAAGGCAGATGGGAGCACTAGTCACCATCACTCATGTCTAGGAGAACAACAGGGGAAGACAGCAACAAACAAACAATATCCAGCAGAGATAGACTTATCCAGTCACGAGCAGAGAAGATGATCCCAATAACGACAGTCCACGCCAGACAAGAGCTCCACAGCAATACCGTCAAACGATCTCCTTCAAAGGTCAGCATAGCACTGGAAGTAAAGACTATATCTGGCAATGACTGCAAGTGAAACTGAAACTAATATAGTAGCTGGGAGTGGCAGACAGCACTCACCTGAGAAGAATGCATACAAACTCCCAGTCAGGACAAAAAGGTTCACAAGGCAAAACCCGGATGACATACCCTGAACCACGGAGCAAACTCACAAGCTATCGCGAGTAGCAAGTCGCTGCGACCTTCTCCTCCCAGACCTGTCTGGATCAGTCACAGTCGTGACAGTACCCCCTTTCTACGAGGGGCCACCGGACCCTCAAGACCAGGCCTCTCCGGATGGGACCTATGAAAAGCTCGAATGAGTCTGTCCGCCTTTATCTCTGATGCTGGCACCCACATTCTCTCTTCGGAACCATAACCTCTCCAGTGCACCAGGTACTGAAGAGAGCGGCGAACATATCGTGAATCAACAATCTTTTCTACCTGAAACTCAAGACTGCCATCAACAACCACCGGTGGAGGCGGTAGTGGCAATGGTTCAGGAGGTTCTACATATCTCTTAAGCAGAGATCTGTGGAAGACATTATGGATCCTTAGAGTCTGAGGTAGCTCCAGACGAAAAGCCACCGGGTTAATGATCTTAATTACCCTATAAGGACCAATAAATCTCGGACCTAATTTCCATGAGGGAACCTTCAACTTGATATTTCTGGTAGACAACCACACCAAGTCATTCACCCCAAGGTCCGGACCTTCAGAGCGCTTCTTATCAGCCACACGTTTGTATCTACCACCAATTCTCTTCAAACTTTCTTGCACACTCTGCCACACTGATGAAAGTGAAGACGCAAATCGTTCCTCCTCGGGAATCCCAGACGGCCCCCCTCACTAAACGTACAAAACTGAGGATGGAAACCATACGCACCAAAAAATGGTGACTTATCGGTGGATTCTTGACGACGATTATTAATGGCAAACTCAGCTAACGGTAAATAAGATGACCATTCCTCCTGATTTTCGGAAACAAAGCATCTCAAATAGGTCTCTAGGTTTTGATTGGTACGCTCAGTCTGACCGTTGGACTGTGGATGGAAAGATGAAGAAAACGACAGATGAACCCCTAAACGAGAACAAAAAGCTTTCCAAAATTTAGAAACAAATTGGGTACCACGATCCGAAACAATATCGGAAGGGACCCCGTGAAGCTTCACGATGTGGTCAATAAAAACCTGAGCCAGTGTGTTAGCATTAGGCAATGCGGTAAGAGCAATAAAGTGCACCATTTTACTGAATCTGTCAACAACTACAAGAATAACAGTCTTCCCCGCTGATACTGGTAGATCAGTAATGAAATCCATTGATAGGTGCGTCCAAGGCCTGTTGGGGATGGCCAGAGGTAAAAGACGCCCTGCCGGACGAGTATGATCCACCTTAGAACGAGCACAGGTAGCACATGCAGACACAAAATTCAACACCTCCTGGCGCCACTTAGGCCACCAGAACCGACGAGACACTAATTCAGAGGTTGCCTTACTACCTGGGTGTCCTGCCAGTGCGGAGTTATGGTGTTCTTTTAGTATCTCCAGGCGTAAATTTTCTGGCACAAACAGTTTACCCGAGGGGCAGGAGGCCGGGCGTCCCCTGAGCTTCCAACACCCTCCCTCTAAACCTGAGTGTAATGCAGAGACCACCACCCCTTTTGCAAAATAGGCTCTGGAACATCAACATCACCCCTCCAGGAAAACTTCGAGACAATGCATCCGCCTTAGTATTTTTGCCCCGGGCGATAGGTTATTACAAAATTAAACCTAGTAAAAATAACGACCACCGAGCCTGTCTAGGGGTGAGACGTTTAGCAGACTCCAGATATACTAAGTTTTTGTGATCAGTAATCACTGTGACGGGATGAACCGCCCTCCAAAAAATGACGCCACTCCTCTAAGGCCAACTTAATAGCCAAAAGTTCCCTGTTGCCAATATCATAGTTCCTTTCTGCAGTAGACAATTTCTTCGAAAAGAAAGCACACGGACGCCATTCACCAGGGGACGGGCCCTGAGATAGTACCGCTCCCACCCCCACCTCTGATGCGTCAACCTCTACAATAAAAGGAAGCGAGACATCTGGCTGTACGAGAATAGGAGCCGAGGTGAATCTCTCCTTCAGAGATGTAAAGGCAGTTTTGGCTGCATGTGACCATTTGGAAAATCGGATCCCTTTCGGGTCATGTCCGTCAGTGGTTTGACCACCAAGGAATAGTTCTTTATAAACTTTCTATAAAAATTGGCAAACCCCAGGAAGCGTTGCAAAGCCTTCAGGTTCTCAGGCAGATCCCAGTCCATAATTGCCCGGACTTTCTCTGGATCCATGCGGAAACCTGAATCTGACAACACATACCCCAGAAATGGCAGTTCTTTTACGGCGAACACACATTTCTCTAATTTAGCAAACAATTTGTTGGCCCTTAATATCTGCAGCACTTGTCTCACATGGATCTTATGTGTATCCAGATCCGGAGAATAGACCAGGATGTCATCAAGATATATCACAACAAATCTCCCGATAAGGTGACTAAAAATATCGTTGACAAAATGTTGGAACACCGCAGGCGCATTAGTAAGACCAAATGGCATGACAAGATTTTCATAATGCCCTTCCGGAGTATTAAAGCCGTCTTCCACTCATCCCCTCTCTGATGCGAACCAGGTTATAGGCTCCTCTGAGATCCATTTTGGAGAACCATTTAGCACCAGCAACCTGATTAAAGAGGTCGGGAATGAGAGGAAGAGGATAGGGATCTCGGATAGTTATCCGGTTTAATTCCCGGAAATCCAGGCAAGGACGCAGGCCCCCATCTTTCTTTTTAACGAAAAAGAACCCTGCAGCCACGGGTGAAGAAGAGGGTCTGATGTGTCCCTTAGCCAAACTCTCCGAAATATAATCTTTCATAGCCTTCCTCTCCGGGCCGGAAAGATTGTATAACCGGGTTTTAGGTAGTTTTGCCCCAGGTAACAGATTAATCGGGCAATCATATGGACGATGAGGTGGTAACCCCTGACAACCCTTCTCAGAGAACACATCCATAAAATCTGACAGAAAGGCAGGTAGAGTTGTTACAGAGAGTGTTGAGCACCTACTACTCAAGCAGTTGTCCTTACAATGTTCACTCCACTCCACAATCTCCCGGCCTGCCAATCCACCACTGGATTGTGAGTCACCAGCCAGGGAAGCCCCAATACCATAGGAGCCGGAAGACCGTCCAGGACATAACAAGAGATATGCTCTTTATGGAGGTCCCCTACCTGCAGATGGATATTATGGATGATCTGTGTTAACTCTCTCTGAGTAAGAGGGGAGGAGTCGATGGCAAAAACAGGAATAGTTCTGCGTACCGGTTCCGGAGTAAACCCCAGAGCCTGAGCAAACCGTGAATCCACCAAGTTGACACCCGCCCCACTGTCCAAAAAGACGGAACAGATCTCAGTCTTATTGCCCGCCATAACGGTAGCGGACAACAAAAACTGAGACATGCGTATGGAGGAAACGAATACGCCCAGACTGTTATCCTCCGCACAATCTGGGGACTCTAGTTTCTCCGGCGGCTCCTTTGTTTGTGGTCTCTTGGGTACTGAGGGACATACCTTTACAAAATGACCCCTCCCCCACAACGAAAACAAACCTCTGACCTACGGCGGACCTTAGGAGGATTCACCCGTCTAGTGGTGCCCCTATTTGCATTGGTTCGACTGGATCATAACAAACCGATCCCTGCCCTATACAGGCCTCTGTAGAATCTAATAGTCTCTCCCTGAGTCGTCTGTCGATTCTTATGGACAGAGACATAGCAGCCTCAAGAGACCCAGGGACCTCGTATACCGCCAGCGCGTCTTTTAATTTTTCAGACAACCCCTGGCAGAACTGACTCCTAAGGGCCGAGTCGTTCCATAATGTATCCGTAGCCCACCTACGGAATTCGGAACAATATAGTTCAGCTGACCGGTTCTCTTGCCGAAGTCTACGTAGCTTAGACTCAGCCAGTGAGACCCTGTCCGGGTCATCATATACGAGACCCAAGGCTTCAAAAAACTCCTCCACTGATCGTAAGGCCGGAGAGTCAGATGGTAAGGAGAAAGCCCAAGCCTGCGGATCTCCTTGCAGGAGAGAAATTACAATGCCCACCCTTTGTTCCTCACCGCCGGAGGATCTAGGGCGTATCCTGAAGAACAATTTACAAGCTTCTCTGAAGGTTACAAATTGGTCTCTCCCTCCTGAAAACCTATCAGGAAAAGCCACTTTTGGCTCAGGAGTACCTTGGTTTCCCGTAGCAACGGTAGAACCCAAGGATTGCTGCTGCTGCAGCACTGTTGCTTTTAATCCTGCCACTTCAAGGGATAACCCCTGTAATTGTTTCGCCAAAACCGTAACCGGATCCATAGTGGAACAGAAAATACAAAGCAAAACAGCAGGCAAAAAAAAAAGGAAATATCACTTTTTTTTTTTTAAAGGCCAGATATACTGTCACGACCGCTATCCCAGCAGCAGTCGTGTCGCACCAGACGGAGGGGAAGGGGGACCCTTATCTATGGATGGGAAATAGAACGGCCACCCCTGACAAACTCTAAGCTGGCACCTGTCTGCCCTGATACCCTAGACGGGGTGTAAACCCGTGCGGCGAGCAGGATGCCTAAACCCTGAGTCACCCTAAGAAGACTAGACTGGGGAAAGGCAGATGGGAGCACTAGTCACCATCACTCATGTCTAGGAGAACAACAGGGGAAGACAGCAACAAACAATCTCCAGCAGAGATAGACTTATCCAGTCACGAGCAGAGAAGATGATCCCAGACCCACGCCAGACAAGAGCTCCACAGCAATACCGTCAAACGATCTCCTTCAAAGGTCAGCATAGCACTGGAAGTAAAGACTATATCTGGCAATGACTGCAAGTGAAACTCAAACTAATATAGTAGCTGGGAGTGGCAGACAGCACTCACCTGAGAAGAATGCCTACAAACTCCCAGTCAGGACAAAAAGGTTCACAAGGCAAAACCCGGATGACATACCCTGAACCACGGAGCAAACTCACAAGCTATTGCGAGTAGCAAGTCGCTGCGACCTTCTCCTCCCAGACCTGTCTGGATCAGTCACAGTCGTGACAGTAACTGTTATATATGGCCAATTGAATCAAATATACAGACACCTTTTTATACCAGCGTCTGGTGCGTCGGGAAACTAAATATGGAGCCAACATTTGGTCATTGAAGTCCACCCCTCCCATGTGGAGATTATAATCGTGGACTGAGAGGGGCTTTTCAATGACTCCTGTCGCCCGTTTTATTTGGACAGTCGTGTCTGCGTGAATGGTGGACAGAAGGTAAACGTCCCTCTTGTCCCGCCACTTCACCGCGAGCAGTTCTTGGTCACACAAGGCAGCCCTCTCCCCCCGTGCAAGTCGGGTATTATTGAGCCGTTGGGGGAAGCCCCGGCGACTAGGCCGCGCGGTGCCACAGCATTGGATTCCGACTAGATGTAAGTGCCGAAAGAGGGCCACACTTGTGTAAAAATTGTCCACGTATAAGTGGTACCCTTGCAGACTAAGGGTGACACCAAGTCCCAGACAATCTTGCCACTGCACCCCAGGTAGTCAGGGCATCCGACCGGCTCCAGTTTTGAGTCTTTTCCCTCATAGACCCTAAAACGATATGTATAGCCTGTGGCCCTTTCACAGAGCTTATACAATTTGACCCCGTACTGGGCGCGCTTGCTGGGGATGTACTGTTTGATGCCAAGGCACCCGGTGAATTGTACGAGGGACTCGTCTATGCAGATGTTCTGACTGGGGGTATACGCATCTGCAAATTTGGATGACAAATGGTCTATGAGGGGCCGAATTTTATGGAGCCGGTCATAAGCAGGGTGCCCTCTTGGATGACAGGTTTCATTGTCAGTGAAATGCATAAAGCGCATGATGACCTCAAACCGTGCCCTGGACATTGCAGCAGAGTACATGGGCATGTTATGTATTGGGTCTTTAGACCAATATGACCGCAATACATTTTTTTTTAGTTATGCCCATGCTTAGGGTAAGGCCCAAAAATGTTTTAAATTCAGAAAAGGGTAACTGGTTTCCACCGGAAAGGCTGGGCATAGAAGCTTTCCGGATTGGCGGTTATATATTGTGTGGCGTATCGGTTGGTTTCTGCCACAACTAAGTCGTAGAGATCCGCGGTGAAGAACAGCTCAAAAAATTCAAGGGCCGATCCAAAATTGGCTGTCTCCATGCGAACTCCTGACTGGGCGGTGAAAGGGGGCAATACGGGTGCGGCGGAAGGAGGGGATTGCCAATTAGGGTTTGCCAGCACCTCTGGGAGACTAAGAGGTCTACGGGCCTGAGAACGCGGTGGCTGCGAGGGGGGAGTTAGTGCACGTGCCACTGTACCAGCAACTGCCCTTCTGGTGCTCGCCACTTCACCAGGGAATACGGCAGTGCTGGTAGAAGGTTCAGGATGTGCTGCGCTGCCGGTGTATGCCGCACCATAAAAAAGGTCAGCGCTAGCACCACTCTGCTGCATATGAGGCTCATCACGCGGGATATGCGAAACACTGACATGGGGTCGGGTACGCCTGACCATAGCAGGGACCTCAACCTCGTCATCTTCGCTAGCGGTTAGAGTGCCACTGCTGTCTACAGGTTCATATTCTGAACCACTGGATTCAGCGGGTGAAGCGTCCCCATCGCTTTCATCCATCACGGCCAGAATCCTGTAGGCCTCTTCAGCGGAATACCCCTTTTTTGACATTTTGGAGTAACTAAATTTAGGGGGTATTCCTCTGAGACTACCCAGGAAAAAGAGCACACCTACCTAGTAAAAGGGAGTGCTTATGAAGTAACAGCTGCGATCGCTAATAAAGATCCAATAGCTCAAAAGTGATCTTTTATAGCGGTGCAGCGATTTTACTGTGTTTTTGCAGTGATCAGAAAAAAAAAAAATCTGTCACTGCGGTGGGCGGACTGAACGCAAGTGTGCGCACAAGATCAGGCCTGATCAGGCGAACAATGCGTTTTTTATAGAGCCTAAAGTGACCCTACTGATATAGATCTGATTGCGATCAGTCTTGATCACTTACAGATACTATATTAGTATTAGTGCTGATAAGCGACAGTGATGACGCTAATCAGCGACTAATAAGTGACTGTGCGATGCGGTGGGCTGGGCGCTAACTACCTAACAAGTAGCTAACTACCTGACGGTGATTAGGGACCCTTATAGGGGGGGTGATCTATGACAGGGGGGTGACAGGGGGTGATCAGGGGGTTTATATGGGTAATCAGTGGCTACTAAGGGGCTACTAAGAGGTTAATAACTGACAGAGGGGGGAGTATGTAATGTATGTGTGGTGATTTGGTGTACTTACTGAGTTGCCTGTGTCTTCTGGTGGTGGATCCAGCAAAAGGGATCACCAGAGGACCAAGCAGGACTTATATCAGACGCTATTTTGTAAAAAGCGTCTGATATCCGATTTTCATAGGGCGATTTAAAAAATTACAGCCTGCCAGCCAATGATCGCGGCTGGCAGGCTGTAGTTTCACTTCTCCTCTGTGCATTCATGTGAAATCTCGGGTCTCACGAGATGACGCCGATAGGCGGCAGTGAGACCTGAGAGAGCCGCCGCTCATCGGCGTTAGCGTGGCGGCAAGTGGTTAATTGATTACACATGTATAATATATACTGAATGTTACACCATTTTTCATTGCTTGAGAAAGGTGCCATTGGGTGCACCGAAACGTCGCTTTTTACTCGGAAAATAAACAAGAATTTTTTTCATTTTTTTATATATATATATATAATTATATGAGGTGAAGACATATTTCAAAATAAATATATACATATGTGGCCACCAGTGGATTAAATGGGTGGGTTCCTTACTCGTAGTGTGCGGGCCTTATAATTGATAGAACATCGGGAGTGTGGGGTTTTAGAAGGCGGAGTAAAGCGGCCATAGATACCGGCTATTATTTGATCCCAAGCACTGTATCTGGACCGGGTAGTGGGCACATTTGATTGGATTTCTAAGTCAAAAAGAAATTGATCCTATTTAAGGGTGGGGTGGGGTTGGGGCTGAGTCACATGATCAGAATCCTGATCACGTGATCGGGATCCGAGTCATGTGACCGTGCGCCTGCGTCTCCGATCTAATGGAACGCACCGGTTGAACGCTGAGGCCCGAAGTGTGGAGAAAAAAGAAAAGATTTTTATACCCTATTGGAAAGATTAGTTTTGGAGGGAAGGAATTTGATGAGGCAATGTTTTGTGACAGAGTGGGTGGTTGAATGGGTAATATAAATGAATGAATGGGTGATATAAATGCACACCTAAATAGACATAAACAAATAAGTAGGTGGGAAAGTTTATGTGGAATGGATGTGGGCCAGCAGGTTTATACTATAAGGAGTGGGGAGGGGAGGGAGTACTATAAAAAGGATACGTATATGGTCAGATATACAATCAAGTTAGCTGGGGTTCTAGACCCCTAGTCCAGCGCATATAATAGGGTCAATGTGCGGTGCATCAAAGGTCTGGACTCAGGCACATTGGGTTTAAATATAGATATGTGATGGGTCCTAGGGATTGGGTTTGAGTGGGAATGTATGTTCCTATACTGGCCTATATTATTAGTATAAATAATGTGTGGATAATTGGCCTATATAAATAAATAAATAAATAATGTGTCGGTATGTGAAGGAGGTACTCCCGAAACAGCCCTCTATTAAATTTAGAAGAGCTCAAACTTCACTCACAGAAATTAGAAAAGGCTCATTTAAATGTGGCGCAAAGAAATATAAATGCTGCGCGATGATCACTCACGGCAACAAAGAAATTTAAATAGAAAGCCCAGACGGTACCTGGACCCTAAAACAGGAAATAAATTGCAGTATGAGAAACATCTACCTTTTAAGGTGTCCATGTGGACTGAAATACATGGGTAGAACCACCCAAACCCTAAGGGAGAGAATGTGTGTACATCGCTCGAACATTAGACGCAAAGACCTTACACACAGCGTATCACAAGAAATGTTTTGGATATTTACATTAAATACACTTTCTCCTTTCAGCTTAAATGAAAGCCTCGAACATTCAAACTATTGAAAGAACTCTGTAGAAGCTTTCTGACATCTATCCCTATCCATATTTTGATATATATATATATTTTTTTTTTCTGGTCATGGCTACGGCCAATGATGCTTGACGAACCCTAGGGAGATAAACATCAAGAACAACCTAACCCAGCTAGCCGTGTGCTAGCTAACCTAACTAGCCATTGCCGTGGGTAGGCCTAGAAAAGGGGGCATACCCTGTGGAAATGAAAAGAGAAGGGAGGGAGGGTGGGGCACCTGAAGAACACATGCCCAGGAGTGAGGCAGTGGCTTGTTTAAGAAGAGCCTCCGCCCCTCCCACAAATGCAGGCTGACTAGTCAGCCTTACTACTTGTGGTCATGGCTACGGCCAATGATGCTTGATGAACCCTAGGGAGATAAACATCAAGAACAACCTAACCCGGCTAGCCGTGTGCTAGCTAACCTAACTTAATGGCTTGAAGTGTGCCCTTAGCCATAGCCATGGGTAGGCCTAGAACCTAGGGAACTGTGGTTCTAGTACTGACAATTGCCCAGGCCTCAGGAGTTTGTGGAACCGAAAGAGAAACCTGACTGCGTAGACTATGCAAGAAGTGAGGGGCAAAAGAAACCATGGAAGTAGGAAGGGAATCCTTGAATAGTTCCCCAGACATCTATCTGCTTGCCATGGTCCCTGCGTTCTTCTGTGACCCCTGAGAATGGTTTAGTGCTGAAATGGGAAAACCGACCTGGTATCTGAATCTAACATGAGGAATTGGTTGATTTGATGTGTTGTAGAGTCTGGTATTAGTATGGCAGGAAGCTAGGAAGCCATAGTATAGATCCTGTCTATGCCCTCCCGTGAGTGAGGGAATACAAAATTTGCGACAAAGCTACGGGCGAAAATGAATTCCTAGATGTAGTAAAAGACAAAAGACTTTGTACGGGAACTTGGTTGACGAGGTATGCTTGACTACGAACAGGGACTGAAATGCTAGAGTGAATTACCCTACTTGTTCTTCCTCCGGCATGACCTGCACAAATTCTGTCGTTGTGATAGCTGCCCTCGGAGGGAGGGGGATGGCCACGCGGTGTGAACAGCAGAGGAAGCAGCGCAGCCATCAGGAGCGACCTGCAAAGGAAGCCGTATGAAAAATACTGTCCAACAGCGGGAGCCGTTTGGTTAAGAAGACTGACCAGTAGAGGGAGCAGTGCAGTAATAACCAATAAGACCAACTGTCCAGCGGATGCAGCCGTGCAGAAAAAAAAAAAAAAGACTCTCCAGTAGAGGGAGCAGTGCGCTAAGACCAGTGAAGTGGCAAAGGGAGCAGGGCAACAGAGAGGAGAGACCAGCAGGAGGGGGCGGTGCCATGAAAGGAAGTCCTGTGGAAAAGTTATGCGACAATGAGGAGACCAGCCAAGGAAATGAGGACTGTGTGGCAGAATGAAGCAGTGCGATAATAAAATCATGTCTAGCGGAGGGGACTAGCAGTGATGAAGAGTGAAATGAAGAGGATTGTCCAGCGGTACGGTGATACGGACAGGGGAGCCTGAATTGAGCAGAAGAGAATATGACTGCATATGAACATACTGTACATGAATTAGCAGACAACAGGAAAATATGACTATAACATGTGGCCTCAATAACGTGCTGGCAATTGAACAGTGGGCCTGGCTAACGTGGCAGGTGGAACCTGAACTTAACTTACGTGGCCCGAATACCGTGGCAGGCGAATATTGTTGCAAAAATGTAACCTGACCAACATGGCAGGTGACCCTAAAGACTTGAGCTCCAGAAATTGAAGTGTGATCCTGGAGCATGGCGGACAATAGACATGAATACAGTGTAACACCTAAAGAACGTAAGGAGCAGGAAACTTAGTTGAGTAACAAGTGAACCTGACTGAACACCGCAGGCGACAGACTTTAGTTTAAAGACATGGGCCGTATGCAGGTGATCAGGGAAGCAGATATGATTGTGAGACATTTGGGCTCAATCAGCCTGGAATCATGGATGGTCAACCAACCAGACAGGACTGAAAACAAGTCGTCGGACCCCCGAAGCCATGGGGCCGAAGCAGTCGTCGGACCCCCGAAGCCATGGGGCCGAAGCAGTCGTCGGACCCACGAAGCCATGGGGCCGAAGCAGTCGTCGGACCCCCGAAGCCATGGGGCCGAAGCAGTCGTCGGACCCCCGAAGCCATGAGGCCGAAGCAGTCGTCGGACCCCCGAAGCCATGGGGCCGAAGCAGTCGTCGGACTCCCGAAGCCATGGGGCCGAAGCAGTCGTCGGACCCCCGAAGCCATGGGGCCGAAGCAGTCGTCGGACCCCCGAAGCCATGGGGCCGAAGCAGTCGTCGGACCCCCGAAGCCATGGGGCCAAAGCAGTCGTCGGACCCCCAAAGCCATAGGGCCGAAGCAGTCGTCGGACCCCCAAAGCCATAGGGCCAAAGCAGTCATCGGACCCCCGAATCCATAGGGCCGAAGCAGGCATAGAGCCCCCCGGAGCAAGTCAGTTATTCCCAAAGTCTTGCGAGACTTCGTTGAATAACTTTGGTATTTGATTTTATAACTGAAAAACCATTTTAACTTGGATTCGGCTTCAGTTCCGACTGGAACCTTAGAACCCAATCCGAGTTCAGATCCAAGATTTAAAATGGTTTTCCAGTTTAAAAATCAAATACAAAAGTTATTCAGTGAATTCTCGAAAGACTTTGGCAACAACTCACTTTGCCTTGACGGAGGCCAAACGTTTCAATGCTTTATGGAGACGGATCTCCATACAGCATTAAACCGGAGTTATGAGCGAAGCGACTTTGGATCTAGGTTATGAAGCTTACGTCACTTATCCCTAATAAGGATACATCTTTCATTACATAAGCAAGCAAGCATACAGCTTGCCATTCTCACTGGAGTGTCTGAGAACTGTACTAAGTTCTTTCTTGCTCCACCCCCCATTAAAAAAATTGGTTATGATGGCTGGCGTTGTCATCATCAATTATCATCATCATCAGCCTCGTCCTCCTGCACAAGCAACTCTTTCTCTTACTGCTGCTGTTCCTCCTGCTCCTCCAGTTGTAGCTCCTCATCCTAATCTTCCATTTCCTCCTCTAACAGCTACAAGGCAACCAGTAAAATGTGTAAGCTGTTCTTCTGCTGCTGTCATCCCTTGATGCATCAGTATGAGCATTTACTCAAATATAAATATCAGAGGATTACATTGTTGAGCCAAAGTTGTCCCTACTGACCAATATGGTGGCCTTTTTGACATATCTGAGTATGAAATAGACATCACGGATGAGCTGCCACTGCCTGACCTTGAAATAATACATGCTTACTGCTGAGGTGGACAAAATCGTACACCTCTTTACACTACTCATACAGACGCTTTAGTAAAATGCAAGGTGGAATTACAGCAAGCTGGAAGGTCACGGATTGAGGAGCAGTGCAATCACAGACTGTTCTAAAGCTGCAAGTACCCTCTACAAACCCCTATACTTTTCCCCAAATGCAGTAGAGCCACAATGTTCTGGACATTGTTGTTGACCACCTTGCCTACATGGATTTGGTGGGGAGACAACCAGCAGGATGTTTGCTTCTTTATGCACTTTAGCAATATCTCCTCCCCAATATTTATGCACTTTAGCAATATCTCCTCCCCAATATGCCCAAACATCGACCAAGGGAGTAGTATATATTAAGTAAACAGATCAATTGTGCATAATATGCACATATAATACAGCAAATGATGTGCGCTAGACACCAGAGAAAAAAAAAAAATGTGGAGGTCATTCATCACAGCCGGGTGCAATCCTTGTCAAATTAGTAACCCTTCTCTGAAGTGTACGTGAATATCTAAAGCAAAAAGAGAAGAAAAAAATCTGTTACTATATCCAAAGAGTATTTTTCACTTTGTATCAATAAACTTCATCATTCAACAGTTGAAAGCATCATGCACAATACAGGCAGATAAGGGCAAACCTACATGTTTACCATAACTCCTCATCTGTAATCTACATTCAGGCCATTAGGATGTAAACTATTTAAAGTATGGATCCAATATAGTTCTCTTTTTCTAAGAAGGGATAAGCGATCCCCACCCCTTCTTGGCATTACAATAAGGTCTATGATCCAACATGTTAGGTCACTTTCCTTGTGTTTCTGGGATACAAAGTGTCGGGGAACTGGCAGATCGGTACGATTTTTCCTAATGGTGTTACGATGATTGTTCAACCTAGTTTTTAAGTCGGTTGAAGTCTCACCGACGTACAAAAGTTTGCAAGGACATGATAACACATAGACAACAAAAGAGGATTCACATGTAAGGTGGAACTGAATAGGAAAAGTGTGTCCAGTTGCAGGATGTACAAATGCCCTAGATTTACAGATATAGTGACAATTCACATAGCCCAGACATGGGAAACATCCCATGCTGGACTGGGTGAATCTGGTCTGGATAGAGATGTTTTGGGGGCCAACGTCAGCTCTTACTACCTGATCCCTAATGCTTCTATTTCTGCGATACGAGCAAAGTGGAGGAATTCAAAATTCAGGTACGTCTTTCAAACAACCTCCTAGAATAGCCCAATGTTTACAGAGAATTTTATTAATTTCTTTACTGCGTTCAGAATAAGTAGAGACAAAAAGAATTCTATTTTGAGTGTTTCTGAGTTTCTGACTAGATAGCAGAGACTGCCTGTCTAGATTAAGAACCTTTTGTTTCTGTTGATGTAGTAACTTTTGAAGATAGCCACGTTGTTTAAATTTTACTATCATGATGTCCAAGGTTTCGTCTATTGTGACCTCGTCTGATACAATTCGTCTTGCCCGTAGGAATTGGGAATAGGGGAGATGCCTTACCATGTTACGAGGATGGCAACTCTCATAACGTAACATGGTATTTTTGTCAGTGGGTTTCGTAAAAAGCTGTGTGTGCAGTTTACCATCACTGTAAATAACTGTAGTATCCAAAAATTGTACTTCAGTGTTAGAGGAAGTCAAGGTAAATTGTAGGTCCTGATCTATACTATTCAAGTATTGATGAAAGTCCGTCAGTTGTTGGTGTGAACCTGTCTAGATGAGGAACACGTCGTCTATATAGCGCCACCACCCCAAACATGTTGGTGGTGGCGACTACCATAGACGATGTCCTCCTCAAAGCAGCGCATATGTATATTCGCGTACGTGGGGGCCACATTGGACGCCATTGCCACGCCGTGTTTCTGGACATAGTATGTGTCCTGAAATAGAAAGTAATTATACTCCAGGACAATACGTAGCAGTGAAATGATAAATGTACACGCCTCAGTTGTCATAGATGACAGGTCTAGCATCCTTTTTATAGAGTTCAGGCCCCATTGGTGATTGATGGAGGTATACAGAGATACCACGTCAAAAGAGGCTAGAATAGGTGTCTGGTCACTCACATCTATCTGTTGTAGCTTCAGTAAAAAATCAGGTGTGTCCCTGATGTAGGAGCGTCCTCTTCTGCTGTAAGATTGGGATGACTAAAAGATCCAGCCGGATACATAGATTTCAACATGTCTATCTCTGTCTTAACAGCAGAAATATAGGCCTCAGCTGCAGGCTCATTAACTGCCTGCCGACCGCCTAACGCACGGATGCATCCAGGCGGTGTCAGGTTTGTTCCTCCTGGACGCATCCGTGCATCATCTCGCGAGAGGCGAGATTACAGCTCGGCATTGATACTGCAGCCTGCCAGCAATGATCAATCGTTGTCAGGCTGTAGATGTAAAATAAAAAGCATCAAACATGTATATCAGACGCTGTTTTGTTAACAGCGTCTGATATACCTGCTACCTGGTCCTCTGGTGGTCCCATTTGCTGGGATCGACCACCAGACGACCAGGTAGCTATGTAAAGTAGCACCAAGCACCACACTACACCCCCCATCACTTATTAACCCCTTGTTAACCCCTGATCACCCCATATAGACTCCCTGATCACCCCCCTGTCACTGATCACCCCCCTGTAAGGCTCCATTCACATGTCCATATGTGTTTTGCGGATCCACGGATCCGCAGATCCGCAAAACACGGACACCGGCAATGTGCTTTCCGCATTTTGCAGATCCGCACATTGCCAGAACTATATAGAAAATGCCTTTTCTTGTCCGCAATTGCGGACAAGAATAGGACATGTTCTATATTTTTGCACAGAGGCTGAACGGAAAAAAATAAATCTCTAACATGTAATGATTGCGGAGACCCTCAAATGCCAGAGCAGTACAAACACCTCACATGTGACCCCATTTTAGAAAGAAGACACCCCAAGGTATTCCGTGAGGGGTATGGTGAGTTCATGTAAAAAAAAGAAAATTGTCACAAGTTAGTGGAATATGAGACTTTGTAAAAAAAATAAATAAATAAATCAATCTCCACTAAGTTGTGCCAATTTTTTTTTTTTCTGTGAACTCGCCATGCCCCTCATAGAATACCTTGGGGTGTCTTCTTTCCAAAATGGGGTCACATGTGGGGTATTTATACTGCCCTGGCATTTTAGGGGTCCTAAAGCGTGAGAATCAAAATGCGTAAAAATGCCCTTTGAAATCCTAAAGGTACTCGTTGGAATTAGGGCCCCTTTGCGCATCTTATCGCCGTACTCAGGAGAAGTAGGGCAATGAGTTTTGGGGTGCATTTTTATATACACCCAAATTTTGTGTGAGAAATATCGCTGTAAACGACAACTTTTTTAATTGTTTTATACAAAGTTGTCAATTTACAGAGATATTTCTCTCACCCTAACATGGGTATATGTAAAAATACACCCCCAAACACATTGCCCTACTTCTCCTGAGTATGGCGATACCACATGAGTGACACTTTTTTGCAGCCTGGGTGCGCAAAGGGGCCCAAATTCCAACGAGTACCTTTAGGTTTTACAGGGCTGCTTACAATTTAGCCCCACCCAAAATGCCAGAACAGTACAAGCACCCCACAAATGAGCCCATTTTGGAAAGAAGACACCTTAAGGTATTCGCTGAGGGGCATATTCTGTCCATGAAAAATTTAACTTTCTGTCACAAGTTAGCGGAAAGGGAGACATTGTGAGAAAAAACTATAAAAAATCATTTTCAGCTAACTTGTGCCAAAAAAAAAAAATCTTCTATGAACTCGCCCCTCACGGAATACCTTGGGGTGTCTTCTTTCCAAAATGGGGTCACATGTGGGGTATTTATACTGCCCTGGCATTTTGGGGGCCCTAAAGCTTGAGAAGAAAAATGCGTAAAAATGCCCTCCTAAAAGGTACTCATTGGAATTTGGGCCCCTTTGCACATCTTGGCTGCAAAAAAGTGTCACACATGGGGTATCGCCGTACTCAGGAGAAGTAGGGCAATGTGTTTTGGGGTGTATTTTTACATATACCCATGCTGGGTGAGAGAAATATCTCTGTAAATTGACAAATTTGTATAATTTTTTTTTAAAGTTGTCATTTACAGAGATATTTCTCACACACAGTATGGGTATATGTAAAAAAACACCCCAAAACACATTGCCCCACTTCTCCACAGTACGGCGATACCACATGTGTGCCACTTTTTTTGCAACCAAGATGCGCAAAGGGGCCCTAATTCCAATGAGTACCTTTAGGATTTCACAGGGCATTTTTATGCATTTGGATTCTCACGCTTCAGGGCCCCTAAAATGCCAGGGCAGTATTAATACCCCACGAGTGACCCCATTTTGGAAAGAAGACACCCCAAGGTATTCCATGAGGGGCATGTCGAGTTCACAGAATTATTATTTTTTTGACACAAGTTAGCGGAAATTGATATATTTTTTTTAAATTTTTTTTTTTACAAAGTCTCATATTCCACTAACTTGTGACAAAAAATAAAATTTTACATGAACTCACCATACCCCTCACGGAATACCTTGGGGTGTCTTCTTTCCAAAATGGAGTCATTTGTGGGGTATTTATACTGCCCTGGAATTTTAGGGGTCTCTAAAGCGTGAGAAGAAGTCTGGAAATTAAATGCGTAAAAATGCCCTGTGAAATCCCAAAGGTACTCATTGGAATTTGGGCCCCTTTGCGCACCCAGGCTGCAAAAAAGTGTCTCACATGTGGTATCTCCGTACTCAGGATAAGTAGGGCAATGTGTTTTCGGGTGTATTTTTACATATACCCATGCTGGGTGTGAGAAATATCTCTGTAAATTACCACTTTTTAAAAAATTTTATACAAAGTTGTCAGTTTACAGAGATATTTCTCTCACCCAACATGGGTATATGTAAAAATACACCCAAAAACACATTGCCCTACTTCTCCTGAGTAAGGCAAAACCACATGATTGACACTTTTTTGCAGCCTGCGTGCGCAAAGGGGCCCAAATTCCAACGAGTACCTTTAGGTTTTACAGGGCTGCTCACAATTTAGCCCTGCCCAAAATGCCAAAACAGTAAACACACCCCACAAATGACCCCATTTCGGAAAGTAGACACCCCAAGGTATTAACTGAGGGGCATAGTGAGTCCGTCTGACATTTATTTATTTTTTGCCAGAAGTTAGCAGAAATGGAAACTTTATTATTTTTTTTCCTCAGAAAGTGTCATTTTCCGCTAACTTGTGAAAAAAAAATGAAATCATACATGAACTCACCATGCCCCTCCGCGAATACTTTGGGGTGTCTTCTTTCTAAAATGGTGTCTTTTGGGGGGTATTTATACTATCCTGGCATTCTAGCACCTGAAGAAACATGACAGGTGCTCAGAAAGTCAGAGCTGCTTAAAAATGCGGAAATTCACGTTTTTGCACCATAGTTTGTAAACGCTATAACTTTTACCCAAACCAATAAATATACACTTATTGGATTTTTTTTTATCAAAGACATGTGGAACAATAAATTTAGAGAAAAATGTATATAGAAATGTATTTAAAAAAAAAAATACAATTACAACAAAAAGTGAAAAATGTCATTTTTTTGCAAAAATTTTGGTCATTTTTGATTAATAGCAAAAAAAGTTAAAACGTCAGCAGCAATGAAATACCACCAAATGAAAGCTCTATTAGTGAGAAGAAAAGGAGGTAAAATTCATTTGGGTGGTAAGTTGTATGACGGAGCAATAAACGGTGAAAGTAGCGTAGTGCAGAATTGTAAAATTGGCCTGGTCATTATGGGTGTTTAAGCTAGGGGGGCTGATGTGGTTAATCACCGGAACAAAATGGCTTTTAGTAGATAGACCAAACATATTAAGAGAAAAATCATCATCCTTATTCCTAAACCATATTTTTAACTTAATGGCATGAAAAAAGTTATACAGATCAGAATCCAGATTAAACTAATTTACCTCTGCATTGGGGCAAAATGTAAGTCCTTTGGATAAGACCTTGTATTGCGCTGGAGTACTTAGGAGGACAGATTGATGACTATCATGTCCTCTTGGCCGAGAGTCCTTTGTACATCTGTGATCGGGTCTTGGGGTTGCGACTTCTTGTTGTATCGTCTACATCTGAGCCGCTCCTCCTGGTTCGCTTTCTTTTCTTTGGATCCATATTGTTGCCTAAAAAAACTCTGTTATCCTCTGAAGATGTCTGTGTATTCTTCTTTTTGTTTGTATTGTCTTTCATGTTGCTGCTGAAAGGATTATCAGTTTGCCAAGTATATATGTCACCTTTTTTATAATCAGTCAAATCTCGTACCCATTTGGTTCTTTTCCCTTCTTCCAATTCTGTCTGTAACTTTTGAAGTTGTACAATTGTGCTGTCCTTGAATTCAGTCAAATCCTCAGAGATTTGTGCACGAAATAACTGATCAATACCAGAGAGTTCAGTATTTAGCGTAGAAACCTCTTGTTGTAAAAATTCTATGTTTAACAAAATAAAGTCCAGTGAGTATTTGTTGGATAAAACCTCAAACCATTTACAAAAAGTTGAATTGCCAACAAACAAATTGGGGCAGAGATGAGAGCGCATCCCTCTAGGGATCCTTTGTTCCCTGTAGTAATGTCCACAAATGGTCATATGAAGTTTGAGTGATAATATTCGCCTGGAGATGAATTCATATTTCTTTTTGAGTTCCTTCAATGTGGGAGTGGTAAGAAATGTGGCATCTCCCTCTATCCCCTGTATTATGCGGTCAGCGTCCTCCTGTGTGAAGACATGGCCACCGGGTATTTCCAAATGCGTCATGATAAAAAGACAAAATCTGCAAAATGGAGCAGGAAAAAAAGGGGGGGATGTGCTGTTCACAATACCAATAAACAAAAAAGAAAAATCAGTGATAGCACGATCCACAAGAAGTAGAGCTGGGTGCTTACCCTATATGTATACAGAAAAAATGGACTGCACTCCAAAAGACATCCAGTAAAAACGTGAAGCTAATTATTCACCCATAGTGGCACAGAGCGACGTTTCAGCTCAACGTGAGCCTTTCTCAAGCATTGAAACACAGTGAGTTACAAACATTATAAAGGTGATCCAATACACAGGTACCCTGAGCATATCACTGCGTCATCGCGTCATCACAAAAGGCTGTATATGGACGGCACATGCGCTCTCTCCCCTTCTGACCAGAACGGCCATTTTGGAGAAGGGCACAGGCATCCCTCAGGCGGCGCATGTGCTCTTTGGTCTTCCAACCAAAACGGCCATCGCCGCCTTAGGGATGCCTGTGCCCTTCTCCAAAATGGCCATTCTGGTCAGAAGGGGAGAGAGCGCATGCACCGTCCATATACAGCCTTTGTGATGCCGCGATGCCGCAGTGACATGCTCAGGGTACCTGTGTATTGGATCACCTTTATAATGTTTGTAACTCACTGTGTTTCAATGATTGAGAAAGGCTCACGTTGAGCTGAAACGTCGCTCTGTGCCACTATGGGTGAATAAATGTGGACGCCATTATCCATCTGGGATCGACCTGTGTCTCCTCCTCTCCTTAACATCACTGACACACACCAGCACCTGACACTGATTGCACCTGACACGGATGTCTTTTGGAGTGCAGTCCATTTTTCTGTATACATATAGGGTAAGTGCCTATTCCCTTTCCCTTTTGTGGACTTTGCACCCAGCTCTACTTCTTGTGGATGGTGCTAGCACAGATTTTTCTTATATATATATATATATATATATTTTTTTTTTTTTTTTTTCTTGTAAACGTATGTAGTAATTTCTAGTTCCATTTAACATTTTATTTAAGTTATGTATATGGATATGCCATTTATGGTTTTACTTCTTATTTATATGTACCTATTATTACATCTATTTACATTGCACGATTAATTGTTGATGTAACACCGCCTTTATAAACTGCACTGAATGCATTGCACAGTATGGCTTGACAAAGACCGCATTGTGCGGTTGAAACGTTGCTGTCACTGGGTTAATAAACTCTACACGGATTTTTTGAAAGGAGTGCTGCCGTCCCTTTTCTTTGCATCTATTTACATGAAGAGGTAGCTCCTTTTTAAACTTCCTCTTATCTTTAATATTTGATACATCTCACTCCAGTCATTTTGACTGTAGGCCACCCATACACTATCTATATTAATATAGGCCAATATTGTAACACATATTCCCACTCAAGCTGACCCCTTGGGACCTACACATTATTTAGGTCAATACCCACACATAATTTATTTATTTATTTATTCATATAGGCCAATTATCCACATATTATTTATACTACTATATAGGCCAGTATAGGAACAGATATTCCAACTCAAACCCAATCCTTAGGACTCATCACTTAGCTATATTTAGACCCAAAATGCACACTGTTAACGTATAATTTTTGGACACTTGTGCACAACAAGCTTCTGTTTATTCTGACCTTAACATGTGTGCATGTATAAACAGGGGAAGAGATCTCCCCCATTGGGCATAATGTTTAAACATAACACTGTGTTCTTAAACACCATCTGTCTCCAATAAGGGAAATTTTTTTGAAGCTTTCTAAAATGAAAAACCATAACGCATGTGAAGGTACAGTATTTTTTTTTTCCATTCTGTTTCTTAGCATCTCAACCATGTGATTACCCAAAACTATATATATCATTGTCACTCTGACATTTGCTATTGCCACCTTTGCAATTAAGAGCTTAAAATGGTGGAGGGGGAGGGACTGAGAAAAAGCAAAAATGTGTAAAAAAAATTAAATAAGAAAATAATAAAATAAAATATAAAAAAAATATGAGACCTAGGAGACCTCAGAATTTCATGATACAATTTTTAAGCCAATAGGAGCATAGTTGATTCATGTAGAATCAATTGGGACAAAGTCAAATTTGTTGAAAGATTTACAGAATTGAACACAAAACAAATTTTAAGAAATTTGCTCATTCTTTAAATCTTGGCTTTTGTTTGTTCTTCAGGCTGCTTATATTAATTATAATGATAATGGATTATTTTAACTACAACGTTCTTGAAATATACTGTATATCAAAACAGTTAAATAGTTAAAGAACCTGGTCCTCCACTATACAATGTCTGAAGGACACTTCAGTTTGTCAAGTGTTAAAGTGCCAATAATAATCCATTCTTTACTTGTTCCTTGGCTCCACAAAGACGCTGTAAATTCCTGCTGCTGTTTTACTATTTTAACGGAGTTAAGTGACACTCCAAGCTATTAGAATGCTTGTGTTAATGTGCCATTACCCTCTATTTAACCTGTAATTTAATCTTTGCTAATACCTGTACAATGCACTTCTGAGGCTAACCTCCCAATATATACAACAATACTGTGAGTTGGAGGGAAGAGAATCATTGTGTTTAGATGACAACTGTTCCTCAAGGGCTTTCTTAAGTACGTCAGCTAAGCTAGTTGATATTTTGAGGACCCTGCCGCCTTCCTTTAAAACTTGCTGTTAACATTCTTCTTAAATCTACAAATGAAAATGTCTCATCATACATTTCATATATGTCAATTTGCACCATTGATGTGTTTAATTGATTTTTTTTTCTTCATTTTCTCTTTAGATCATTATACAGTTTTAAATTGGTCAATGGTGAAGAGTAGAGATGAGCGAAGTTTTGAAGAATGTAATTCAACTGATTCACCAAACTTTGACAAGAAATTTGGTTAATTCCAAATTAATTTGTCACAATTTGCGATAAATCAGTTATACCCAGGCCACTCTCCATAATCATATTTATCCCACTTGGTGGATCAGTCTCAGTGTGAAGGCTTGGGACTTAAACGGAAGGGAGAGTGCAAGGAGAGTGTATCGCCGTATTGCATTATGTTCTAGTGGACCCACATTCATAGTTAATCTATTCTGAAGGTACTGTGCCGTCAGTGTTACAGGTAGGTGTAATTTATCGCCATGATCCTCGACCATGCTCTGGTTAAATCCTCTGGCACACTAAAAATATCCACATCTATTGTAGATGGTTTTAATGCATTTTCAGTAAAGACTATGGAGTTTTAACACCACTAGTGCCAGGGGATTTATCCAGAGCATGGGGGAGCAGCATGGCCTGAGATTAAAACCAGTATACATAAGCACATTTATGACATCCCACACTATAAAACTAGAAATGTGTCTGCAGAAAAGCTGCATTTTGCAACTGCTCACAAAGGAGACATTCATACCTTTTCAGTCCAGGGGGGAAAGGGTCACTGCTCCGATTAGAGGAGATGACCAAAAAAAACGTTGCTCAGCATAGAAGCATTTTGGATGTTCTAGCTGGGCAACTGATTCCCCACTGGCCTGAATAGGTGATATGATCTCATCTTGCAGTATCATTGATCCACCCGTAGGTATTTTGTTCTATTGATTGTATATTGTTTTGATGAGGATTTTTTATTCAAGGTTCTGTATATAGCTTTAATACCAATGCCGATAGTCACGTGATATTTAGACCATGATTTGTATAGGAGGGAGCTAGTAATTGAATGTGGACCATATCTACTCTCAGTATCATAAGTAAGGATCGTGATATGTTGATTCAAAATGCATAGATTAAAGTGTACTTGTACATAGGATTTTTTACCGCTTGAAAAATAAAGATTATAGCTTTTATGGGAAGCTGGATTTTTACTTTCTTTTTTGGAGTAGATTAAGCATGCTGTGTCTCAGGCATTTCTGTGCTTTACAAGCACAGGGAAGGTGAGCGCTGTATAATTACTTTGGACAGAGGTCTAACAGTGCACTGCTAGTATGTTCCTCACTGGTAGTCTGCCAGGTAGTATATGGTGTACCCCTCCTGTGTTTTAATGCAGATCTCCCAGTGCTTCCATCCTGCTGTCTCATGTGCATGCTGCCACGATGATGTCTCATGGGCACACTGTCACCCTGATGTCTCACTGGCATGCTGCCATCTTCCCTCGATGATGACAATATCTCTTCTTCAGCCAGCTCCCACGTGCGATTATAGTCTACATCTGAGGTCTAGGAATAAACAGAGGAAAGAGGTCCAGCTAGGTTAAAAAAGTTACCTTTATTTTTCAGTGCGATTTAAGAGCCAGTTACAGTCCAGTCTACGCGTTTAAACGCGTAGACTGGACTGTAACTGGCTCTTAAAACGCACTGAAAAATAAAGGTAACGTTTTTTAACCTAGCTGGACCTCTTTCCTCTGTTTATTCCCAGTAACGCTGTGGTTCTCGGTGTGGTCCGTGCTGGGTGTGGCGGGGTAGAGCACACCTACCATATATCTCTGCACATCTGAGGTCTAGATCTTAATAACCCATATACCTGGCGGTAAATCCCCTAAAGTTATAAGGAGGTCCCGGCCTGGTGGCCCATCCCGTTCCCTGCCCATGCCACGCCCACTTTTTTAGACCTGGCGTGAGCAGGGAGAAGTTGCAGATTGCAGCGCAAAGGAAATTTGCACTGCAATCTGCACCAGAAATACGACTAATTTTGTCCATATTTCTGTTTGATAAATTATCCCACTATGTCTATCTATAAAGTAATAGATTAACTAAGAATGTGGCAGCAGTTGAACCAGATGCAAGCAGCTATATAATAGACCAGCCTTTAATATTGAGTCTGATGCACAGTAAGTCTATGTGTAAAAAAATAGATTAACTATGAGTAATGCAGCAGTTGAAAAAGATGCATGTGGCAATATATTTGAATGTCCTTTAATATTGAGGCACAGTAAGTCTATCTATAAAGTCACTGATTAACTATGAATGTAGCAGCAGTTGAACAAGATGCAGAAAGCGATATATTAAAACATCCTTTAGTACTGAAAACAGTATGTCTATTTATAAAATATCAGATTAATTATGAATCTGACAGCAGTTAAACAAGATACATGGGCGATATATTAGACCGCCCTTTAAAAGTAAAGCACAGTAAGTCTCAGAGTCTCAGATTTCATCATATCAGAATGAGGGATTAGTCCATATCTAATGCCTGCATTATTTTCTGTGATTTTTCTTTTATAATTGTAGCCATGCACATCCGCATATTCATTTATTACATTGTGCAGGATGTTTTTTTTTTAACTTTTTTCTGTGATTTTTGTTTAATCTGTAGTATACACTTGAAGAAGTTACACCTTTAGGTATGAATGCGCTTCTACTTTATCTTGGTAATATCATTTTTGTGCACTTTTGCCCCACTTATTCCACAGATGACCTTGATTAGGTGGTACATATAGCTGTGTGTGCTCCTCCTCTCATTGGTTACTTGACTGCACACAGAAGCAACAAGAAGCAGCACACTATATATGCAGGGTCTGCTCTCCTGAAGGTAGATGCCTAATGGCATAGATAGGTTTAGAGTAGGTCCTGCCTGACTAAGACCACTATGGTTGGTAGGAGGGCACAGATGTGTTTTGATCAAAATATATTGGCTGAGAGTCTCAGATTTTATCATATCAGAATGAGGGTTTAGTCCATATATACTGTTTGTATTAATTGTGTTAGTGCATTATTTTCAGTGACTTCTCACAGTAAGTCTATCTATAATGTTACGGATTAACCATAAATGTGGCAGCAGTTGAATCAAATGCACCCGGTAAGTCTATCTATAAAGTAACTGATTAACTGAATGTGGCAGTAGTTGAACCAGATGCATGTGTGGTGATATATTAGACCGTCCTTTGATACCGAGGCACAATAATGCCTCATTCACACATCAGTGTTTCCCGGACGTGTGCTGTACGCGTTCTCTGTGGACAGCAAACGTCCCCATTCATTTAAATGTGTATATTCACACATCAGTGTTTTAGCATGGTCCGTGGGTCCGTGTTTTCAGCACATATGCATGTTCTATCTTGCCCGTGTTCCCTCACGCCCAATATAGTCAATGAGTCAGTGAAAACCATGGATGCAACATGGATGCCATTCATGTTGCATCCGTGTTTTACGGATCATTAAAAAGAGATTGTTTGAAGACTATTTTCCAGCTGCTCAGTGTCAGTGAAAAACAGATGGCAGACGGTCAGCAAAAAATGGACCCGCAGACCCAACACGGATCTGTCACGGGAGGAAACACTGAATAAACACTGTTCGTGATACCACTGATCTAAAACTGACACTGATGTGTGCATGAGGCATAAGTCTATCTATAAAGTATTGAATTGACTATGAATGTGGCAGCAGTTGAACAAGATGCACAAGGTGATATACAGTATTAGACCATTCTTTAATACTGAAAAACAGTAAGTTTATCTATAATGTAATGGAGTTATATCAAGTTTATTTTGTGCCAGAATATTGTAACTGGATCATGTGCCATTTAAGTTTGTGCCAAATTTATTAACTGAGTTATGTATCCAAATCTGGAATATTGTTTTATAAAAGTGGTGAAGGGACGATGTGACACAATGCACCATAGGGCTTTATAGTATCAGAATCATAACACTTCAAAGCTGGTATAGTTTTTGTCCAAAACGTGTACCAAATTATCTAAGGCTAGAGTTCCTACGAATGCATCTTCCCGATAATCTGCCATTCTAAAGGTGCTGTAGATCACCTGATGAATGAGCGTAATGCTCATTCATTGGGTGAAATGATGCAGACACCACAATCATCATTCCCTGACGGCACATTGTGTTGTCCAAACAGCACTATGCTGCCCAGAAACATTAATTCTGTTTGGTGATGAACGATAGTAGCAGCCATCACTCATCCTCATACTTTGGAAGTGAGTGCTACATGCAGAGCTTTACCTCCACTTAATGAGCAGCCAATTGGTGGGAAGTAACATTTCCGTCCTGACAATCGGCTGCTCCACACAGCATCTAAATGCACCATAATAGTGCTTCAAAAAAAGGCACAAAATGGAAGCAGACAAAAATCTCACCCATAGATCATCTGAAAAAACCTTGAAGGAAACCTGTGGAGCATAATTTCATATATTTAGTACAGGAAACAAATGCCAAAAATTCTGGTGCTAATCAAACGCAAACCAGGCACAGTAAGATTGAAATATCTGTGCCAATGTTAAAAAAGGAGAGATGACAACCCTTTTTGATATTAAATATCCTTTAACTACGATATGTACCATAATTTATATATTTTTTGGGGGGTAATATAACATTACAGGATTACAACATTAGAAGCAACCAGTGACAGTGATGGTACTCGTAAAAACTCTATGGGGCCAAACCATTGATCTATATGTCTATGATTTTATGCTCCATCAGATGCAGTATTAAGCACCATAGGTGGTATCCACTAAAATAATTAGAGATAAGCAAATTTCTTAACAATTCGATTCACCTGGTTTGCTGAATTTTCCAAAAAGATTTGATTTGATATGAATTTATTTGTGGCAAATCGCGTTAAAAAATAGCTATTTCCTGGCTGCAGAGAGCCTGTAAAGTGGTGTAAAACACTGTGTCTTGCAGTAACACGCATAGAGAGTCTGCTGTGGTAGTGAAACAATACTGTGAGTCAGTATGACATGCAGAAGACAGGCGTTGCTCTTAGAATCACTTCACACTTCTCTCATTTGGTCAATTACGGGGCCAAACTGACCAAATAACTCAAATGTGAACTCAGCCTTACAGGTCAATGTTAGCGCCAGGTATAAAAAACATGCAGAGGCCCAAGATCCTACTATAGCTTGAAAAATCGCACTCCTTTTACACCGTCATCAGCTAAATCTACATAGATGTATGCGGAACCTGTTCTATTAAATGCTTATAACAGTAGAGCCCCCCTGACATACTGGAGATGGTGTCAACAGTAAGTTTGTGTTGACATCACTGATTATTTTGCCCTTCCTCTGATCCGTCAGAAAAATAACCTCCAAAAACGGAGATGACACGTGAATGGAATATTTGCATGTCTTCTGTGATTTGTAACCACTCCTCCTTTTGGCTACCAAATCATAAGCCAATCATGCAAAATAGGGACCATGTCATATAGACCTTATAGCTGCTACATAGACAGGATCCGTTGTTTGTCTCATTTTCCCTTCCTTCTGACAGATCATAAGAAGGGTCAAATAAATGATGATGTCAACCAGACCAAAAAGGCAAAATAGTGGCCCTATCATGGAGTGGGGAGGGTGGGAACAGCATGAGAAGTCCACAGAGTGGCCCAGTTACCGAGTGGTAAGGTAGCAGCAGCATGAGGAGTGCTCGGGTGCTCGAGTAGAAACCCTAAGGATGCTCAGGTGCTCCACAGAGCACCTGAGCACAAAAGAAGTCAATGGGAGAACCTGAGCATTAAAACAGGCACCCCCTGCACTGAAGAGGGGAGGGTGTCTGGTTCAAATGAAAAGGTCCGAAATTGATGAAAACACCACCGAAATGGTTGGGAACAGCATGGGGAGGATGTCTGGATGCATCTTGGACTCCCAGGTCGCTGCTGGGAACAATGTTTTCTGAGTAGTATGCCAATTTTACAGACTGACAATAATACGCTCAAAACCAAAGATAAAATCCATTTTAGAGGAAAAATTGTTAGGAAACATTCTTTCCTGTATATTTATTTGTATATAAAGTGCAAGTGCTTGGTACCATTAGTAGGGCTTGAATAGGGACTCCACCCGGGTATAGGGACAGGTATCCGGACGGGGTCGCCCCTTTCGGGGCGGGTGCTCTGTGTAGATAGGGACAGGGTTTATAGGGTCAGTGTGTTCCCGACCGTCTTTTCTGCACATAGTCACATTTGTTCGGCATCAAGTGACCAGTTATCACTGCCCAGGATAAAGACTTGATTAAAGTCGAAACGTCGCACTTTAAGGTGGAATAAAGAATATTTTCTACAGACGAAGGAGTGCCGCGATCCTTTCTTGTTTGGTAGGGAAAATCTCCTACACACTAAAAGTTGGACATCTGAGGATGCCCAACTATGGATCATAGGGATCTATGATACGGCACATAAAGAGATACGTGCACTTTTGACTGAATACTGGGAGATTTCAAAAACAGACCCAGATGTTGGACACCTGATAGGAGGATACCCCTTGATTACATACCGTTGTGGGGGCAACATAAAGGATAAAGTGGTCCACAGTGCGTTTAGCTCACCCACCTGTGAAACATGGTTGGGGGCTAACAAACCAAATGGCACATATAAGTGTGGGAACTGCATAGCCTGCAAGGTGATCCTGAAAGGGGCATATTTTACCAGTTTGACCACAGGACACAGATTCAACATCAAATCCTTTATAAACTGTAAGACAATAGGGGTAGTGTACCTCGCAACCTGCATTTGTGGATTACAATATGTGGGGAAAATGAAACGCGAATTTAGGAGACGCATTGGGGAACACCTATTAAAGATCAAAAATAAAGGTGATACCCCGATTGCGCAACATGCGGTATTGGAACACCCCACAACCACAGATTGTTTCAAATTACAGGGGATAGAACATGTACGACCACCAGCAAGAGGTGGAGATGTGGATACACTCCTCCTCAGGAAGGAGGCCCAGTGGATATTCACGCTTAATACAGTAAAACCAGAGGGGTTAAATTATGCTATCTCGTTTGCATGTTTTATTGAATAATTAGCGGGATTATATATAATATCTACTGAAATGATTCCGGTGTCCTCCGCATGTTTCTGTCACTGATTACAACCTTTCCTCTGTAGTTTTTGTATTTGCTACATGTAGTGCTATTTGATCCATCTGTCATGTCTTGGATGACAGAAATAGGCGCTAGTACTCTGATATGCATGCGTTTTTGAATACGCATATATCAGGGTTTCAGCTATCTGTTCCGACATAAATTTGTGGGCCCTATGTCCCCTTATAGATGAAACCTAAGCATACGTCACCTTAATATACTCCCCACTGTCTTAGCTGAATATGATGGCAGGAGGAGGTGTTACCGGTATCATTTGATTGCACCTACTCTCTGTCTGTAATAAATAAGTGATGACAGCAGGAATGGGTGTGGCTGACCACACTGACTGTACGCCCATTGGCCTCCTGTCGTAGGCTTGTCAGAAAAAGGGGAGGGGTTATCTCTATTTAAACATTGCGTGTTTTTGCGCGCGTTTACGGCCAACACAATGCCGGGAGGCCCATCTGTTTGCTGCATGCACACCATCAGAGGCGTGCAGCGTTCTAAATAGCTCTGCACCTTAACAAAGTCAGCAAACTATTTTGAGTGCTTCGTCGGGGCTACTGCAGATCCACCATCAGGATTGCAGTTAACAATCTCGGCGAAGACACTCAGATCATATGCTCCTGATGAATTACCGACAATGGTCGGAAGGGAAACGCGTCGAGCATAAGCACTGCAAGATATAAACTGCATGCTGACTCTTTTCCCGTAACTTGAGCCCCAATAGGGTTAATTTGACTGCTGATCAGTTCTATTTGTAATTGGTGGTACATCATCCATAGGGACTGCAGCCCTGAGGGATGTGTAGGGATAGACTCTTAGAATTGTAATAGCAGCACCCTGTTTTGTCTTGTACTCCTAGACACAATAAGGAGTTCTTGTGGGAGGGTGGATTTAGGAACCAGCATAATTATTGGTCTGAACAGTTTCAATCCACTCTACCAGCCTATTGTTGTGGAGATCATTCATTTTAAAATTTATCAAATAAAGCGTTTTTAACGTACTTTAGATATGCAATAAATAATTACACATAAAGGAGGGCATTATACACACCATTGAAAAATTATAAGTGATGGCCTGCCGGAGACCCTCAAAAACATTTGGAGCAAGGGCCTGCTGATCTGACCAACCAAAACATTATGGGCGAGGCCTGCTGCTGATCTGACCAACTAAAACATTAGGGGTGAGGGTCTGCTGGTGAGCTGATCCTCTAAAAGGTTGTAGGTGATGACCTGCAGGTGAGCTGACCCTGTAAAACATTATATGCAAGGGCCTGTAGGTGAGCTGACCCTGTAAAAGATTGTAGGCAAGCTGACCCTTCAAGACAGAATATGCGAGGGCCTGATGTGAGCAGACCCTGTAAAATATTGTAGGTGAGGGCATGCTGGTGAACTGACCCTCTAAAAGGTTGTAGGTGAGTGCCCACAGGTGAGCTGACCCTGTAAAACATTATATGTGAGGGCCTGCAGGTGATCTGACCCTATTAAACATTATATGTGAGGGCCTGTAGGTGAGCTGACCCTGTAAAAGTTTGTAGGTGAGGGCCTGCTGGAGAGCTTACCCTCTAAAAGGTTGTAGGTGAGGGCCTGCAGGTGAGCTGACACTGTAAAACATTATATGCGAGGGCCTGAAGGTGAGCTGACCCTCTAAAACATTATATGTGCGGGCCTTCAGGTGAGCTAACCCTCTATAATATTATATGTGCGGGCCTTCAGGTGATTTGACCCTGTAAAAGATTGTGGGTGAGGGCCTGCAGGTGAGCTGACCCTGTAAAACATTATATGCACGAGCTTGTAGGTAATCTGACCCTGTAAAAAATTATATGCGAGGGCCTGCAGGTGAGCTGACCCTGTAAAACAATATTTGCGAGGGCATGGAGGTGAGCTGACACTGTAAAAAATTATATCGGAGGACCTGCAGGTGAGCTGACCCTATAAAAAATTATATGCGAGGGCATATATGCGAGGGCTTCATATGTGAAAAATAAGAATGTTGATATGATGGAGGAGGATGAGAAAAGGAAGATTCAAGCATTAACCCTTTTTTGTGGTGGAAAGGGTGCATGGGAATACAGTGTATTCAGTACATTATAAACAACACATTTAAAGTGCCTTTATGTTCATCACCTTTCCTCTGGTGGAGTCAAGAAGTCAGGGGCAAACCAGGCCTTGTTCAACTAGAGTTGAGCGAACACCTGGATGTTCAGGTTCGGGATCCGAACTCGACGCGAACTTCACCCCGGGCCCAAACCCCATTGAAGTCAATGGGGACCTGAACTTTTGGGCACTAAAAAGGCTGTAAAATAGCCCAGGAAAGGGCTAGAGAATTGCAAAAGGCAGCACAATGTAGGTAAATCCCCTGCAAACAAATGTGGATAGGGAAATTACTTAAAATAAAATAAATAAAAATTAACCAATATCAATTGGCAACTTGGAGGAGGAGGAGGTGGAATAGAAGGTTGGGGTGGCATCAGGTGGGAATGCTATGGGAGTTTAAGTTCTCATCACAGCCAAAAAGGATCCGTGTCTGCCTGCAGTGCCACAGGCCTCATTCACAGACTCAGGGCCATGGCACCCGCAAAGAGGAGAGCAGTCCCATAACAGCAACACAGGCAACAAGCCATTATCATTTATATAGGCCCCTGACACCCAGACAGAGGAGAGGTCATTTGACAGTAAAAAAGAGTTTAATGTCTCTCACCCAGACAGCAAGCAATTAAAAAAAATATAGGCCACTGACACCCACACAATGGGGGGGGGGGGGTCATTAGACAGTAAAAAGCGTTTAATATCTCCCACCAAGACAACAAATGATTAAACGACATATAGGCCCCTGACACCCACACAATGAGGCAGTCCTTTGACAGTAAAAAGAGTTAAATGTCTCACACCAAGACAGCAAGCAAGGAAACAAAATATAGGACACTGACACCCAGACAATGGGGCAGTAATTAGACAGTAAAAAGAGTTAAATGTCTGCCACCAAGACAGCAAGCAAGTAAGTGTAATTTAGGCCCCTGACACCCAGACAATGGGGCGGTCATTAGACAGTAAAAATAGTTTAATATCTCCCACCAAGACAACAAATGATTAAACGACATATAGGCCCCTGACACCCAGACAATGGGGCAGTCATTAGACAGTAAAAAGAGTTAAATGTCTGCCAACAAGACAGCAAGCAAGTACGTGAAAGTTAGGCCCCTGACACCCAGACAGAGGAGAGAGGTCCCATAGCAGCAAAAGAGACATCATGTCACCCACGAACGGAGAAGGCCACTTCTAGTTATTTAGGCCCCAGCACCCAGACAGAGGAGAGAGGTCCCAAAGCAGAGAATCAGGCTTCATGTCACCCACCAATGGAGAAGACTTTCAGATATTTAGGCACCTGTCACCCAGACGGAGGAGAGGTTCATTCAACTTTGGGTTGCCCCGCAAAATAATGGTAAAATTAAAAAAAGAGGATTCAATAAAGAAGGTCCCTGGAGTACAATAATATATGGTTAAGGGGAGGTAGTTATAAATATCTATTCTGTAAAAGGAATGGCCAGTCCTGTGGGATCCATGCCTGGTTCATTTTTATGAACCTCAGCTTGACCATGTTGGCTGTAGACAGGCGGCTGCGTTTGTCAGTAATGACGCCACCTGCCGTGCTAAATATATGTTTAATACAAAACGCAAGCCGCCGGGCAGGCCAGCACCTCCAAGGCATAAAAGGCTAGCTCTGGCCACTTGGACAATTTGGAGACCCAGAAGTTGAATGGGGCCGAGCCATCAGTCAGTACGTGGAGGGGTGTGCACGTGTACTGTTCCACCATGCTAGTGAAATGCTGCCTCCTGCTAACACGTTCTGTATCAGGTGGTGGTGCAGTTAGCTGTGGCGTGGTGACAAAACTTTTCCACATCTCTGCCATGCTAACCCTGCCCTCAGAGGAGCTGGCCGTGACACAGCTGCGTTGGCTACCACTCGCTCCTCTTCTGCCTTCGCCTTGGGCTTCCACTTGTTCTACTGGGACACGTGAGAATTCTCTCAGTAACGCGTCTACCAATGTGCGCTTGTACTCGCGCATCTTCCTATCATGCTCCAGTGCAGGAAGTAAGATGGGCACATTGTCTTTGTACTGGGGATCCAGCAGGGTGGCAACCCAGTAGTCCGCACACGTTAAAATGTGGGCAACTCTGCTGTCGTTGAGCAGTCACTGCAGCATGTAGCCACTCGTGTGTCCCAGGCTGCCCAGAGGTAAGGCAAAGCTGTCCTCTGTGGGAGGCGTATCGTCATCGTCCTCCGTTTCCCCCCAGCCACGCACCAGTGATGGGCCCGAGCTGCGTTGGGTGCCAACCCGCTGTGAACATGCTTCATCCTCATCCTCCTCCACCTCCTCCTCATCCTCATCCTCCTAGTACTCCAGTAGTGGGCCCTGGCTGGCCACATTTGTACCTGGCCTCTGCTTTTGCAAAGAAAACTCCCTCTAAGCCACTTCTAAGAGACTGGCCTGAAAGTGCTAAAAATGACCCCTCTTCTTCCTTCTCCTCCTCCTCCTGGGCCACCTCCTCTTCCATCATCGCCCTAAGTGTTTTCTCAAGGAGACATAGAAGTGGTATTGTAACGCTGATAACGGTGTCATCGCCACTGGCCATGTTGGTGGAGTACTCAAAACAGCGCACCAGGGCACACAGGTCTTGCATGGAGGCCCAGTCATTGGTTCTGAAGTGGTGCTGTTCCGCAGTGCGACTGAACCATGCATGCTGCAGCTGAAACTATGGCGTGCTGCTGCTCGCACAGTCTCTCCAGCATGTGCAAGGTGGAGTTCCACCTGGTGGGCACGTCGCATATGAGGCGGTGAGCGGGAAGGCCGAAGTTACGCTGTAGCACAGACAGGCGAGCAGCGGCAGGATGTGAACGCCAGAAGCGCGCACAGACAGCCCACACTTTATGCAGCAGCTCTGACATGTTGGGATAGTTGTGAATGAACTTCTGCACCACCAAATTCAGCACATGCGCCAGGCAAGGGATGTGCATCAAACCGGCAAGTCCCAGAGCTGCGACGAAATTTTGCACATTATCGCACACCACCAAGCCGGGCTTGAGGCCCACCGGCAGCAACCACTCGTCGGTCTGTTGTTCAATACCCCCCCACAACTCCTGCGCAGTTTAGGGCCTGTCCCCCAAACATATGAGTTTCAGAACGGTCTGCTGACATTTACCCCACGCTGTGCTGAAGTTGGTGGTGAAGGTGTGTGGCTGACTGGATGAGCAGGTGGAAGAAGAAAAGGAGGAAGCCGAGTAGGAGAAGGAGGCAACAGGAGGCAAAGAATGATGTCCTGCGATCATTGGCGGCAGAAGGACGTGCGCCAAAGAACTCTCCGCCTGTGGCCCAGCCACCACAACATTTACCCAGTGTGCAGTTAGGGAGATATAGCATCCCTGGCTGTGCTTACTGGTCCACGTATCTGTGGTTAGGTGGACCTTGCCACAATTGGCATTGCGCAGTGCACACTTGATTTTATCGGATACTTGGTTGTGCAGGGAAGGCACATCTCTCTTGTAGAAGTAGTGGCAACTGGAAACATCATACTGTGGGACAGCCATCGCCATCAGCGGTTTGAAGCTGTCTTTGTCCACCAGCCTGAATGACAGCATTTCAAAGGCCAGTAGTTTAGAAATGCTGGCATTCAGGCCCAGGACTCAAGGGTGGGTATGTGGGAATTTACGCTTTCTCTCCAATGTTTGTTAGATGTAGAGCTGAACGCTGCCGTGTGACCTGGTGGAGATGCTTGGTGACGCAGGTGGTTTGTGTTGGTGGCACATGCTCTGTTTGGTGGGCGGCAGGTGCCAACATTCCTCCAGAGCAGGAGGAACAGGCCGATGCAGCAGCAGAAGATAAGAAGGAGCAGGGGAGCCTGAGTGAGTTCCCTGTTTTTAAGGTGTTTAATCCACTGCAGTTCATGCTTTGCATGTAAATGCCTGGTCATGTAGGTTGTGCTAAGGTTCAGAACGTTAATGCCTCGCTTCAGGCTCTGATGACACAGCGTGCAAACCACTCGGGTCTTGTCGTCAGCACATTGTTTAAAGAAGTGCCATGCCAGGGAACTCCTTGAAGCAGCCTTTGGGGTGCTCGGTCCCTGGTGGTGGTGGCCAGTAGCAGGCGAACTTTCTTGGCGGCGGCTGTTCTGCTTTTGCCCCCTGCTCCCTCTTTTGCTATGCTGTTGGCTATGAAAATCAGTGGCACGACCTTCATTCCATGTGGGGTCTAGTACCTCATCGTCCCCTGCATCGTCTTCCACAAAGTCTTCCTCCCTGACCTCCTGTTCGGTCTGCACACTGCAAAAAGACGCAGTAATTGGCACCTGTGTTTCGTCATTATCAGAGACTCTGATGAGGTGGTATTCCCATGTCCTCATCATCAGGAAACATAAGTGGTTGTGCGTCAGTGCATTCTATGTCTTCCACCACTGGGGAAGGGCTAGGTGGATTCCGTTGGGAAACCCTGCCAGCAGAGTCTTCAAACAGCATAAGAGACTGCTGCATAACTTGAGGCTCAGACAGTTTCCCTGATATGCATGGGGGTTATGTGACAGACTGATGGGCTTGGTTTTTAAGCACCAACTGTGTGCTTTCTGCAGAAGACTGCTGGGTGGGAGATAATGTTGTAAACGTGCTGGATCCACTGTCGGCCACCCAATTGACTAGCGCCTGTACTTGCTCAGGCCTTACCATCCTTAGAACGGCATTGGGCCCCACCAAATATCGCTGTAAATTCTGGCGGGTACTGGAACCTGAGGTAGTTGGTTCACTATGATGTGTGGCTGTGGCAGAATGACCATGTCCTCTCCCAGCACCAGAGGGTCCACTAACAACACCACGACCATGTCCGCGTCCATTACTAGATGTTTTCCTCATTGTTACCGTTCACCACAATAAGAAAACAATTATTTGGCCCAATGTATTGAATTCAAATTCAGGCCTTTTTTTACAGGCACCTAACACTATCTGGCTATCTATTTGTGTACCGTATTACACTAATCCAGGCACAGCAGTAACCACAGATTTAGGGGAATATCAATTGTAGGCCTAGTATTTAGGCCCTGGATGAAAGGTTTCTATTTACGGACAGATTTACACTTTGTGATGCATAGCAGCGTATGAAAAAATATTTAGGATTATGCTTTCAGCACTTGTATTTTAACACATTGTGTAATATACCCTTTAACCACTTGCCGCCACGCTAACGTCGATGGGCGTCAGCGCGGCGGCTCTCTCAGGTCTCACTGCCGCCTATCGGCGTCATCTTGTGAGACCTGAGATTTCGCATGAACGCACGCTTGTCGTGCGCACGCGTTCATGTGATCGGAGCCGGGATAACTGAAACTACAGCCTGCCAGCGCTGATCATGCGCTGGCAGGCTGTAGACGCGGAAAAAAAAACGCATTTAAATCGCATATCAGACGCTGTTTTGTAAACAGCGTCTGATATGCCTGCTGTCTGCTCGTCTGGTGGTCCCTTTGTTTGGGACCACCAGAGGAAGCAAAGGTAAAGTGCACCAATCACTACACACACACCCCCCATCACTGATTAACCCCTGATCACCCATGTCACTCCCCTGATCACTGATGTCACCCCCCCTGATCACCCCCTGTCACCCCCCCTGTCACTAATCACCCCCCTACAGGCTCATTCAGACGTCCGTACTCCGTATGTGTTTTGCGGATCCATGGATCTGCGGATCCGCAAAATACGGACACCGGCAATGTGCTTTCCGCATTTTGCAGATCCGCACAGAACTATATAGAAAATGCTTTTTCTTGTCCGCAATTGCGGACAAGAATAGGACATGTTCTATATTTTTGCGGAACGGAAGTGCAGACCCGGAAGCGCGGATCCGTAATTCCGGATCCGAGCGGGACAAAGTCTGTCCCCATAGAAATGAATGGGTCCGCAATTCCGTTCCGCAAACAGAAATGCGGACGTGTGAATGGGGCATAAGGGTCCCATATCACCGCCAGTTAGCTAGCTACTTGTTAGGTAGTTAGCGCACAGCCCACCGAACCGCAGTCACTGATTTTGGCTGAGATTTTTTCATCCACATTGATCGATGCGAATGAAGAAATCTGTGCCGTTCATTTTATTTATTTTTTTTCAGCCCAGAGCCTGAACGGAAAAAAAAAATCTCATTACCCGTATGCTCAATATAAGGAGAATCGCAGATACTACTAATGCTGGCCATACGTGTAATGATTGCGGAGACCCTCAAATGCCAGGACAGTATAAATAACCCACATGTGACCCCATTTTAGAAAGAAGACACCCCAAGGTATTCCGTGAGGGGTATGGCGAGTTCATGTAAAATTTTATTTTTTGTCACAAGTTAGTGGAATATGAGACTTTGTAAAAAAAATATATATATATCAAATTCCGCTAACTTGTGCCAAAAATTTTTTTTTTCTGTGAACTCGCCATGCCCCTCACAAAATATCTTGTGGTGTCTTCTTTCCAAAATGGGGTCACTTGTGGGGTATTTATACTGCCCTGGCATTTTAGGGGTCCTAAAGCGTGAGAATCCAAATACGTAAAAATGGCCTGTGAAATCCTAAATGTACTCATTGGTTTTACGGCCCCTTTGCGCATCTTGGCTGCAAAAAAGTGTCACACATGTGGTATTTCCGTACTCAGGAGAAGTAGGGCAATGTGTTTTGGGGTGTATTTTTATATATACTCATACTTTGTGTGAGAAATATCGCTGTAAACGACAACTTTTTAAATTTTTTTATACAAAGTTGTCAATTTACAGAGATATTTCTCTACCTAACATGGGTATATGTAAAAATACACCCCAAAACACATTGTCCTACTTCTCCTGAGTACGGCGATACCACATGAGTGACACTTTTTGCAGCCTGATGCTAAAGGGGCCCAAATTCCAACGAGTACCTTTAGCTTTACATGGCTGCTCACAATTTAGCCCCACCCAAAATGCCAGAACAGTACAAACACCCCACAAATGACCCCATTTTGGAAAGAAGACACCCCAAGGTATTCACTGAGGGGTATGGTGAGTCCATGAAAAATTAAACTTTTTGTCAAAAGTTAGCGGAAAGGGAGACTTTGCGAGAAAAAACAATAAAAAATCAATTTCCGCTAACTTGTGCCAAAAAAAAAAAATCTTCTGTGAAATCGCCATGCCCCTCACGGAATACCTTGGGGTGTCTTCTTTCCAAAATGGGGTCACATGTGTGGTATTTATACTGCCCTGGCATTTTAGGGGCCCTAAAGCGTGAGAAGAAAAATGCGTAAAAATGCCCTCCTAAAAGATACTCATTAGAATTAGGGCCCCTTTGCGCTCCCAGGCAGCAAAAAAGTGTCACTCATGTGGTATCGCCGTACTCAGGAGAGGTAGGGCAATGAGTTTTGGGGTGTATTTTTACATATACCCATGGTGGGTGAGAGAAATATCTCTGTAAACTGACAACTTTGTATAAATTTTTTTTAAAAGTTGTCATTTACAGAGATATTTCTCTCACCCAGTATGGGTATATGTAAAAATACACCCCAAAACACATTGCCCTACTTCTCCTGAGTACGGCGATAACACGTGTGTGAGACTTTTTTGCAGCCAAGATGCGCAAAAGGGCCCTAAATCCAATGAGTACCTTTAGGATTTCACAGGGCATTTTTCAGCATTTGGATTCTCACGCTTTAGGGCCCCTAAAATGCCAGGGCAGTATAAATACCTCACAAGTGACCCCATTTTGGAAAGAAGACACCCCAAGGTATTCCGTGAGGGTCATGGCGAGTTCACAGAATTTTTTTTTTTTGGCACAAGTTAGCAGAATTTTTTTTTTTTTTTTACAAAGTCTCATATTCCACTAACTTGTGACAAAAAATAAAATTTTACATGAACTCACCATACCCCTCAAGGAATACCTTGAGGTGTCTTCTTTCTAAAATGGGGTCACATGTGGGGTATTTATACTGCCCTGGCATTTTAGGGGCCCCTAAAGCGTGAGAAGTAGTCTGGAATCCAAATGCGTAAAAATGCCCTGTGAAATCCTAAAGGTACTCATTGGTTTTAGGGCCCCTTTGCGCACCCAGGCTGCAAAAAAGTGTCACTCATGTGGTATCGCCGTACTCAGTAGAACTAGGGCAATGTGTTTTGGGGTGTATTTTTATATATACCCATACTTTGTGTGAGAAATATCTCTGTAAACGACAACTTTTTAAATTTTTTTATACAAAGTTGACAATTTACAGAGATATTTCTCTCACCCAGCATGGGTATATGTAAAAATACACCCCAAAACACATTGCCCTACTTCTCCTGAGTACGGCGATACCACATGAGTGACACTTTTTTGCAGCTAAGATGCGCAAAGGGGCCCAAATTCCAACGAGTACCTTTAGCTTTTACATGGCTGCTCAAAATTTAGCCCCGCCCAAAATGCCAGAGCAGTAAACACACCCCACAATTGACCCCATTTCGGAAAGTAGACACTCCAAGGTATTCACTGAGGGGCATAGTGAGTCCGTCTGAGATTTTTTTTTTTTTTGCCAGAAGTTAGCAGAAATGGAAACTTTATTATTTTATTTTTTTCCTCAGAAAGTGTCATTTTCCACTAACTTGTGAAAAAAAATGAAATGATACATGAACTCACCATGCCCCTCTGTGAATACTTTGGGGTGTCTTCTACCCAAAATGGTGTGATTTGGGGGGTATTTATACTATCATGACATTCTAGCACCTGAAGAAACATGACAGGTGCTCAGAAAGTCAGAGCTGATTCAAAATGCAGAAATTCACTTTTTTGCACCATAGTTTGTAAACGCTATACGTTACATTTTTATTAATAGCAAAAAAAGTAAAAATGTCAGCAGCAATGAAATACCACCAAATGAAAGCTCTATTAGTGAGAAGAAAAGGAGGTAAAATTCATTTGGGTGGTAAGTTGTATGACCGAGCAATAAACGGTGAAAGTAGTGTAGTGCGGATTTGTAAAAAAGGGCCTGGTCACTAGGGGGGTATAAACCTGTGGTCTTCAAGTGGTTAACGGAAAGAAATACACGTAGAGATGCAAAACAGTGTGTGAAAATGTAGAGGATTATGCTGTATTTTAACACTTAATGTAATGTACCATTTAACGGAAAGAAATACACTTGGAGACGCACGCTGAGTGTAATATACCCTTTTACAGACAGATTTAAACTTGGCCTGCAACAGCTGGAACACCAGATTTACGATATTTCTATTTTGGAACTGAATTTCATCCCAGAAAATAATATATCCTTTGACGACACTATGAAACTTGTCCAGTCACAGCTGGAACACCAGATTTATGGTATTTCTATTTTAGCAAATAAATTTGATCCCAGAAAAAAATAAATCCTTTGCCGGACACTATTAAACTTGGCCAACCACAGCTGAAACCAATGATTTATGGTACTGCTATTTTGTCAATTGTATTTCACCCCAGAACAAAATCTATCCTTTGCCGGACACTATTAAACTTGGCTAGCCACAGCTGAAACCACTGATTTACGGTATTGCTATTTTGGCAATTGAATTTCACCCCAGAACAAAATATATCCTTTGACGGATACTATTAAACTACTTGTCTAGCCACATCTAGAACACCTGATTTACTGTATTTCTATTTTTGCAACTGAATTTCACCCCAGAAAATAATATATCCTTTGCCGGACACTATGAAACTTGTCCAGTCCTAGCTGGAACATCAGATTTACGGTATTGCTATTTTTGCAACTGAATATCACCCCAGAAAATAATAAATCCTTTGACAGACACTATTAAACTTGGCCAGCCACAGCTGGAACACCAGATTTACGGTATTTCTATTTTTGCTACTGAATTTCACCCCAGAAAATAATATGTCCTTTGACGGACACTATGAAACTTGTTTAGTCACAGCTGGAACACCAGATTTACGGTATTGCTATTTTTCCAACTGAATTTCACCCCAGAACAAAATATATGCTTTGCCGGACACTATTAAACTTGGCTAGCCACTACTGGGACACCAGATTTAGGGGATTGCTATTTTGGCAATTGAATTTCACCCCAGAATTTTTTTTATCCTTTGCCGGATACTATTAAACTTGGCAAGTCACTGCTGGGACACCAGATTTAGGGGATTGCTATTTTGGCAATTGAATTTTACCCAGGAAAATGATCAATCCTTTGCCGGACAATATTAAACTTGGCTAGCCACAGCTGAAACCACTGATTTACGGTATTGCTATTTTGGCAATTGAATTTCACCCCAGAAAATTATCTATCCTTTGCCGGACACTATTAAACTTGGCCAGCCACAGCTGTAACCACTGATTTACGGTATTGCTATTTTGGCAATTAAATTTCATCCCAGAAAAAAATATATCCTTTGCCGAACACTATTAAACTTGGCCAGCCACTGCTGGGACACCAGATTTACGGTATTGCTATTTTGGCAATTGAATTTCACCCCAGAAAATTATCTATTCTTTGCCGGACACTATTAAACTTGGCCAGCCACAGCTATAACCACTGATTTACGGTATTGCTATTTTGGCAATTAAATTTCATCCCAGAAAAAAATATATCCTTTGCCGGACACTATTAAACTTGGCCAGCCACTGCTGGGACACCAGATTTAGGGGATTGCTATTTTGCCTATTGAATTTTACACCAGAAAATTATCTATCCTTTGCCGGACACTATTAAACTTGACCAGCCACTGCTGATACACCAGATTTAGGGGATTGCTATTTTCGCTATTGAATTTAACCCCTCAATAAAATATAGAAATTTCTATCATAAGATTCTAGGGGAGGCAATAAGCACAGCCAAGCCCCTGATGTAGGATATAGCAAAAAAAAAAACTAGTATTGATGGATTGATGGACTTGGTGGCAGCTTGTGATGGTGCACCACAAGACACAAAATGGCCGCTGATCACCCTAGAAAAAAGTGAAAGAAAAGCACTCTGTGCAGCCTAAAAACCAGTGAGCAATTAACTAGCAGAAGTTGAATGATTCACAGCTGTAGATCGATCACTACATTAGGTGTTTTTGCTGAGTTTTCCCTGCCTAATCTCGCCCTCACAGCAGCTGCATCCTATCCCTACACTAATCAGAGCAGAGTGACATGCGGCGCTAAGTGACTCCAGCTTAAATAGAGGCTGGGTCACATGTTGCACTTGGCCAATCACAGCCATGCCATTAGTAGGTATGGCTGAGATGGCTTCTTAGGGCAAGAAGTAAAACACACTTCAGAAAGCGGGAAGAAATTGCTGAACAAGATACCCAAACCCAAACTTTTTTGAAAATGTTCGGGTCTGGGTCCCGAACACCCCAAAATTCTGCACGAACCCGAACTATACAGTTCGGGTTTTCTCAAATCTACAGGCGAATTTTAAAATACACAGGGACTCTTCCTGGCCACAATAGTGATGACATTTTTTTTTTCAAGGGGACTAACACCTGGACTGTGGCATGCCAGAGGGGGATCCATGGCAAAACTCCCATGGAAAATTACGTAGTTGACGCAGAGTCGGGTTTAAATCCATAAAGCGCATAAATCACCAAACATTCCTAAATTGTTTGGAATAACGTGCTTTAAAACATCCAGTGTGTGTATACGATCAGGTATGATGTTGTATCGATCAGGTAGTGTAAGGGTTATGCCCACTTCACAGTGACAGACCAAACTCTGACAGACCAAACTCCCTGTTTAACACACCACAAACAACCGCAAACTGTCCATTTGCACAAGGTTGGATACCAAGCTAGTAATGTCCCGTTCCTTGTCCTCACTGACGTCATTGAAGGTCTCTTCCTCCACCCAGCCACGTACAACACCAAGGGTCCCCTGAAAGGTGACAACATGCCCCCTGGGATGCCTGCAGTGGTTGGTCTTCCACCTCCTCAAAGCCACCTTCCTCCTCTGACTCCTCTTCTTCAGACCCCTCTCTCTGCGTTGCCACAGGTCCATCAATCGACGATGACAAGGCTGCTTCTGGTGGTGATAGTGACATCAACTCTTACTCTTCATGCTTATCTACGACCTGATCCAGCACTCTTCGCAGGGCATGCTCCAGATAAAATGCATATGGGATGAGGTCGATGATGTTGCCTTGGGTTTGACTGACCAGGTTTGTCACCTCCGCAAAAGGACGCATGAGCCTACAGCCATTGTGCATCAGCGTTCAGTAACGCGGCCCAAAAATACCCAGCTCCGCCACGGCATTCCTCTTTTTGTTAAATTAAAAAAATCTGTTCTTACCATTTTAATCTCTGTTTTGTCAGGGGCCGGTGCATTGAATAGATTTTGGGAACCGAGAGATGGAAAAAGATGGTTGGTCGGTCCTCTTCCTTCCAATTTGGGGCACTGCGCATGCAATGTACTGTGCCACCCTATATGGGTGGTGTGTTAAGTAGTACTATTCCTATCAGTTTAATCCCTTTTACGTCCCCTATCAAATAGATTTTAGGTATCAGAAGATGGAAAAAGATCATTGGTCACCAATGCAAATAGTGTGAACTACTATTCTTACCTTTTTAGTCTTTGTTAAGTCCCCTATCAGGGGACGTGTATTGAATTGAATCCTTGTATGGGGAGAGGGAATTTGCCACCAATGCAACTAGTGTTAACTAAGTACTATTCGTATCAGTTTAAATCTCTGTTTTGTCCCTTATCAGGGCCAGAGCCGGTGTAGTGAATAGATTTTTGGAACCGGGAGATGGAAAAATACCCATGCTCGGTCCGCTTCATTTGAATTTTAGGTTTCTGCGCGTGCGCCGTGCAATGTACTGTGACACTCTATATGAGTGGTGGGCAGTGGGCACAGTACAGTCTGTGGGCCTGACACACACTGGCAGGCAACTGCAATTATATTAATGGGTAAAAATTAAATGACTTTTTTATCTGCAAGGTACTGTGCCACCCTATATGAGTGGTGTGCACACAGTACAGTCTGTACAGAAAAAAATAAATAAAAGCAGACTGATGTACCAGCCCTAAAAAGGGCTTTTTGGGGTGCTGTGAGGACGCTGTCCTTAAAGCAGATGGCCCCTTTCACACAAGCGAGTTTTCCGCGCGAGTGCAATGCGTTACGTGAATGCATAGCATTCGCACTGAATCCTGACCCATTTATTTCAAAGGGTCTGTGTACATCAGCGTTTTTTTCACGCATCACTTGTGCATTGCGTGAAAATCGCAGCATGTTCTATATTCTGCGTTTTTCATGCAGCCCTAGCCCCATAGAAGTGAATGGGGCTGCGTGAAAAACAAGTGCGGGTACATTGCGTGTTTCACTGTTGGTTGCTAGGAGATGTTGTTTGTAAACCTTCAGTTTTTTATCAAGCGCATGAAAAACGCATCAAAATGCATTGCACCCGCACGGAAAAAACTGAACAACTGAACACAATCGCAGGCAAAACTGAATGGCTTTGCCTGTAAAATTTCACTGAACGCATCTACAACGCATCCGGACCTAAGGCCCCATTCAAACATCCGCAATTTTTCTCCACATCCATTCCGCAATTCTGCGGAATGGATGCGGACCCATTCATTATGAATGGGGCCAGACGTGATGCGGAGAGCACACTACGTGCTCTCCGCTTCCGCATTTGCGGAGCTGCAGCCCCGAACTTCCGGGTTTCAGCCCTGAAACATCCAGCCACGGCTCTGCAAAATATAGAGCATGTCCTATTCTTGTCCGCAGCCTGCGGACAAGAATAGGCATCTCTATGGGGAGTGCCGTCAAGGTGCGGAACCGCAACACACTACCCACGTGTGAATGGGGCCTTATCCGGACATGCTCGTGTGAAAGAGGCCGTTGAGTTTTTGAGGACTGGAGTGGACACAGAACACTGGCCTAGCTAACGCTTTTCCTATTAATTGAACAGCAGAAGCACTCTCCCTGCTCTAACTAACACTGCAGCTTCAGAATAAATCTAAGATGGATGCTGTCCTTGCTTTTTGATAGGAGGTGGGAGCGTCTGGGAGGGAGGGTATGCTGGTTGGCTGGAATGTGTCTGCTGACTGTGAGGTACAGGGTCAAAGTTTGCTCAATGATAAAGTATAGGGGGCAAATCGAACATCGCATATTTTCGCCCGCCTCGGAGAACGCGAACATGCGATGTTCGCCGGCGAATAGTTCGGGACATCTCTATCCTTCATTTGGCCCTCTCGCCAAGCACGGTTAAAGAGGGACAGATCTTGATCCCTGATTCCCAACCTCTTGAGCATCCACAGTCACAAGAAGATGACGGTAGGGAACGGCAATTCGTGTTTAATAGGGTGGCTGATGTTGAGACACATTTGCCAATAAGTCAACGGCAATTAGTGTCTCAAGAGGTTGATGAAGAGAATGAGAAACAGTTTTCAATCACTGAGTTTGTGGTTAGGTCAACAAGTCAGGAGGATGAGCAGAGTGAGGAAGTGGAAGAGGAGGTGGTGGACGATGAAGTCACAGACCCAACCTGGAAAGATGGCAAGCGAGGACAGCAGTACAGAGGTGAGAGATCTGCAGCACGGCAACAGTCTGGAAGAGGCAGTGGGGTGGCAAAAGGGAGAAGGCGGACCACATAAAACAGGCCCACAACTGTTCCACGGAGCACCCCCTTGCAAAAATCTCTCTTGCCAAGGGGTAGGTGTTCCGCAGTATAGCGCTTTTTTGTGGAAAGTGCGGATGACAAAAGAATAGTAGTTTGCAAACTGTGCCGTACCAAAATGAGTCGGGGCCTGAATAATAGCAACCTCACCACCACCAGCATGATCCGCCACATAGCATCCAAGCACCTGAATAAGTGAGACGAACGCCTGGGTCCACAATCTGTGTCTGCGGGTCACACCACTGCCTCATCTTCCCCTATGTTACCTGCTGCTAACCAATTCCCTCTTGAAGGCGCAGACCCGGATGCCTCCCGCCCTGTAACTGGACCTTCGCAACCACCATCAGCAATCACATCTATATCCCTGTCCCAGCACAGCACCCAAATGTACTTACTCCAGTCATTTGAACGCAAGCGCAAGTTTAATAGAGTCCGGCAAAGGATAGATAATTTCCTGGGGTGAAATTCAATTGCCAAAATAGCAATACTGTAAATCAGTGGTTTCAGCTGTGGCTGGCCAAATTTAATAGTGTCCGGCAAAGGATAGATAATTTTTTGGGGTGAAATTCAATTGCCAAAATAGCAATCACCTAAATCTGGTGTCCCAGCAGTGGCTCCAAAATAGCAATACCGTAAATCAGTGGTTTCAGCTGTGGCTGGCCTAGTTTAATAGTGTCCGGCAAAGGATATATTTTTTTCTGGGGTGAAATTCAGTGGCAATAATAGGAATACCATAAATCTGTTGTTCCAGCTGTGACTGGAAAAGTTTCATACTGTCCGTCAAAGGATAGATAATTTTCTGGGGTGAAATTCAATTTCCAAAATAGCAATACTGAAAATCAGTGGTTTCAGCTGTGGCTGGCCAAGTTTAATAGTGTCTGGCAAAGAATATATTTTTTTCTGGGGTGAAAGTTAATTGCCAAATAGCAATACCCAAAATCTGGTGTTCCTGTCGTTGCAGGCCAAGTGTAAATCTGTCAGTAAAAGGGTATATTACACTCAGCGTGCATCTTCAAGTGTATTTCTTTCCGTTAAAGGGTATATTACAGTAAGTGTTAAAGTACAGCATAAACCTCTACATTTGCACACACTGTTTTGCATCACTAAGTGTATTTCTTTTCGTTAAAGGGTATATTGCACAAAGTGTTAAAATACAAGTGCTGAAAGCATAATCCTATATACTTTTTCACACGCTACTGTGCATCTAAAAGTGTAAATCTGTCCGTAAAAGGATACCTTTCATCCAGGGCCTAAATACTAGTCCTACAATTGATATTCCCCTAAATCTGTGGTTACTGCTGTGTCTGGATTAGTGTAATACGGTACATTAATAGATAGCCAGATAGTGTTAGGTGCCTGTAAAAAAATGCCTGAATTTGAATTCAATACATTGGCAAAATATTTTTTTTCTTATTGTGGTGAACGGTAACAATGAGGAAAACATCTAGTAAGGGACGCGGACATGGTCTTGGTGTTGTTATTGGACCCTCTGGTGCTGGGAGAGGACGTGGCCGTTCTGCCACAGCCACACATCCTAGTGAACCAACTACCTCAGGTTCCAGTACCCGCCAGAATTTACAGTGATATTTGGTGGGGCCCAATGACGTTCTAAGGATGGTAATGCCTGAGCAAGTACAGGCGCTAGTCAATTGGGTGGCCGACAGTGGATCCAGCACGTTCACAACATTATCTCCCACCCAGTCTTCTGCAGAAAGCGCACAGGTGGCGCCTCAAAACCAAGCCCATCAGTCTGTCACATCACCCCCATGCATATCAGGGAAACTGTCTGAGCCTCCAGTTATGCAGCAGTCTCTAATGCTGTTTGAAGACTCTGCTGGCAGGGTTTCCCAAGGGAATCCAAATAGCCCTTCCCCAGTAGTGGAAGACACAGGATGCCCTGATGCACAACAAATTATGTTTCCTGATGATGAGGACATGGGAATAGCACCTCATCAGAGTCCGCATGTCTCTGATGATGACGAAATACAGGTGCCAACTGCTGCGTCCTTTTGCAGTGTTCAGACCGAACAGGAGGTCAGGGAGGAAGACTGTTTGGAAGACGATGCAGGGGAGGATGAGTTCCTAGACTCCACATGGAATGAAGGTCGTGCCACTGACTTTCATAGTTCAGAGGAAGAGGCAGTGGTGAGACCACCCCAACAGTGTAGCAAAAGAGGGAGCAGGGGTCAAAAGAAGAACAGCGGCCGCCAAGAGAGTTCAACTGCTACTGGCCAACGCCACCAGGGACCGAGCACCCCAAAGGCAGCTTCAAAGAGTTCCCTGGTATGGCACTTCTTTAAATAATGTGCTGACGACAAGACCCGAGTGGTTTGCACACTGTGCCATCAGAGCCTGAAGCGAGGCATTAACGTTCTGAACCTTAGCACAACCTGCATGACCAGACATCTACATGCAAAGCATGTACTGCAGTGGAGTAAACAGCTTAAAAACAAGGAACTCACTCAGGCTCCCCCTGCTCCCTCTTCTGCTGCTGCCTCTTCCTCCACCTCGGGAGGTATGTTGGCACCTGCCGCCCATCAATCAGAGGATGTGGCACCAACACCACCACCTCCGTCACCAAGCATTTCCACAATATCACATGGCAACGTTCAGCTCTTCATCTCACAAACCTTGGAGAGAAAGCGTAACTTCTCACCTACCCACGCTCGAGCCCTGGGCCTGAATGCCAGCATTTCTAAACTACTGGCCTTCGAAATTCTGTCATTCAGGCTGGTGGACACAGACAGCTTCAAACAGCTGATGGCGATGGCTGTCTCACAGTATGTTGTTCCCAGTCACCACTAATTCTCAAAGAGAGCTGTGCCTTCCCTGCACAACCAAGTATCCGATAAAAGCAAGTGTGCAGTGCGCAACGTCATCTGTGGCAAGGTCCCCCTAACCACAGATACGTGGACCAGTAAGCACGGCCAGGGACGCTATATCTTCCTAACTGCACACTGGGTAGTTTCGGCTGGGCCCCAGGCGGAGAGTTCTTTGGCGCACGTCCCTCCGCCGCCAAGGATTGCAGGGCATCATTCTTTGCCTCCTGTTGCCTCCTCCTCCTACTCGGCTTCCTCCTCCTCTTCTTCCACCTGCTTATCCAGTCAGCCACACACCTTCACCACCAAGTTCAGCACAACCCGGGGTAAACGTCATCAGGCCGTTATGAAATTCCTATGTTTGGGGGACAGGCCCCAAACAGCGCAGGAGTTGTGCCGGGGTATTGAACAACAGACCGACGAGTGGTTGCTGCCGGTGAGCCTCAAGCCCGGCCTCGGCGAAGCTCTGGGATTAGCCGGTTTGACGCACATCCCTTGCCTGGCGCATGTGCTGAATTTGGTTGTGCAGAAGTTCATTCACAACTACACCAACATGTCAGAGCTGCTGCATAAAGTGCAGGCCGCCTGTGCGCACTTCCGGCATTCACATCCTGCCACTGCTCGCCTGTCTGCACTACAGCGTAACTTTGGCCTTCCCGCTCACCGCCTCATATGCCACGTGCCCACCAGGTGGAACTCCACCTTGCACATGCTGGAGAGACTGTGCGAGCAGCAGCAGGCCACAGTGGAGTTTCAGCTGCAGCACGCACCGGTCAGTCGCACTACGGGACAGCACCACTTCAGCACCAATGACTGGGTCTCCATGCGAGACCTGTGTGCCCTGTTGCGCTGTTTCGAGTACTCCACCAACATGGCCAGTGGCGATGATGCCGTTACAATAGCACTTCTATGTCTCCTTGAGAAAACACTTAGGGCGATGATGGAAGAGGAGGTGTCCCAGGAGGAGGAGGATGAGGGATCATTTTTAGCACTTTCAGACCAGTCTCTTAGAATTGGTTCAGAGGGAGTTTTTTTGCAAAAGCAGAGGCCAGGTACAAATGTTGCCAGCCAGGGCCCACTACTGGAGGATGTGGAGGACGAGGAGGAGGTGGAGGAGGAAGAGCGTGAAGCATGTTCACAGCGGGATGGCACCCAACGCAGCTTGGGCCCATCACTGGTGCGTGGCTGGGAGGAAACTGAGTACGATGACGATACGCCTCCCACAGAGGACAGCTTGTCCTTATCTCTGGGCAGCCTGACACACATGAGCGACTACATGCTGCAGTGCCTGCGCAACGACAGCAGAGTTGCCCACATTTTAACGTGTGCGGACTACTGGGTTGCCACCCTGCTGGATCCCCGGTACAAAGACAATGTGCGCACCTTACTTCCTGCACTGGAGCGTGATAGGAAGATGCGCGAGTACAAGCGCACGTTAATAGACGCTCTACTGAGAGCATTCCCAAATGTCACAGGAGAACAAGTGGAAGCCCAAGGCGAAGGCAGAGGAGGAGCGAGAGGTCGCCAACGCAGCTGTGTCACGGCCAGCTCCTCTGAGGGCAGGGTTAGCATGGCAGAGATGTGGAAAAGTTTTGTCACCACGCCACAGTTAACTGCAGCACCACCTGATGCGGAACGTGTTAGTAGGAAGCAGCATTTCACTAACATGGTGGAACAGTACTTGTGCACACCCCTCCACCTACTGACTGATGGCTCGGCCCCATTCAACTTCTGGGTCTTCAAATTGTCCACTTGGCCAGAGCTAGCCTTTTATGCCTTGGAGGTGCTGGCCTGCCCAGCGGCTTGCGTTTTGTCTGAACGTTTATTCAGCACGGCAGGTGGCATCATTACTGACAAACGCAGCCGCCTGTTCACAGCCAAAGTAGACAAGCTGACGTTCATAAAAATGAACCAGGCATGGATTCCACAGGACCTGTCCATCACTTGTGCAGAATAGACATTTTGTAACTACCTCCCCTTAACCATATATTCTTGTACTCCAGGGACCTTCTTTATTGAATCCTCTTTTTTTAATTTTACCATTATTTTGCGGGGCAACCCAAAGTTGAATGAACCTCTCCTCCCTCTGGGTGGCAGGGGCCTAAATATCTGAAAGTGGCCTTCTCCATTGGTGGGTGACATGAAGCCTGATTCTCTGCTTTGGGACCTCTCTCCTCTGTCAGGATGCTGGGGCTTAAATAACTAAAAGTGGCCTTCTCCATTGGTGGGTGACATGATACCTCTTTTGCTCCTATGGGACCTCTCTCCTCTGTCTGGGTGTCAGGGGCTTTACATTCACGTACTTGCTTGCTGTCTTGGTGGCAGACATTTAACACTTTTTACTGTCTAATGACCGCCCCATTGTCTAGGTGTCAGGGCCCTTTATGTCGTTTAATCATTTGTTGTCTTGGTGGGAGATATTAAACTCTTTTTACTGTCATGACCGCCCCATTGTCTGGGTGTCAGGGGCCTAAATTTCACGTACTTGCTTGCTGTCTTGGTGGCATAAATTTAACACTTTTTACTGTCTAATGACCGCCCCATTGTCTGGGTGTCAGGCGACTAAATTTCACGTACTTGATTGCTGTCTTGGTGGCAGACATTTAACACTTTTTACTGTCTAATGACCGCACCATTGTCTGGGTGTCAGGGGCCTATATGTTGTTTAATCATTTGTTGTCTTGGTGGGAGATATTAAACTCTTTTTACTGTCAAATTACCTCTCCTCTTTCTGGGTGTCAGGGGCCTACATAAATGATAATGGCCTGTTCCATTGCAGGTTGACCTAAGACCTGTGTTGCTGTTACGGGACCGCTCTCCTCTTTGTGGGTGCCATGGCCCTGAGTCTGTGAATGAGGCCTGTGGCACTGCAGGCAGACATGAATCCTTTTTGGCTGTGATGAGAACATCAACTCCCATAGCATTCCCACCTGATGCCACCCCAACCTCCTATTCCACCTCCTTCTCCTCCAAGTTGCCAATTGATATTGGTCAATTTTTATTTATTTTATTTTAAGTCATTTCACTATCCACATTTGTTTGCAGGGGATTTACCTACATTTTGCTGCCGTTTGCAGCCCTCTCCTGGGCTATTTTACAGCCTTTTTAGTGCCCAAAAGTTCGGGTCCCCATTGACTTTTCGGGAAGTTCGGCCGAACTTTTCGAACCCGAACATCCAGGTGTTCGCTCAACTCTATTCGCTTGCTAATTGAAGTCTATGGCGGTTCGCCCGGTTCGTGAACATTTGCGGAAGTCTGCACTCGCGGTTCGGGAACGGAAAATTTTATGTTCAAGATATCTCTAATGAAGGAATGGCGACGAAAAGAGGTCCTCGGATTACCTGAGTCTGGGATCATTTGCTTGCCCAGACTCTCCATAGTATGAGAAAGAAGGATCAGTGTGAGGATTGTGTTGACCAGTCTGTTGGCTACTGAAACTGGACTTGGTGGAAGGCCTGGTGGTGCTTAACCGACTGGAAGCATTATCTGCTGCAATACAACTGACCATCTGCTCGCACTGGTCTGACTTCAAAAGTGGTGTCCTGCACCGCCCTGCAAACTGGGACATGAAGCTAGGTATCATTGATGATTGTTTTTCTTGTGCTCTGGCAGCAGGCACAGTTTGAACGCGCCCAGGTCCACGGACTCTGAGTGCACCATCAGCATCATGGCCACTTCCCCGTCCCATACTGCTCGCCTTCTTTATTTTAAATGTTATATATGCTTTAAAGTATGTCACATGTACAGTAGTGTAGGAAGTGTGTGAGCAAAAAAAATGTAAAAAGGTATTTGGTATGCGGAAACGTCACACAGCAGACATCCCACAGATAATGTCAATGCTGTCAACAGCAGCTAATAAAAAATTACAGGGAATGTCACAGGTATTTGGGATGAGGAACTATTATACAGTACAGGTATCACAGGTAATGTCACTGTCCGCAGCGTCTATGGAAAAAGTACACTGTATCTTACAGATACCTTTTTTAAACGCACGCGTTAAACTTTAGATGTGGCCCTGGTAATGTCACTCTCAGAAACGGACACCAACTATTGAAAAAGTACACTGTATGTCACAGATACATTTTTTCAGTGCACACGTTACACTGCAGATGTTGAGCAGGTAATATCACAATACGCAGCAGACACCATCTATTGAAAAAGTACACTATATGTCAAAGATAAATGTTTTAAACGCACACATTACACTTTAGATGTTGCCTTGGTAATGTCACTGTTAGTGTTGAGCGAATAGTTCGAGCATAGTTCGGGTTCGTACCGAATTTTGGGGTGTTCGGGACCCGGACCCGAACATTTTCAAAAAAGTTCGGGTTCGGGTTCGTTGTTCGGCGATTACTTCCCGCTTTTTGAAGGGCTGCACAGCAGCCAATCAGCTAGCGTTTTACTTCTTGCCCTAAGAGAACATCACAGCCATGCCTACTAATTGCATGGCTGTGATTGGCCAAGTGCAGCATGTGACCCAGCCTCTATTTAAGCTGGAGTCACGTAGCGCCGCACATCACACTGCTCTGATTAGTGTAGGGAGAGGACGCAGCTTCTGTGAGGGCGAGATTAGGCAGGGAAAAGTCAGCAACAGCACCCAATGAACTGATCGATCTACAGCTGTGAATAATTGAACTTCTGCTAGTTACTTGCTCACTGGTTTTTAGGCTGCACAGAGCGTTTTTCTGTCACTTATTTTCTGGGGTGATCGGTGGCCATTTTGTGACTTGTGGTGCACCAGAACAAGCTGCCACCAAGTCCATCAATCCATCAATACTATTTTTGTTTTGCTATATCCTACATCAGGGGCTTGGCTGTGCTAATTGTCACCCCTAGAAACTCAGGATACCAATTTCTATATTTTATTAAGGGGTTAAATACAATTGCCCAAATACCAATCCCCTAAATCTGGTGTTCCAGCTTTGGCTAGCCAAGTATAATACTGGCAAAGGATAGATTATTTTCTGTGGTGAAATTCAATTGCCAAAATAGCAATACCATAAATCTGGTGTCACAGCTGTGGATGGCAAAGTATATTAGTGTCTGCCAAAACATATATTTTGTTCTGGGGTGAAATTCAATTGCCAAAATAGCAATACCATAAATCAGTGGTTTCAGCTGTGGCTGGCAAAGTTTCATAGTGTCCGTAAAAACATATATTTTGTTCTGGGGTGAAATTCAATTGCCAAAATAGCAATACCATAAATCAGTGGTTTCAGCTGTGGCTGGCCAAGTTTTATAGTGTCCTGTAAATTATATATTTTGTTCTGGGGTGAAATTCAATTGCCAAAACAGCAATACCATGAATCAGTAGATTCAGCTCTGGCTGGCCAAGTTTCATAGTGTCCTGCAAATTATATATTTTGTTCTGGGGTGAAATTCAATTGCCAAAATAGCAATACCATAAATCAGTGGTTTCAGCTGTGGCTGGCCAAGTTTCATAGTGTCCTGCAAAATCATATATTTTGTTCTGGGGTGAAATTCAATTGCCAAAATAGCAATACCATGAATCTGGTGTTCCAGCTGTGGCAGGCCAAGTGTTAATACTGTCCGTAAAATGGTATATTTTGTTCTGGGGTGAAATTCAATTGCCAAAATAGCAATACCATAAATCAGTGGTTTCAGCTCTGGCTGGCAAAGTATAATAGTGTCCGCTAAAACATATATTTTGTTCTGGGGTGAAATTCAATTGCCAAAATAGCAATACCCTGAATCTGGTGTCCCAGCTGTTGCAGGCCAAGTGTTAATCTGTCCGTAAAAGGGATATATTTTGTTCTGGGGTGAAATTCAATTGCCAAAATAGCAATACCATAAATCAGTGGTTTCAGCTCTGGCTGGCAAAGTATAATAGTGTCCGCCAAAGCATATATTTTGTTGTGGGGTGAAATTCAATTGCCAAAATAGCAATACCCTGAATCTGGTGTCCCAGCTGTTGCAGGCCAAGTGTTAATCTGTCCGTAAAAGGGTAAATTTTGTTCTGGGGTGAAATTCAATTGCCAAAACAGCAATACCATAAATCAGTGGTTTCAGCTGTGGCTGGCCAAGTTTCATAGTGTCCGCAAAATCATATATTTTGTTGTGGGGTGAAATTCAATTGCCAAAATAGCAATACCCTGAATCTGGTGTTCCAGCTGTTGCAGGCCAAGTGTTAATCTGTCCGTAAAATGGTATATTTTGTTCTGGGGTGAAATTCAATTGCCAAAATAGCAATACCATAAATCCGTGGTTTCAGCTCTGGCTGGCAAAGTATAATAGTGTCCGCCAAAACATATATTTTGTTCTTGGGTGAAATTCAATTGCCAAAATAGCAATACCCTGAAACTGGTGTCCCAGCTGTTGCAGGCCAAGTGTTAATCTGTCCGTAAAAGGGTATATTTTGTTCTGGGGTGAAATTCAATTGCCAAAATAGCAATACAATAAATCAGTGGTTTCAGCTCTGGCTGGCAAAGTATAATAGTGTCCGCCAAAGCATATATTTTGTTGTGGGGTGAAATTCAATTGCCAAAATAGCAATACCCTGAATCTGGTGTCCCAGCTGTTGCAGGCCAAGTGTTAATCTGTCCGTAAAAGGGTATATTTTGTTCTGGGGTGAAATTCAATTGCCAAAACAGCAATACGAATCAGTGGTTTCAGCTCTGGCTGGCCAAGTTTCATAGTGTCCTGCAAATGATATATTTTGTTCTGGGGTGAAATTCAATTGCCAAAATAGCAATACCATAAATCAGTGGTTTCAGCTGTGGCTGGCCAAATTTTATAGTGTCCTGCAAATCATATATTTTGTTCTGGGGTGAAATTCAATTGCCAAAACAGCAATACCATGAATCAGTGGTTTTAGCTCTGGCTGGCCAAGTTTCATAGTGTCCTGCAAATTATATATTTTGTTCTGGGGTGAAATTCAATTGCCAAAATAGCAATACCATAAATCAGTGGTTTCAGCTCTGGCTGGCAAAGTATAATAGTGTCTGCCAAAACATATATTTTGTTCTGGGGTGAAATTCAATTGCCAAAATAGCAATACCCTGAATCTGGTGTCCCAGCTGTTGCAGGCCAAGTGTTAATCTGTCCGTAAAAGGGTATATTTTGTTCTGGGATGAAATTCAATTGCCAAAATAGCAATACCAAAAATCTGTGGTTTCAGCTGTGGCTGGCCAAGTTTCATAGTGTCCGCAAAAACATATATTTTGTTCTGGGATGAAATTCAATTGCCAAAATAGCAATATCCTGAATCTGGTGTTCCAGCTGTTGCAGGCCTAGTTTAAATATGTCCGTAACAGGATATATATTGTTCTGGGTTGAAATTCAATTGCCAAAATAGCAATACCCTGAATCTTGTGTTCGAGCTGTTGCAGGCCAATTTTAAATCTGTCCGTAAAAGGATACCTTTCATCCAGGTCCTAAATACTAGCCCTAAAAGAGATATTCCCCTAAATCAGTGGTTACTGCTGTGCCTGGATTAGTGTTATACGCTACATAAATAAATAGGCAGATAGTGTTAAGTGCCTGTAAAAAAAGGCCTGAATTTGAAATCAATACATTGGGCCAAATATTTTTATTCTTATTGTGGTGCTTGGTGAATGGTAACAATGAGGAAAACATCTAGTAAGGGAAGCGGACGCGGTCGTGGTGGTGTTAGTGTACCCTCTTGTCCTGGGAGAGGACGTGGCCATTCTGCCACAGCCACACGTCCTAGTGAACCAACTACCTCAGGTTCCAGTACCCGCCAGAATTTACAGCGATATTTGGTGGGGCCCAATGCCGTTCTAAGGATGGTAAGGCCTGAGAAGGTACAGGCGCTAGTCAATTGGGTGGCCGACAGTGGATCCAGCATGTTCACAACATTATCTCCCACCCAGTCTTCTGCAGAAAGCACACAGGTGGCACCTGAAAACCAAGCCCATCAGTCTTTCACATACCCCCATGCATATCAGGGAAACGGTCTGAGCCTCACGTTATGCAGCAGTCTCTTATGCTGTTTGAAGACTCTGCTGGCAGGGTTTCCCAAAGGAATCCACCTAGCCCTTCCCCAGTGGTGGAAGACATAGAATGCACTGATGCACAACCACTGATGTTTCCTGATGATGAGGACATGGGAATACCAACTCATCGGAGTCCGCACATCTCTGATGATGACGAAACACAGGTGCCAACTGCTGCGTATTTCTGCAGTGTGCAAACCGAACAGGAGGTCAGGGAGGAAGACTTTGTGGAAGACGATGCAGGGGACGATGAGGTCCTAGACCCCACATGGAATGAAGGTCGTGCCACTGACTTTCATAGTTCAGAGGAAGAGGCAGTGGTGAGACCAAGACAACAGCGTAGCAAAAGAGAGAGCAGGGGGCAAAAGCAGAACAGCCACCTCCAAGAGAGTTCGTCTGCTACTGGCCACCGCCACCAGGAACCGAGCACCCCAAAGGCAGCTTCAAGGAGTTCCCTGGCATAGCACTTCTTTAAACAATTTGCTGACGACAAGACCCGAGTGGTTTGCACGCTGTGCCATCAGAGCCTGAAGCGAGGCATTAACGTTCTGAACCTTAGCACAACCTGCATGACCAGGCATCTACATGCAAAGCATGAACTGCAGTGGAGTAAACAGCTTAAAAGCAAGGAACTCACTCTGGCTCCCCCTGCTCCCTCTTCTGCTGCTGCCTCGGCCTCTTCCTCCGCCTCGGGAGGAATGTTGGCACCTGCCGCCCACCAAACAGAGCATGTGCCACCAACACCACCTACGTCACCAAGCATCTCCACCATGTCACACGGCAGCGTTCAGCTCTCCATCTCACAAACTTTGGAGACAAAGCGTAAATTCCCACCTAGCCACCCTCAAGCCCTGGGCCTGAATGCCAGCATTTCTAAACTACTGGCCTTTGAAATGCTGTCATTCAGGCTGGTGGACACAGACAGCTTCAAACAGCTGATGTCCATGGCTGTCCCACAGTATGTTGTTCCCAGCCACCACTACTTCTCCAAGACAGCCGTGCCTTCCCTGCACAACCAAGTATCCGATAAAATCAAATGTGCACTGCGCAACGCCATCTGTGGCAAGGTCCACCTAACCACAGATACGTGGACCAGTAAGCACGGCAAGGGACGCTATATCTCCCTAACTGCACACTGGGTAAATATAGTGGTGGCTGGGCCCCAGGTGGAGAGTTCCTTGGTGCACGTCCTTCCGCCGCCAAGGATCGCGGGGCATCATTCTTTGCCTCCTGTAGCCTTCTCCTCCTACTCGGCTTCCTCCTCCTCTTCTTCCACCAGCTCATCCAGTCAGCCACACACCTTCACCACCAACTTCAGCACAGCCCGGGGTAAACGTCAGCAGGCCATTCTGAAACTCATATGTTTGGGGGACAGGCCCCACACCGCGCAGGAGTTTTGGCGGGGTATTGAACAACAGACCGACGAGTGGTTTCTGCCGGTGGGCCTCAAGCCCGACCTGGTGTTGTGCGATAATGGGCGAAATATCGTCGCAGCTCTGAGACTAGCCGGTTTGACGCACATCCCTTGCCTGGCGCATGTGCTGAATTTGGTGGTGCAGAAGTTCATTCACAACTACCCCGACATGTCAGAGCTGCTGCATAAAGTGCGGGCTGTCTGTGCGCGCTTCCGGCGTTCACATCCTGCCGCTGCTCGCCTGTCTGCGCTACAGTGGAACTTCTTCCTTCCCGCTCATTGCCTCATATTCGACGTGCCCACCAGGTGGAACTCCACCTTGCACATGCTGGAGAGACTGTGCGTGCAGCAGCAGGCCATTGTGAAGTTTCAGCTGCAGCACGCACGCGTCAGTCGCACTGCGGAACAGCATCACTTCACCACCAATGATTGGGCCTCCATGCGAGACCTGTGTGCCCTGTTGCGCTGTTTCGAGTACTCCACCAACATGGCCAGTGGCGATGACACCGTTATCAGCGTTACAATACCATTTCTATGTCTCCTTGAGAAAACGCTTAGGGTGATGATGGAAGAGGAGGTGGACCAGGAGGAGGAGGAGGAGGAGGATGAGGGGTCATTTTTACCACTTTCAGGCCAGTCTGTTAGAAGTGGCTCAGAGGGAGGTTTTTTGCAACAGCAGAGGCCAAGTACAAATGTGGCCAGCCAGGGCCCACTACTGGAGGAGGATGAGGAGGAGGTGGAGGAGGATGAGGATAAAGCAGGTTCACAGCGGGGTGGCATCCGACACAGCTCAGGCCCATCAATGGTGCGTGGCTGGGGGAATATGGAGGACGATGACGATACGCCTCCCAAGGAGGACAGCTTGTCCTTACCTCCGGGGAGCCTGGCACACATGAACGACTACATGCTGCAGTGCCTGCGCAACGACGGCAGAGTTGCCCACATTTTAACGTGTGCGGACTACTGGGTTGCCACCCTGCTGGATCCCCGGTACAAAGACAATGTGCCCACCTTAGTTCCTGCACTGGAGCGTGATAGGAAGATGCGCGAGTACAAGCGCACGCTGGTAGAGGCGCTCCTGAGAGCATTCCCAAATGTCACAGGGGAACAGGTGGAAGCCCAAGGCGAAGGCAGAGGAGGAGCAAGAGGTCGCCAACGCAGCTGTGTCACGGCCAGCTCCTCTGAGGGCAGAGTTTAGCCTGGCAGAAATGTGGAAAAGTTTTGTCTCCACGCCACAGCTAACTGCACCACCACCTGATACGGAACATGTTAGCAGGAGGCAGCATTTCACTAACATGGTTGAACAGTACATCTGCACATCCCTCCACGAACTGACTGATGGTTCGGCCCCATTCAACTTCTGGGTCTCCAAATTGTCCACGTGGCCAGAGTTAGCATTTTATGCCTTGGACGTGCTGGCCTGCCCGGCGGCCAGCGTTTTGTCTGAACGTGTAATCAGCACAGCAGGGGGCGTCATTACTGACAAATGCAGCCGCCAGTCCACAGCCAATGTGGACAAGCTGACGTTCATAAAAATGAACCAGGCATGGATCCCACAGGATCTGTGCCTCCCTTGTGCAGAATAGACATTTATAACTGCCCCCCCCTCAAACATGTATTCTTGTACTCCGGGGCACTTCTTTATTGAATCCTCATTTTTTTAACTTTACCATGATCTTGCGGTGCAACCCAAAGTTGAATGAACCTCTCCTCTGTCTGGGTGCTGGGGCCGAAATAACTGAAAGTGGCCTTCTCCAGTGGATGGGTGATATGACACATGATTCCTTGCTGTGGGACCTCTCTCCTCTGTCTGGGTTCTGGGGCCGAAATAACTGAAAGTGGCCTTCTCCAGTGGTGGGTGATATGACGCATGATTCCTTGCTGTGGGACCTCTCTCCTCTGTCTGGGTGCTGGGGCCGAAATAACTGAAAGTGGCCTTCTCCAGTGGTGGGTGATATGACGCATGATTCCTTGCAGTGGGACCTGTATCCTCGGTCTGGGTGCTGGGCCGAAATAACGGAAAGTGGCCTTCTCCAGTGGTGGGTGATATGACACATGATTCCTTGCTGTGGGACCTCTCTCCTCTGTCTGGGTTCTGGGGCCGAAATAACTGAAAGTGGCCTTCTCCAGTGGTGGGTGATATGACGCATGATTCCTTGCTGTGGAACCTCTCTCCTCTGTCTGGGTGCTGGGGCCGAAATAACTGAAAGTGGCCTTCTCCAGTGGTGGGTGATATGACGCATGATTCCTTGCAGTGGGACCTGTATCCTCGGTCTGGGTGCTGGGCCGAAATAACGGAAAGTGGCCTTCTCCAGTGGTGGGTAATATGACGCATGATTCCTTGCTGTGGGACCTCTCTCCTATGTCTGGGTGCTGGGCCGAAATAACTGAAAGTGGCCTTCTCCAGTGGTGGGTGATATGACGCATGATTCCTTGCAGTGGACCCGTATCCTCAGTCTGGGTGCTGGGCCGAAATAACTGAAAGTGGCCTTTTCCAGTGGTGGGTGATATGACGCATGATTCCTTGCAGTGGGAACTGTATCCTCGGTCTGGGTGCTGGGCCGAAATAACTGAAAGTGGCCTTCTCCAGTGGTGGGTGGTATGACGCATGATTCCTTGCTGTGGGACCTCTCTCCTCTGTCTGGGTGCTGGGGCCGAAATAACTGAAAGTTGCCTTCTCCAGTGGTGGGTGATATGATGCATGATTCCTTGCAGTGGGACCCGTATCCTCGGTCTGGGTGCTGGGCCGAAATAACTGAAAGTGGCCTTCTCCAGTGGTGGGTGATATGACGCATGATTCCTTGCAGTGGGACCCGTATCGTCAGTCTGGGTGCTGGGCTGAAATAACTGAAAGTGGCCTTCTCCAGTGGTGGGTGATATGACGCATGATTCCTTGCAGTGGGACCTGTATCCTCGGTCTGGGTGCTGGGCCGAAATAACTGAAAGTGGCCTTCTCCAGTGGTGGGTGGTATGACGCATGATTCCTTGCTGTGGGACCTCTCTCCTCTGTCTGGGTGCTGGGGCCGAAATAACTGAAAGTGGCCTTCTCCAGTGGTGGATGATATGACGCATGATTCCTTGCAGTGGGACCCGTATCCTCGGTCTGGGTGCTGGGCCGAAATAACTGAAAGTGGCCTTCTCCAGTGGTGGGTGATATGACGCATGATTCCTTGCAGTGGGACCTGTATCCTCGGTCTGGGTGCTGGGCCGAAATAACTGAAAGTGGCCTTCTCGAGTGGTGGGTGATATGACGCATGATTCCTTGCTGTGGGACCTCTCTCCTCTGTCTGGGTGCTGGGCCGAAATAACTGAAAGTTGCCTTCTCCAGTGGTGGGTGATATGACGCAAGATTCCTTGCAGTGGGACCTGTATCATCGGTCTGGGTGCTGGGCCGAAATAACTGAAAGTGGCCTTCTCCAGTGGTGGGTGATATGACGCATGATTCCTTGCAGTGGGACCTGTATCCTCGGTCTGGGTGCTGGGCCGAAATAACTGAAAGTGGCCTTCTCCAGTGGTGGGTGATATGACGCATGATTCCTTGCTGTGGGACCTCTCTCCTCTGTCTGGGTGCTGGGCCGAAATAACTGAAATTGGCCTTCTCCAATGGTGGGTGATATGACGCAAGATTCCTTGCAGTGTGACCTGTATCCTCGGTCTGGGTGCTGGGCCGAAATAACTGAAAGTGGCTTTCTCCAGTGGTGGGTGATATGACACATGATTCCTTGCTGTGGGACCTCTCTCCTCTGTCTGGGTTCTGGGGCCAGAAATAACTGAAAGTGGCCTTCTCCAGTGGTGGGTGATATGACGCATGATTCCTTGCTGTGGGACCTCTCTCCTCTGTCTGGGTGCTGGGGCCGAAATAACTGAAAGTGGCCTTCTCCAGTGGTGGGTGATATGACGCATGATTCCTTGCAGTGGGACCTGTATCCTCGGTCTGGGTGCTGGGCCGAAATAACGGAAAGTGGCCTTCTCCAGTGGTGGGTAATATGACGCATGATTCCTTGCTGTGGGACCTCTCTCCTATGTCTGGGTGCTGGGCCGAAATAACTGAAAGTGGCCTTCTCCAGTGGTGGGTGATATGACGCATGATTCCTTGCAGTGAGACCCGTATCCTCAGTCTGGGTGCTGGGCCGAAATAACTGAAAGTGGCCTTCTCCAGTGGTGGGTGATATGACGCATGATTCCTTGCAGTGGGAACTGTATCCTCGGTCTGGGTGCTGGGCCGAAATAACTGAAAGTTGCCTTCTCCAGTGGTGGGTGATATGACGCAAGATTCCTTGCAGTGGGACCTGTATCATCGGTCTGGGTGCTGGGCCGAAATAACTGAAAGTGGCCTTCTCCAGTGGTGGGTGATATGACGCATGATTCCTTGCAGTGGGACCTGTATCCTCGGTCTGGGTGCTGGGCCGAAATAACTGAAAGTGGCCTTCTCCAGTGGTGGGTGATATGACGCATGATTCCTTGCTGTGGGACCTCTCTCCTCTGTCTGGGTGCTGGGCCGAAATAACTGAAAGTGGCCTTCTCCAATGGTGGGTGATATGACGCAAGATTCCTTGCAGTGTGACCTGTATCCTCGGTCTGGGTGCTGGGCCGAAATAACTGAAAGTGGCCTTCTCCAGTGGTGGGTGATATGACACATGATTCCTTGCTGTGGGACCTCTCTCCTCTGTCTGGGTTCTGGGGCCGAAATAACTGAAAGTGGCCTTCTCCAGTGGTGGGTGATATGACGCATGATTCCTTGCTGTGGGACCTGTCTCCTCTGTCTGGGTGCTGGGGCCGAAATAACTGAAAGTGGCCTTCTCCAGTGGTGGGTGATATGACGCATGATTCCTTGCAGTGGGACCTGTATCCTCGGTCTTGGTAATGGGCCGAAATAACGGAAAGTGGCCTTCTCCAGTGGTGGGTAATATGACGCATGATTCCTTGCTGTGGGACCTCTCTCCTATGTCTGGGTGCTGGGCCGAAATAACTGAAAGTGGCCTTCTCCAGTGGTGGGTGATATGACGCATGATTCCTTGCAGTGAGACCCGTATCCTCAGTCTGGGTGCTGGGCCGAAATAACTGAAAGTGGCCTTCTCCAGTGGTGGGTGATATGACGCATGATTCCTTGCAGTGGGAACTGTATCCTCGGTCTGGGTGCTGGGCCGAAATAACTGAAAGTGGCCTTCTCCAGTGGTGGGTGGTATGACGCATGATTCCTTGCTGTGGGACCTCTCTCCTCTGTCTGGGTGCTGGGGCCGAAATAACTGAAAGTTGCCTTCTCCAGTGGTGGGTGATATGACGCATGATTCCTTGCAGTGGGACCCGTATGCTCGGTCTGGGTGCTGGGCCGAAATAACTGAAAGTGGCCTTCTCCAGTGGTGGGTGATATGACGCATGATTCCTTGCAGTGGGACCCGTATCGTCAGTCTGGGTGCTGGGCAGAAATAACTGAAAGTGGCCTTCTCCAGTGGTGGGTGATATGACGCATGATTCCTTGCTGTGGGACCTCTCTCCTCTGTCTGGGTGCTGGGCCGAAATAACTGAAAGTGGCCTTCTCCAGTGGTGGGTGATATGACGCATGATTCCTTGCAGTGGGACCTGTATCCTCGGTCTGGGTGCTGGGCAGAAATAACTGAAAGTGGCCTTCTCCAGTGGTGGGTGATATGACGCATGATTCCTTGCAGTGGGACCTGTATCCTCGGTCTGGGTGCTGGGCCGAAATAACTGAAAGTGGCCTTCTCCAGTGGTGGGTGATATGACGCATGATTCCTTGCTGTGGGACCTCTCTCCTCTGTCTGGGTGCTGGGCCGAAATAACTGAAAGTGGCCTTCTCCAGTGGTGGGTGATATGACGCAAGATTCCTTGCAGTGGGACCTGTATCCTCGGTCTGGGTGCTGGGCCGAAATAACTGAAAGTGGCCTTCTCCAGTGGTGGGTGATATGACGCATGATTCCTTGCAGTGGGACCTGTATCCTCGGTCTGGGTGCTGGGCCGAAATAACTGAAAGTGGCCTTCTCCAGTGGTGGGTGATATGACGCATGATTCCTTGCTGTGGGACCTCTCTCCTCTGTCTGGGTGCTGGGCCGAAATAACTGAAAGTGGCCTTCTCCAATGGTGGGTGATATGACGCAAGATTCCTTGCAGTGTGACCTGTATCCTCGGTCTGGGTGCTGGGCGAAATAACTGAAAGTGGCCTTCTCCAGTGGTGGGTGATATGACGCATGATTCCTTGCTGTGGGACCTCTCTCCTCTGTCTGGGTGCTGGGCCGAAATAACTGAAAGTGGCCTTCTCCAGTGGTGGGTGATATGACGCATGATTCCTTGCTGTGGGACCTCTCTCCTCTGTCTGGGTGCTGGGGCCGAAATAACTGAAAGTGGCCTTCTCCAGTGGTGGGTGATATGACGCATGATTCCTTGCAGTGGGACCTGTATCCTCGGTCTGGGTGCTGGGCCGAAATAACGGAAAGTGGCCTTCTCCAGTGGTGGGTAATATGACGCATGATTCCTTGCTGTGGGACCTCTCTCCTATGTCTGGGTGCTGGGCCGAAATAACTGAAAGTGGCCTTCTCCAGTGGTGGGTGATATGGCGCATGATTCCTTGCAGTGGGACCCGTATCCTCAGTCTGGGTGCTGGGCCGAAATAACTGAAAGTGGCCTTCTCCAGTGGTGGGTGGTATGACGCATGATTCCTTGCTGTGGGACCTCTCTCCTCTGTCTGGGTGCTGGGGCCGAAATAACTGAAAGTTTGCTTCTCCAGTGGTGGGTGATATGACGCATGATTCCTTGCAGTGGGACCCGTATCCTCGGTCTGGGTGCTGGGCCGAAATAACTGAAAGTGGCCTTCTCCAGTGGTGGGTGATATGACTCATGATTCCTTGCAGTGGGACCCGTATCGTCAGTCTGGGTGCTGGGCCGAAATAACTGAAAGTGGCCTTCTCCAGTGGTGGGTGATATGACGCATGATTCCTTGCAGTGGGACCTGTATCCTCGGTCTGGGTGCTGGGCCGAAATAACTGAAAGTGGCCTTCTCCAGTCGTGGGTGGTATGACGCATGATTCCTTGCTTTGGGACCTCTCTCCTATGTCTGGGTGCTGGGGCCGAAATAACTGAAAGTGGCCTTCTCCAGTGGTGGGTGATATGACGCATGATTCCTTGCAGTGGGACCCGTATCCTCGGTCTGGGTGCTGGGCCGAAATAACTGAAAGTGGCCTTCTCCAGTGGTGGGTGATATGATGCATGATTCCTTGCTGTGGGACCTCTCTCCTCTGTCTGGGTGCTGGGCCGAAATAACTGAAATTGGCCTTCTCCAATGGTGGGTGATATGACGCAAGATTCCTTGCAGTGTGACCTGTATCCTCGGTCTGGGTGCTGGGCCGAAATAACTGAAAGTGGCCTTCTCCAGTGGTGGGTGATATGACACATGATTCCTTGCTGTGGGACCTCTCTCCTCTGTCTGGGTTCTGGGGCCGAAATAACTGAAAGTGGCCTTCTCCAGTGGTGGGTGATATGACGCATGATTCCTTGCAGTAGGACCTGTATCCTCGGTCTGGGTGCTGGGCCAAAATAACGGAAAGTGGCCTTCTCCAGTGGTGGGTAATATGACGCATGATTCCTTGCTGTGGGACCTCTCTCCTATGTCTGGGTGCTGGGCCGAAATAACTGAAAGTGGCCTTCTCCAGTGGTGGGTGATATTACACATGATTCCTTGCTGTGGGACCTCTCTCCTCTGTCTGGGTTCTGGGGCCAAAATAACTGAAAGTGGCCTTCTCCAGTGGTGGGTGATATGACGCATGATTCCTTGCAGTGGGATCTGTATCCTCGGTCTGGGTGCTGGGCCGAAATAACTGAAAGTGGCCTTCTCCAGTGGTGGGTGGTATGACGCATGATTCCTTGCAGTGGGACCTGTATCCTTGGTCTGTGTGCTGGGCCGAAATAACTGAAAGTGGCCTTCTTCAGTGGTGGGTAATATGACGCATGATTCCTTGCTGTGGGACCTCTCTCCTATGTCTGGGTGCTGGGCCGAAATAACTGAAAGTGGCCTTCTCAAGTGGTGGGTGATATGACGCATGATTCCTTGCAGTGGGACCCGTATCCTCGGTCTGGGTGCTGTGCCGAAATAACTGAAAGTGGCCTTCTCCAGTGGTGGGTGATATGACGCATGATTCCTTGCAGTGGGACCTGTATCCTCGGTCTGGGTGCTGGGCCGAAATAACTGAAAGTGGCCTTCTCCAGTGGTGGGTGATATGACGCATGATTCCTTGCTGTGGGGCCTCTCTCCTCTGTCTGGGTTCTGGGCGGAAATAACTGAAATTGGCCTTCTCCAGTGGTGGGTGATATGACGCAAGAATTCTTGCAGTGGGACCTGTATCCTCGGTCTGGGTGCTGGGCCGAAAATAACTGAAAGTGGCCTTCTCCAGTGGTGGGTGATATGACGCATGATTCCTTGCAGTGGGACCTGTATCCTCGGACTGGGTGCTGGGCCGAAATAACTGAAAGTGGCCTTCTCCAGTGGTGGGTGATATGACGCATGATTCCTTGCTGTTGGACCTCTCTCCTCTGTCTGGGTGCTGGGCCGAAATAACTGAAATTGGCCTTCTCCAGTGGTGGGTGATATGACGCAAGATTCCTTGCAGTGTGACCTGTATCCTCGGTCTGGGTGCTGGGCCGAAATAACTGACAGTGGCCTTCTCCAGTGGTGGGTGATATGACGCATGATTCCTTGCAGTGGGACCTGTATCCTCGGTCTGGGTGCTGGGCCGAAATAACTGAAAGTGGCCTTCTCCAGTGGTGGGTGATATGACGCATGATTCCTTGCTGTGGGACCTCTCTCCTCTGTCTGGGTGCTGGGCCGAAATAACTTAAATTGGCCTTCTCCAGTGGTGGGTGATATGACGCAAGATTGCTTGCATTGTGACCTGTATCCTCGGTCTGGCTGCTGGGCCGAAATAACTGACAGTGGCCTTCTCCAGTGGTGGGTGATATGACGCATGATTCCTTGCAGTGGGACCTGTATCCTCGGTCTGGGTGCTGGGCCGAAATAACTGAAAGTGGCCTTCTCCAATTGTGGGGGATATGACGCATGATTCCTTGCAGTGGGACCTGTATCCTCGGTCTGGGTGCTGGGCTGAAAATAACTGAAAGTGGCCTTCTTCAGTGGTGGGTGATATGACGCATGATTCCTTGCAGTGGGACCTGTATCCCCGGTCTGGGTGCTGGCCGAAATAACTGAAAGTGGCCTTCTTCAGTGGTGGGTGATATGACGCATGATTCATTGCAATGGGACTTGTATCCTCGGTCTGGGTGCTGGGCTGAAATAACTGAAAGTGGCCTTCTCCAGTGGTGGGTGATATGACACATGATTCCTTGCTGTGGGACCTCTCTCCAATTGATATTGGTTAATTTTTATTTATTTTATTTTAATTCATTTCCCTATTCACATTTGTTTGCAGGGGATTTACCTACATTTTGCTACCTTTTGCAGCCCTCTAGCCCTTTCCTGGACTATTTTACAGTCTTTTTAGTGCCTAAAAGTTCGGGTCCACATTGACTTCAATGGGGTTCGGGTTCGGGATAAAGTTCGGGTCAAGTTCGGATCCAAACATTTTTGGGAACTTCCCGAACTTCCAGGTGTTTGCTCATCTCTAGTCACTGTAAGAAGCGGACACCGTCTAAATTTTTTAAACGCACACGTTACACTGTCCTCAGCTCACACCGTCTATTGAAAAAGTACTCTGTGTGTCACAGAGAAATTTTTTAGCGCACACGTTGCACTGCAGATGTGGCGCCCTCTAATTTCACTGTCTGCAGCAGACACCACCTATTGAAATAGTGCACTGTATGTCACTGATACATTTTATAATCACTCCCGTTACACTTTAGATTAGTGTCTCTTGAGACACTAATTGCCTTTTACTTTTATGGCAACTGTGTCTCATCATCCACCTGGTGAAACACTAATTGCCGTTCCCCACCATCATCTTTTTCTGATTGTGGATGCCCAAAAATTTGGGAATCAGGGCACAAGATATCTGCACGTCCCTCTTCAAACTGGCTTGGCGAGAGGCCCAAATTAAGGAATGGCGAGAAAAACAGCTCCTCGGAATATCCGAGTGTGGGATCACTTGCTTGCAAAGACTCTCCATGGTGGGAGGAAGGAGGATCAGGGTGAGGATTCTGTTGACCAGACTCTTGGCTACTGAGACTGTACTTTGTGGAAGACAGCGTGGTGCTTAACTGACTGGAAGCATTATCTGCTGCTCTACCTGAGGCTTGCATTATTAAGTTGCTGCTTTTACATTTGTGTTGAAAATTATTTAACCCCCAATGCTGTAAAGGGTTTTAGGGAATTTAGTGTACATTTGTAATTGTGTTCAGAATGAAATCTTACAAGGACTTTTTAAAGAACTAAAATGACATCAATTGTTTTTGTAATACAGTGTTAAATGTTTTTTTTGTGATTTCTTCATTGACACAATTATTCAACCCCTTAAGGCCCCTTTCCGTGCGGGTGCAATGCGTGACGTGAACGCATTGCACCCGCACTGAATCCTGACCCATTCATTTCAATGGGTCTGTGTACATGAGCGTTGTTTTTCACGCATCACTTCTGCGTTGCGTGAAAATCGCAGCATGTTCTATATTCTGCAGTTTTCACGCAACGCAGGCTCCATAGAAGTGAATGGGGCTGTGTGAAAATCGCATTGCATCCGCAAGCAAGTGTGGGTGCATTGCGTTTTTCACTGATGGTTGCTAGGAGATGTTGTTTGTAAACCTTCAGTTTTTTATCACGCGCGTGAAAAACGCATCAAAGCGCATTGCACCCGCGCAGAAAAAACTGAACAACTGAACGCAATCGCAGGCAAAACTGAATGGCTTTGTCTGTGAAATCGCACAGTTTTCACTGAACGCATCCGCAACGCATCCGGACCTAATCCAGACACGCTTGTGTGAAAGAAGCCTAAAGACGACCACTCTTATGAACAGAGGTTCATTCAAGTGTTTTCGATCAGGTATTGAAAACACCTGTGGATATCAAGGAGCAGCAATCAAGCATAATAAGCACCAATTTGGAAGATTTAAAATGACTGTGATACTCAGCTCCTTCTAGACATTTACTGGTGTGTTTACAAACATGGTGAAGTCAAGAGAATGGTCCAGGAAGACAAGAGAAGAGGTGATTTCTCTTCACAGGAAGGGCAATGGCTATAAGAAGATTGCAAAGATGTTAAACATACCAAGAGACACCATAGGAAGCATAATTCGCAAATTTAAGGCAAAGGGCACTGTTGAAACGCTACCTGGTCGTGGCAGAAAGAAATTGCTGACTTTGACTGCTGTGCACTACCTGAAGTGCAAAGTGGAGAAAAATCCCCGTGTGACTGCTGAGGAACTGAAAAAAGATTTGTCAGATGCGGGTACTGAAGTTTCAGCTCAGACAATAAGGCACACACTGCGTAATGAAGGCCTCCATGCCAGAACTCCCAGACGCACCCCCTTGCTGTCTCCAAAGAATAAGAAGAGTCGAGTAGTATGCCAAAAGTCATGTGGACAAACCACAAAAGTTTTGGGATAGTGTTCTTTGGACTGATGAAACAAAATTAGAACTGTTTGGGCCCATGGATCAACGCTATGTTTGGAGGAGGAAGAACAAGGCCTATGAAGAAAAGAACAACTTGCCTACTGTGAAGCATGGCAGGGGGTCAATCATGCTTTGGGGCTGTTTTGCTTCTACAGGTACAGGGAAGCTTCAGCGTGTGCAAGGTACCATGAATTCTCTTCAGTACCAGGAGATATTGGATGAAAATGTGATGCAGTACGTCACAAACCTAAAGGCTTGGGAGACGTTGGACCTTTCAACAGGACAATGATCCCAAGCATACCTCTAAGTCCACTAGAGCATCGTTGCAGATTAAAGGCTGGAACATTTTGAAGTGGCCATCGCAGTCACCAGACTTAAATCCGATTGAGAACCTCTGGTGGGACTTAAAGAAAGCAGCTGCAGCGCGCAAGCCTAAGAATGTGACTGAACTGAAGGCTTTTGCCCATGAAGAATGGGCGAAGATACCCGTAGATCACTGCAAGACACTTGTGTCAAGCTATGCTTCACGTTTAAAAGCTGTTATAACTGGAAAAGGATGTTGTACTAAGTACTAAGATTGAATGTCATTTGGGGTTGAATAAAACTGATAATGATGTGAGCACAGAAAAGACATTTGTGTTTATTTCATTATAAATGTTATGTTATATTTGTCTGACTTACAAGTGCCTCTTTGATTTAATTGTAAACAAGATGACTGAAATGATCAAAATCAATGTCAAACTCGCCAAAACACTCAATTTCAGTGGGGGTTGAATAATTTTGAACACAACTGCATAAGTGGAGTTAAAGAAACCGGAGTTCTACTGCTGAGTGTCTTTTTGTTGGGATTGCAAGGGATTGCAAGTGTCTGAGTGTGGCTTGAAGTTGCAAACCTTGAAATTTAAGTACTTGTAGTTTAGTTCTGCAATTAAAAACTGCTTTTTTTTTTACCTCTGTTGTGTAGTGTCATTTTTTTCTCTCTGCTAGGTGAGGGGGAGTGGCTTGGCCTACCAGGTGCTATAAATTAGACCTCTCAACTCTTCTAGAGCCTGCTCTACCTGAGGCTTGCATTACTAAATGGCTGCTGTTTAAGTGGAACTAAAGAAACCAGAGTTTAAGAAAAGGATCAAGAAACAAAGATTCATTAGATCATCCTTGTATACAGTTGGTTTGAGTCTAGCTAGTCTTCCTATTACTGTAAAGGGACCACAGTAAGTAAGAATCTTATCACTGCTCTATATTGTATTTTTTTTCTCTTTTCCTGCATAATCCCCATTTAGTATGACTTCCATTACTGACAAAGCCGTCCAGTGCACATCTTGTCTGATGTATGCAGTCCTGGAAAAGCCGTTATATGTGAGCATATTACCTGTTTGGAATCGCACATCGAGTCTCTAAACAGGCAAGATGCAATACTGAAAGCCACTGACAATTTGGAAAAGAGTTTGCTGCTCATTGAGCAAGTACTCTATGGGGTAGATGTGGGGGAAGGTGGTAGCGAGGAGGCTGAGGAGATTGGGGTAGTTAGCTGGGTAACAGTAAGAAAGCGGGGTAGAGGGAAGAGTGCCAGGGAGGCTAGCCCTGATCTGACACACCCCAACAAGTTTGCACGGTTGGCAGATGAGGGGGATGATGGTTCAGGGATGGCACCGCTGCAGCTGGACACTTCCTCTGCCAGTCAGGGGAATGTCAGCTCCAGTAAGCAGGGGACCAGGAGAGCAGGGCAGGCCAGACAGGTGGGGGTAGTGGGAGACTCCATTATTAGGGGAACAGATAGGGCGATCTATCACAAAGATCGTGATCGCCGAACAGTGTGCTGTCTTCCCGGTGCTAGAGTTTGGCACATCGTGGATCAGGTTGACAGATTACTGGGAGGGGCTGGAGAAGACCCAGCGGTCATCGTCCATATCGGAACCAATGACAAAGTTAGAGGAAGGTGGAGAGTCCTTAAAAATGATTTCAGGGATTTAGGTCAAAAGCTTAGGGCAAGGACCTCAAAAGTAGTATTTTCTGAAATACTGCCTGTAGCACGAGCCACAGAAGAAAGGCAGTGGGAGATTAGGGAGGTTAACAAGTGGCTCAAGAACTGGTGTCGAAAGGAGGGGTTCTGGTTCCTAGAGAACTGGGCTACAGGCTCTATCCTAGGGATGGGCTGCACCTCAATGGGGAAGGGGCAGCTGTGTTGGGGAGAAACATGGCTAGAAGGTTGGAGGAGTGTTTAAACTAGGGACTGGGGGGAGGGTAATTACATTATAGGAGGGGAAGATAGTGCAGATAGATACCGGGGGCAAGGTAGTGGGACTGGAGGAGGAATGGAAGGGGGGACTAGAACAGCTCAGAATGAAAGATGTAGGGTAAAAAATACACATAAACCTATCAAATGTATGAATACTAATGCCAGAAGCCTGACTAACAAGACTGGTGAACTGGAATTAGTGATGTGTGAGGAGGACTATGACATAGTGGGGATAACTGAGACATGGCTGGATGATAGCTATGACTGGGCAGTTAATATAAAAGGTTACAATCTGTTTAGAAAGATCATCAAAACCGGAGACGGGGAGGGGTCTGCCTTTATGTGAACTCCTGTCTAAATCCCGGGACATGAACATGTGGAGTCACTGTGTGTAGAAATACATGGATCAAAAAACAATAATAAATTACTAATAGGACCAGAGTCCACAGAAAATCTATTACTAAACGAGATAGACGAGGCGTTAAATCATAATGAAGTCGTTATTATGGGGGACTTCAACTACCTAGAGATAGACTGGGAAACTGAAAGCTGTACATCCCAAAAAGGAAACAGGTTCTTGGCAATAGCCAAAGATAATTACTTTTCCCAACTGGTTCAGGACCCCACTAGAGGGACAGCCATACTGGACTTGGTATTAACCAATAGACCTGATAGAACATCAGATGTGCAGGTTGGGGGACACCTAGGAAATAGTGACCATAAAGTAATAACCTTCCAATTATCCTTCAAACAAGAGTTTCTAAAGGGAGGAACAAAAATACCAAACTTCAAAAAAGCAAAATTTTGCCAACTAAGTGAGGCCGCAGGCCTAACTAATTGGGCAAAGTCCTCAAAAATAAAAATACAACCACAAAATGGGAGATTTTTAAAAGCATTGTAACATCTAATTCTGAGAGGTACATACCTTATAGGAATAAAAGGCTAAGAAACAATAAGGCCTCTTTCACACCTGCGTCATGTTTGACGCCCGGATAAGAGGCGGGTGCGTTGCGGGAATATGCGCGATTTTCCCGTGCGGGTGCAAACGTTTGTAATACGTTTTGCACGCGCGTGAGAAAAATCGCCATGTTTGGTACCCAGACCCGAAGCCGGACTTCATCACTGAAGTCCGGTTTCGAGTCTTCTGTAGAATTTATTATTTTCCCTTATAACGTGGTTATAAGGGGAAATAATAGCATTCTTAATAAAGAATGCATAGTAAAATGAAGTGGAAGGGGTACCCAGACCCGAAGCCGGACTTCATCACTGAAGTCCGGTTTCGAGTCTTCTGTAGAATTTATTATTTTCCCTTATAACGTGGTTATAAGGGGAAATAATAGCATTCTTAATAAAGAATGCATAGTAAAATGAAGTGGAAGGGGTTAAAAATAATAAAAGTTAACTTACCTTTGCCACTTGATCGCGTAGTTGTGATCTGTCCTCTCTTTCCCAGCATCAGCTAAGAACTAAAGGACCTGTTATGACGTCACATCACATGGTCCACTCACATGGTCCATCACCATGGTAAGATGGACCATGTGATTGGACCATGTGATGTGACGTCATCCCAGGTCCTTCAGTTTCTAGCTGATGCTGGGAAAGAGAGGAAAGATCGCAACTACGCGATCAAGTGGCTAAGGTATGTTAACTTTTATTATTTTTAACCCCTTCCACTTCATTTTACTATGCATTATTTATTAAGAATGCTATTATTTCCCCTTATAACCATGTTATAACGGAAAATAATAAAGATCTGGTCCCGTTGCTAAGCAACCATGCGGGAAAATCGCACTGCATCCGCACTTGCTTGCGGATGCTTGCGATTTTCCCGCAGCCCCATTCATTTCTATGGGGCCTGGGTTGCGTGAAAAACGCACAATATAGAGCATGCTGCGATTTTCACGCAACGCAGAAGTGATGCGTGAAAATCACCGCTCATGTGCACAGCCCCATAGAAATGAATGGGTCCAGATTGAGTGCGGGTGCAATGCGTCCTCCTCACGCATTGCACCCGCGCGGAAAACTCGCCTGTGTGAAAGGGGCCTAAGAAACCAATGTGGATAAATAGAACTGTAAAGATAGCAATAAATGACAAAAAGAAAGCATATATATCACTAAAACAGGAGGGGAGCCAGGAAGCACTGATAAACTATAAGGAAAAAAATAGAATATGTAAAAAACTAATAAAAATTGCCAAACTAGAGACCAAGAGATAATTGCCAAAGAGAGTAAAACTAACCCTAAAATGTTCTTCTATTATATAATTAGTAAAAAAATATATATCTGAAAGAGACGGCCCTCTACATAGCAATGAGGGGGGTGTTGCAAAGAGCAACGAGGATAAAGCAAAACTATTAAATATTTTTTCTCCACTATATTCACTGAGGAAAATAAACTGTCAGAGGAAATGCAGAATGTAAAAGTAAATTCCCCATTAAAAGTGCCCTGTCTGACCCAGGAAGAAGTACAACCGCAACTTAAAAAGATTAAAATAGACAAATCGCCAGGACCAGATGGCATACATCCCTGTATCCCAAGGGAATTAAGTGATGTCATAGCCAGACCTTTATTTCTGATATTTAGGACTCTATACTGACAGGGAATGTTCCACAGGATTGGCGCATAGCAAATGTGGTGCAAATATTCAAAAAGGGTCCAAAAACAGAGCCTGGAAATTATAGGCCGGTAAGTTTAACATCTGTTGTTGGTAAACTGTTTGAAGGGTTTCTAAAAGAAGCTATTTTGGAGTATCTCAATGAAAAAAAACAAATAACGCCATACCAGCATGGCTTCATGAGGGATCGGTCATGCCAAACGAATTTAATCAGCTTCTATGAGGAGGTAAGTTCGGCGAATCAATGGATGTCATATATCTGGACTTCTCTAAAGCATTTGACACTGTACCTCATAAAAGGTTAGTATATAAAATGAGGATGCTTGGACTGGGAGAAAATGTCTGTATGTGTCTAAGTAACTGGCTGAGTGACAGAAAACAGAGGGTGGTTATTAACGGTAGATACTCAGATTGGGTCACTAGTGGGGTACCTCAGGGGTCAGTATTGGGCCCTATTCTCTTCAATATATTTATTAATGATCTTGTAGAAGACTTGTACAGTAAAATATCTATTTTTGCAGATGACACTAAACTGTGTAAAGTAATTAACACTGAAGAGGACAGTTTTCTGCTACAGAGGGATCTGGATAGATTGGAGGCATGGGCAGAGAAATGGCAGATGGATGAGGTTTAACAATGACAAATGTAAAGTTATGCACATGGGAAGTAATAATGCAAGTCACCCGTACATATTAAATGGTAAAACACTCGGTAACACTGACATGGAAAAGGATCTAGGAATTTTAATAAACAGCAAATTAAGCTGCAAAAAACAGTGTCAGGCAGCTACTGCCAAGGCCAATAAGATAATGGGTTGCATTAAAAGGGGCATAGATGCCAGGGATGAGAATATAGTCCTACCACTTTACAAATCACTAGTCAGACCACACATGGAGTACTGTGTACAGTTCTGGGCTCCTGTGAACAAGGCAGACATAGCAGAGCTGGAAATGGTTCAGAGGAGGGCAACTAAAGTAATAACTGGAATGGGGCAACTACAGTACCCCGAAAGGTTATCAAAATTAGGGTTATTCACTTTAGAAAAAAGACGACTGAGGGGAGATCTAATAACTATGTATAAATATATCAGGGGTCAGTACAGAGATCTCTCCCATCATCTATTTATTCCCAGGACTGTGACTGTGACGAGGGGACATCCTCTGCATCTGGAGGAAAGAAGGTTTGTACACAAACATAGAAAAGGATTCTTCATGGTAAGAACAGTGAGACTATGAAACTCTCTGCCTGAGGAGGTGGTGATGGTGAGTACAATAAAGGAATTAAATAGGGGACTGGATGTATTTCTGGAGTGTAATAATATTACAGGCTATAGCTAATAGAGAGGGGTCGTTAATCCAGGGAGTGATTCTGATTGCCTGATTGGAGTCGGGAAGGAATTTTTTTCCCCTTAAGTGGGGAAAATTGGCTTCTGCCCTCACAGGGCTCATGTGGCCGTGAGATTTAGTCACCACGTCTCCTGTTCCCTGGCCAGCCTGATTTGGTAGCATCTGTTCCAGGACAAGAATTAGTGGAATGATGTTGTATATCCTTTAGTCCTGGTGACTGACAAATAAAGTGGCCTCCTCAAAGGGCCTGAGCAAATGGCAGGTATCACACATAAGCTGTCACTGGCTAACATCAAAGTTACACAGGCGAGTACCTCTGCCAACCTGTATCATCAAGCAACCGTTTATGGCCTTTCTCTGTTCATATAATTGGTCCAACATATGGAGGGTGGAATTCCAACGGGTGGAAAGGTTGCATATCTGCTCATGTTGGGGGATACTGTTCTGCCTCTGCAGCTCAAGGAGGGTGTGCTTTGTGGTGTACGAGTCGCTGAAGTGCATGCAACGTTTTCTGGTTATTTTAAGGATGTCTTTCAAATGGGGTGAAGACTTCAGGAACAGCTTTACAACCAGATTGAACACTCGTGCCAGGCTCAGCCCTCCTTGACGCAGTGCCAACACCATGTTCATCCCATTGTCGGTCACTATGGTTCCGATTTTGAGTTGTTGAGGAGAAAGCCAGGATTCAATTTCTTGATGATGAATGCGGAGCAGTTACTCCCCAGTGTGACTCAGTTCGCCCAGGAAAACTAGATGCAGAACAGCATGACACTTCCCTGCACATGCGGTATGCTGGTGGAGCACTGTGAATTGTCCGTGCAGTGGCGGATGAGGACACGGTGGAGTTTAAGGAGGCAGAGGCGGACATTGTCACAGGACCAACGGTGTGAGAACGTGGAGGCGGAAGCGTCATCACCTGGCCAAGTTGCTGGTTTGGCTGGGCAGGAACCACATTTACCCAATGGGCCGTAAAGGACATATATTGTCCTTGACCGTAGTTATAGCTCCACAAGTCGGCACTGCCGTGCACTTTGGCAGACACCGATAGGCTCAAGGACCCGCCCACCATCTGTTCTACATATGTGTTCACGGCTGGTACTGCCTTTTTTGCAAAGAAATGACGGCTTGTGACTCTCCATCTCGGCTTGGAACAAGCCATCAGTTCTCTGAAAGGGGCAAAGTCCCACTTGGAAAGGTAGGGACTGCAGCACCAGCAACTTTCCCAGGAGAACGTTTAGCTTCTGTGCCGTTGAATGAGTACACGCCAACTGTTGTCTCTTTGTAATTGCTTTTGTAATCAATTGCTGACAAGATGACTGACCGGGAATAGGAAGAGAAGGAGCAGGAGCATCAGGACCAGCAGATGATGGGAAGGAGAGACCGCTCCCTTCGGCTGAGGTGGTGGAGCTTTGCTTGCATGAAATCGGGTGTGTGCCACCGGGTGATGCAGTAGTTGCTGCAGCAGGCTGGACCAACAAATCAGAGCCAAAGTTTTCCCAGGCCACTTTATGGTGACGCTGCATGTGTTGACGCAGGACTGTAGTGCCAACATTGGCACCCTGGCCACATTTCCCCATTCTGCCCACAAATTCTGCAAATTCTTATGTTCACCTCCTCCGGCGGCATAACAAAACATTGCCACACCACCGAATATGGCATCTCCCTCCCAACACTCCATGCTGACTGCCTGCTACCACTGCCTCCGTGAATCCCTGTTCTGGCTTTTTCCAGGCCGGTTGGTTCCTGCGAAGCAGGTGGTCTACCCAGGGCATGTTTGGCTCCTGACCTCCCACTGCTGCCAACCTGCTGACTCACAGCCACGCTACCACCCTGCTGGGTCCGCCGCTGCCTCATGTGCATGCTGCAACTCTCTTCTTCTGATGATGATGATAAAGCCCCTTCTTTATCCGGCTCCCAAGTGCGATCGGCTACATCATCATCGTCCGCTACTGTCTGAAATTCACTTATGTCCCCCTCAATGGTCTCAGGGCCAGGAGCCTGAGGAAGCGGCGGATGTCTCCTCTAGATCTTGGCTGAACAGCAGCTGCTGACTGTCCTCGCTGGAAAGTGGAGCCGAGCCTACAGCATATAATACTTCTCGCGCTGAGGGAACTGAAAATGACAGAGGAAGGTTCATGACAGGTGGAGGCACAGGGCCTGGTTTCGGACCATGCCAACTAAGCGTCGTGTTAGAGGAACCCACCGACTCTTGGTTGGGGGTTTTTGATGTCACTTACTACAAAGTCAAAGACTAAGTCAACCATTCAAGCACCGCTGGGTTGCTGGTCAAGACACGATCGCTAGATGACACCGGGAGCTCATGCCTCTCGCTGTGATTCCTGCTGCCACCCCACCCCCTTCTTCTTCTGCTACCAGCTACAGAAACATGTCGCCCACTGCCCATTCCCTTTGAAGGGCCTGTCACCTGTCTATCTGACATACTGTATAATAAAGGAATTAAATTATAATAATACTCCCCAAAAAAGGCTGTAGTACAATGTAACTTCACCGCTGAAAACATAACCCCCCCAAAAAAAAAAAAAAAATCACAATTCACCGCAGAAAGTCAATTGAGAAGTATTTTTTTTCCTATAACTACACCCCAAAAATAGAAATTTAACAATCATAATTCCTTGAAGAACGGCTAGTGGGACATACATATACTGTATTTCCTTTTCTACACCACATAAGTGGCTGTAGTACAATGTAACTTCACTGCCGAATGGCATTTATGACATATATTTTTTCCTTTTTTTTCTATTTCTATACTCCAAAAAAAGAAATATAACTATCACAATTAACCGCCGACCGGCTAATGGGACATACATAGATTTCCTTTTTATACACCACGTAAATGGCTGTAGAACAATGTAACTATACCATTAAATGCCAATTTTGACATATTTTTCCTTTTTTTTTTTTATATTTCTGCACCCCAAAAAAGAAATATAACAATCACAATTCATTGCCGAATGGCAAATGGGGCGTATGTATATTTGCTTTTTCTACACCACGTAAAAGGCTGTACTACAATGTTACTTCACCACTGAAAGGGAATTATGACATATATTTTTTCCTTTTTTTCCCTATTATTACACCCCCCAAAAATAAAACAATGTAAAATCAACGCAGAACGGCTAATGGGACTTACTTGTCTCTCCTATTAATACACCCTGTAAATGTCTGCCGTACAATGTAACCTTGCCGCTGAACAGCAATCATGACATATATTTTTCCTTTTTTTTTCCTATTAATACACTCCTCCCCCCAAAAAAAAAGTTAAACAATGTAAAATCAACTCAGAACAACTAATGGGACGTATGTATCTATCCTATTAATATACCCCGTAAATGGTTGTAGTAAAATGTAACTTCACCGTTGAACAGCAATTATTATGACATATATCTTTTTTTCTCTTTTTTTTCTTCCTATTAATACCCCCCCCCCCCCAAAAAAAAAAGCAAAGTTTGCTGGAATTAGTGATGTATCATATAGTGAAAAACAACCTAATGCAGCAGTATAACACAAATTTGGATCCCCAAGTAGTGCAGCAAGGTGTAAAAAATCGATCTTACTACCCAGGCTGTACTCCTATTGCAACCTGTTCTCCTTTTATAGTGTAGATGATGCCTCCCTATCCCTTCCCTACACCTTGACTAGTCTTTCCCTGAACTTGTACATAGATTTTTTTAGCACAATAAAGTCTTACCTAGCACTGTTCCTAGTGTCTGCTGACGTCTCTCCCTGCACTAAGCACACTGGAAAATGGCAGAATCCAAAATGGCTGAGGCTATTTATAGGGCTGTGAGTCTGTGACATCACAGGGGATGGCTGGCTGCTAAATGGCTGCATCCATGGCATTGTGGTGATATCTCGTTCCCAGAGTTCCTTGCTCCATGTCCTAATATGTGCAGCAGCCATTTCAGGAAAAAATGTGATTCATTACCACGAAGCATGAGGAAATTCGGATTCAGTGCAAATCAAATTTTTCCTGAAATTCGGATCGAATTCCACTTTGTCAACTTTGATTCGCTCATCTCTAAAAATAATATTCCAGTGCTGTGTCAGATGCATACAAACTCACTATTTAAATTAAAAACATTGTTCATGAGACAACTGAGGAAATAATTTACAGTTGTGGTTATTCAGTGACCAACTCTAATATCTTGTTGTAAAACATAAAAATGTACATGCACCAAATACTACTGGATAGAATTAGTAGGATACATTTGTAAGACTACATATATAACATTTCCCTAAACTTCAAGCAGGAGTTTCATTTATCTGTATCTTTTTTGCATATCAGGTTTACAAAGATATATATTTTTGCAGTCTGGTCAACCTTGTTTTGCTTGACGATGTTCATTTGAAATGCTAAGGGTGTTGAATGTGACCCACATGTTGTCTTCTTTCAACAACCACAAGTCCATTTACAATACAGTATATGCTTTTATAATAACAAATGGAAAGTAATTTATGTCTGAATGAAATGCTCATTGCTATGTTGAAATTTGCTCAGGAAATTGGTTGAGTGAGGCATAACATTTAATTTTGTTTGACTTTCTACACTATAAAAGTTATTTACAGACCCAGCTCTTTCTATAGGCTAATGGCTCTTTTTGTGTTATGTGTTATTACCTAAATAGCTTTTTAGTGCAATATATGAAATTGGTATTGTATGGTCACCATTCTCTTACGTTTAAGTGCAAAAGTAGCTTTGTGTTATTATGCTATACCTACATTGTTCTCTAAAATATTATCAAAATATAAATTACAGCTAGACGTGGTATCTCTTCTTTCCTCTGCATTTTTGGTAAAACATTATTTTGAGGGAATAAGAATCACATATACAGTATGACCATGTAATATAGTTATATAGACATATCAAAATAAGTTATATTTGAAAAGTAACATTTAAATGAAAGATTACATTAAAATGAAATTAAAAAAAAGTAGGAAATAATCCTGTTAAGGTAAGGTCTCATACACTTTGTTGTATTACGGCACCATACAACCACCTGAACTAGAGTTTCTTGGGCAGAATTTCTGCCACAGTTAGATCCAAACAGAGCACTATGTGCTCTTCTATATCGAGCCTTACTAGGGGGAAATGAAGTAACATTAAGTTTATACTTTGGCAAGACTGGTCAACCATCTAATTTGTATGGTGGGTTTCCTGACTCTCATACATAATAGCCTGTGGTTTATCCTAGTGGTTTATCTGTGAAGATGTCCATGAAAAATCCATGTTTGGCCAGTGTCCATTTTTTTCACTCCATGTGTCATCCATATTTCTTGAACATTGCTCAGCTGAAACTTAATTTCCAGAGCATCTCCTATGATGGGCTATGAAAACTACTGACAGAACATGGATACCATCTGTGTGGTGTCATTGGTTTTCACAGAACCATAGGCCATATTGGTCCACAATAACCAAAATAGCGCATGTCACTGCTTTTTCCACCATCTCACGGTCAACTGAAAATCACATTAGTGTGAATAAGCATATTAAAATTAATAGATACATGTGCTGTCAGAAGAAAACATGGAAAGCATACTTAATTGATTCACTGACATATGAATAAGACCTTACATTTCTACAGTAGCAAGGCACCACAACATTATTGTAGATAGAGCCTTCTATTCACACACACTGTACAGATAAATCATTTATTTGATCCAGTGGAAAGACTGAAAATATTGTATGTCCACTGGATAAAATATTATTTTTTTTTGGAAACATTTTTATTTGATGGCTGGCAAATTACAATAATGTAGATAAACTGCAAAAGCACGTATGTTAGTGCTTATTTATGTACTGTATTAGTACTTTGCTTAAATGATATGACTCTTGAATTAAATTACTTGTACAGTATAACAAATATAATGAAGAGCCAATGCTGAGCCATGATCTTCTCAGAGAGGCTTGTTTACCTGAATATGGACAGACTTCTGTGAGCCCATACTCCTCTAACTCCATTCTGCCGAGTACAGCTAGGCAGTGCCAAATACAGTACTTAGGTGAGCACTAATGGTCCTTCTTTTCAGCCACCACCCTCTACCAATCAAAAATTCTGACATATCACTAGGGTATGTCAAAAATTTCACAAAAAGGCACTTATTCTTTAATAATTTGTTTTACTAAAGACTGATAGAAAAAAAAAGGCTAAATACTATATAATGTACATAAAATCTTGCTATACAGAGTGCAAACATTGCCCATTTACACCAATATAACAAAGTGCATAAAACACATAAAACAGTGCAACAATATACCTAAATAGATCACTATAGAGTGCCAAAGTAACAGTCTTCAGGGCCATCAGCTCTCATTCTGATACAACTCAATAAACAGCTTAAAGACATGAGATAAAAATAAAATAAAATAGAAATTTTAAGAAATTGGTTATAATTAGGGATGAGTGAATCGACTTTGGATGAAACATCCGAAGTCGATTCACATAAAACTTAGTTCTAATACTGTACGGAGCAGCAGTCGATTTGCTCATCCCTAGTTATAATCAGCACAGAATATATATGTATATATATATATATATATATATATATATATATATATATATATATAGCATAACAGATTAAATAGTCACATGATAAAAATATGCAATATTTTCATCATGATTAACATGACTCTTTTAGTAAAGAAAACATGCATAATTGCTTCAAAAAGGTGAGATATGCCCAATTAAAGTAATACAATAATAAAGTAATAAAATAATAAATAGGATCAAATTAGATACTGTAAATAAAAGTTAAAGTCTTTGAGAGGCAGTGTGGTTGGGAAATTCTTTTTAATGCATCTCTGTAGTCCAGCAATTTCAATTTATTTCAGGATTTTGTTGAATAACCTTGTCTGGCATTTGAAACATACAAGTATCCAGTGGTTCAAATATAACATGAAAGGTTTTCAAAGGTCAAGAGCTGATTCTACAGAAATGTCAAGGAATGCAACCTATTGGGGGAACTAGTGTTGACCATTATGCTTAGTAAGATCACATACATAATTATTAATATAGCATTTTGCATTGTCCTTGATCTGTTTAGTTTTCACACTGATATAATGTGACTGACAGTTATACTACATTTAAAACAGCAGGTTTTGGACTTGGACTTTGCAGTAAATGAGAATACCATGAATGCAGCAACATCTACCCAGTCGTGATATCATCTAAATGCCATTAATTGCCTTTGACATTTTATGTGCTGGATTGTCGTCAAGTCAGGTCAGGGAGACTTAATATTTCTATATTTATGAGATCAGCTTCCTCAAGGACATTTTGAAATCATCATTGATGCACAGTTCTGAAATCTTAAACATGGTCATGCATCCATGGTAATGAGGTAAAGTGCCAAGGCATATTGTAGACATCAGTAGCTCTTCAAATTTCAAAAAGATATTAATTTGTTAAAGATATTATCCTAGGAGGACACAACTATCATTCAGCAGAAGCCTGTCATTGCCTAAAGGGGTTCTCCAGGAATTGAGAAAATGAAAATACTGTACTTAACTGATACTTTATTATAAATATGTTCCCAAATACATTTCATTAGTTATAATGATGCCTTTTGTCTAGGGAGCAATCGTTGGGTGAAATAAAATGGCCACCACCAAAGCTGTCCTAATAACAAAGGAGGACAAGTTACTTCACAACTAGTTAGATATCTCATCCTTCTCTCCTATTTTTTAGGGATTATGATCCTGAATACATCTGATAGGTTATTCAGTAGTGATGAGCGAGCATGCTCGGCCGAGTCCTGATTCGGCTCGAGCATCGCTATGCTCGGCCTGTGGCGGTACTCGGCCGAGTACCACATGTGCTCGAGCAAAATGCTTGAGTCTCCTCACCGCACGTTTGGTGTCTCCAAAGCAGCCAATCAACGTGCAGGTAAGTAATGCCCTTCAGTGTAATGCAGTAGCCATGTTAGCTACTGGCATTACAATGATTGGCTGGCTGGAACGCGTCATCGGGTGCTATATAGCACTAGATGACACATGTTCAGCTCAGTCACCATTAGGGAGAGCAGAGTGTAGGCAGGGAAAGATAGTGTATGAAGCGAAATTTAACAGATTTGGTTAGAAACAAGATTTGCAAAGACACAAAAGTCCTTTTAAGGACTACAGTGTGTGTGTTTGAGACCAGTAATATATTTTTAGTACCTACGCTCAATTGATCAGTCTCAGGGACAACCGAGGAAGAGACACAGTGCAGGGAGAAAAATCGCTGTTTTAAAAACTACCTAAAGCTTTTCATGCAACCAATAATCCTTTAAACCACCTCCCGTCACGCTAACGCCGAAAGGCGTGCGGGAGGTGGTTCTCTCAGGTCTCGATCACGCCTATTGGCGTCATCTCGTGAGACCTGAGGGTTCACTGCAGTGCGGCAGGTTAGAAATTATTCTAGAGCCTGCCAGCGCTGATTGTTCGCTGGCAGGCTGTAGATGTCAATAAATCGCATCCAAATAGCATATCAGACGCTGTTTTGTAAACAGCGTCTGATATGCCTGCTGCCTGCTCCTCTGGTGGTCCCTTTTGCTTGGGACCACCAGAGGACACAGGCAGCTATGTAAGTGCAGCAATTAGCACAAACCAACCCCCAACCCCCCCCTTGTCACGTATTAACCCCTTATTAACCCCTGATCACCCCATATTAACTCCCTGATCACCCCCTGTCACCCCCATGTCATTGATCACCTCCCTGTAAGGCTCCATTCAGACGTACGTATGTGTTTTGCGGATCCACGGATCCGCCGATCCACAAAACACGGACACCGGCAAAGTGCTTTCCGCATTTTGCGGATCTGCACATTGCCAGAACTACAAACCGGATTCCAAAAAAGTTGGGACGCTAAACAAATTGTGAATAAAAACTGAATGCAATGATGTGGAGATGGCAAATGTCAATATTTTATTTGTAATAGGACGTAGATGACAGATCAAACGTTTAATCCGAGTAAATGTATCATTTTAAAGGAAAAATATGTTGATTCAAAATTTCACGGTGTCAACAAATCCCCAAAAAGTTGGGACAAGTAGCAATAAGAGGCTGGAAAAAGTAAATTTGAGCATAACGAAGAGCTGGAAGACCAATTAACACTAATTAGGTCAATTGGCAACATGATTGGGTATAAAAAGAGCTTCTTAGAGTGGCAGTGTCTCTCAGAAGCCAAGATGGGTAGAGGATGACCAATTCCCACAATGTTGCACAGAAAGATAGTGGAGCAATATCAGAGGGGCATATTGAGTCCATGAAAGATTGAACTTTTTGTCACAAGTTAGCGGAAAGGGAGACTTTGTGAGAAAAAAAAAAAAAAACTATTTCCGCTAACTTGTGCCAAAAAAAAAAAATTCTATAAACACACCATGAACACGGCATTTTAAGGGCCCTAAAGCGTGAGAAGAAGTCTGGAATCCAAATGCCTAAAAATGCCCTCCTAAAAGGTACTCATTGGAACTTGGGCCCCTTTGCGCACCTAGGCTGCAAAAAAGTGTCACACATGTGGTATCGCCGTACTCAGGAGAAGTAGGGCAATGTGTTGATAACAACTTGGGTTGTCCTTGTCCTCTTTGGTCCGGATGACATGGCGTCCCAGATTTCCAAAAAGAACTTTGAATCGTGACTCGTCTGACCACAGAACAGTCTTTCATTTTGGCACACTCCATTTAAAATGATCCCTGGCCCAGTGAAAACGCCTGAGCTTGTGGATCTTGCTTAGAAATGGCTTCTTCTTTGCACTGTAGAGTTTCAGCTGGCAACGGCGGATGGCACGGTGGATTGTGTTCACTGACAATGGTTTCTGGAAGTATTCCTGAGCCTATTCTGTGATTTCCTTTACAGTAGCATTCCTGTTTGTGGTGCAGTGTCGTTTAAGGGCCCGGAGATCACGGGCATCCAGTATGGTTTTACGGCCTTGACCCTTACGCACAGAGATTGTTCCAGATTCTCTGAATCTTCATGTGATGTCATGCACCGTTGATGATGATAGATGCAAAGTCTTTGCAATTTTTCGCTGGGTAACACCTTTCTGATATTGCTCCGCTATCTTTCTGAGCAACATTGTGGGAATTGGTCATCCTCTACCCATCTTGGCTTCTGAGAGACACTGCCACTCTGAGAAGCTCTTTTTATA